>OY282395.1:13555754-14155754 GCA_958295455.1 Coleophora deauratella
TTTAAAATGTTTTTACAGTTATATGACAAATTGGTTGTTACAACATTGTTTCTATAGTGTTAAGGAATATTTAGATTATAAAAGTGTGTAAATTAAGTGAAAGTCTTTGATGTCATTAACTTTGTAATGTGCTCAAACCAAATGTGTAAATGTGTTATATATTTGCATACTTTAAAAAGGTTGAATACTGCTACTGGCACAGTTATTTTTGAGACCTAAATGTGATGTATCCTTGCAAATAAATCTTTCTTTCTTTCTTAGTGCACAATACACCATCTAATTTAACCCAAAATTAATATAAAGATATACAAAAATATTACGTTAATATACCTATTGTAATAGACTGTCCTTCAGATGACATGGAAACTCATAGAGTGTAGGATAAAAAACATGACCTGATTTATTTTTATTTAATTTTTATGATTATCATTATTATATTTTTGGAATCATATACATATATGTAAGTACTCAAAAACGAAAAAATATAATTTAATACATACTTGTAATTGTCTTACCACTGCCTCCAAAAGACTTACTCAGCCTAGTGTGGAAGTAACTCCTAATAAACAGTTTTTAATGTGATTCTCATGTATAAGTATGTATGTTGGTATAGTATAGATCAGCAGTTTAAACGATACATAAAGATACCGTTATAGCATCGATCGAAAGCACTGCCAATGGAGTTCCGGTGATGTATTAGTGGACAGAATAGCTCGGCTAATAGTGCAGTTGAAGGCTAGGTGCAGCTTGTGAGGAAGGTGCCAGTCTAGAATGTGGCTAGGGTCAAAAGCCGCGCAGTGTGTCAGCGGGCACTGGCGGCCAGCTCTTAGTATTCCGCGCGCTGCCCGCCGCCGCCGCCCGGCTAACGGGACACTAAGGCCTTTACTTTCATCGATCAGGCCAACCAAACCAAGGTGGTTTACTTTCTTTGATGATTCGATGGCTGCTCGATTCAATGATTCCATGTCATCTTGTTATTTGAAATTGAGATCAACCGTTTTTATTTTGTTTGATAAGTGTAAGTTTATATTTGTAGCGCTTTATGCTACGCCTTAAGCGCCGTGTAGTGATTTCGTAGTACGTGTTCTTGCTACAATATGCATTGCATATGTGTGTGTGTTTGATGAAATATACAGTCACAAAGAACACGATATGCCTATAAACTGAACTGCAATATATATATTGACTAAAAACTGATAATACATGGAAGTCTGGAGTGGAGGCTGCATTAAGGCATGTGTGTGTAACGTAGGACACATGCACTCCGATCCGACTAGGTGAAGCGAAGAATTGAGCAGTTCTTCTGATGCGGGTCTGTGTCTATATCCAACAGTGGATTAAGATGAGCTGAGCTTGAGTTAAGTTAAAGAGTAATGTCCCTATTATCGAGTAGCTATAGATTAGATTAGATTTATTTATTTCATATTATCAATGTCAAGTTTACAATGAATATTACAAAAATGTCGGACGATAATATAATCGTCAAAGCTTTAATTAAATATAGAATATTTAAAAAGTTATAAGGTGGTAATCGGTAACAGATTTACGTATATTGTCATCTGTATTGATTCAAGGAAGAGTTAAAAAATGTCATAATGTAGGCTTCATCATCTATACCTTCATATTCAACAAACATAAAATTATCAACTCATGAAATGTAGGTACGTACATACTTTTATAACACGTAACAGTATTGTCTATTGAAAATTCCAAACCAGCGTGACAAAATAATAATGGGTGATTATCTATGGTTAGCAAATCGCGACAAAAAACTTGAAAGGAAGAAGCAAGTGTTTGGAGAGCGCGGGCGCAGGTAGAAATGCATTAGAGCCCGGGACAACGGAGCCTTTGTGGGAGAGTACCGTTAGGCCCCTTCGAATCGTCTACGATAATAAAATAACTATGAAATATGATCGATAAATTTTAAAATATTTTTCTGCTAAGATTGAATTACTTTGCGATTTTGATGTTGTTTAAAAAAACAATATATTTTGTAAATAAAGTATTCATCGTATATTTGGTCAAGACAGTAGATATGTTTGAAGAGAAACACAAAATATTAAAAAAGTAAATTAAGAATTGTTTAAAATCACATACCTATCGAAAAAAAGACAATCCTTTTATGAGAGTTTATTTCCCTTGAGAGAAATGTTAGTTGATTTATATTAATAAATCTAAAAGTTGGTATGAAGTTTGTTTATAAGGTATCTAGCGAAGCCTTTAAATATTACGTATGTTCCCATGCAGAACCCGCTGGAGCTGCCTGGGTACCGTTAGGTGCGGGCAAAAAATTAATAAAATAGAGGGTGAAATCAGAGCCTTGCGGGATGCCAACGGTTCTTATATTTCTTTTGGCTAGAGGAGATGAGGCTTTAGTCCCAGTGTGTACATATTCTACCTATACTTATTTATATTCATACAGGAATCTGGTTTGATGTTGGTTTGCTATTTTACATATTAATCGTTTGACGAATTTTTTTTTGGACCTAATTTGGTACACAGATAAAGAACACCCGTACAGAGCCTGATTCCTCTGCATTGTGTTTGTTTTGGGGGATAAACTCAATGGTAGAGGTAGATTAAGTCATTAACTATTTCAGATATAATTTTTATTTCATTATTACCTATTTTATATGATTTTCGATGTAGCTGTCATTAATTTTAATGAAGAGGTAAGTAAACAAAGTGTATTCTATAACTGAATCAACTTCTTATCTTGTGGCACGATATAGTCCCTACTGCGACCTACGATACTGTCCATCTCTAAGGTATAGACACAGTTGATGTTTAGTGCAACACCAGGCAACCGCGTATATACCTTAGGATGAACATAGTTGCTTTTAAGAAAAGTACATTAGACCCACCCTGCGCGATGGGCTAGGCTTTAAACAATGAATGAACGGTACATTAGCACCACCATGCCGCGTGCGATGATTGCGGTGCGGTAACCATTCACCGCCAGTCGCCACCGGAAGGCGTTGGCACACATCATATGTCACATTTTATTTATGTAAGTGGGACAGGTTCGATGTCATCGATATATTTGTGGAGGCTTTCCTTTGCTTGGCTATTTTGTTTGCTCAAGTAGTTCTATCAAAATGCTTTTAAAAATCACAATGAAAAAGGAAAATGAAAATGTAAATGAGATTTATTTGTTGAACATAGGTGAAATAAAACAGATCGTGTAAGTGCTATTGATTATTAAGTTGTTATGACTGTTTTCTCGGCTATAGCTGTTATGCTGCTGTATTCAGAAACAAATTCTGATAATTGAAATTTGCAGTGACCTATTTCGAAATTCAATTCCATATTTGGAAGTTATTTAATCGTTGATCGTTCGTTTCATACTATATTTTTCAGTCCACAATAAATAATGTGACCATACTGAGAAAGAATAAAATTACGGCATTATTGCATCTTCGAAGCACGGAATTTCCCGGGCGTGAGTAATCGAAAAGGTCGCGATCCAATCGGCGCGGGCGCAGACTCAGAGCAGCGTGCAGCGGCGGCGTGGCGTGAGGCGGTGGAGCGAGAAAAAGGTTACATAATGGGTGCGTGTGCCCCCTGGCAGGCGAGTACCGTTGCTCGAACAGGTTCCATGCATCAGGCCCGGGCCCTCCCCGCCCCCGCCCCATGTGCATCGTTTACCGACCTGGGCATTTACTTTCTACTCATCAAGGACCTTCCTGGTTTAACAAACTCGAGGATGCATCGCGCGCTTCGAATCGAAATTTGAAATCCTGGTTCAGGATTTTTGGATGGGTATTTATTTGTTATGATATCAGTATTTGTTTGTAGAGTAGTGTAGGTAATTATTACGCATAAACGACATGCGCTTATTTACATAATCGACAAAACGTGAATTTCCTGTCCCCGAGAAGGTTTCTCACAGGCCCAATGCAATGCAAATATATTATATTCATGTCATGTCAACTACCTATGTATTTACTTGAGCTTTAAAATGATGTCATCGTATTAGTATCTTTTTGCACTCTACCGAATTTTTGTAGACAAAATTTATTAAGACTGCTAACATTTAAGATATGTTTTTGGAAGAATCGCGATTCTGTTGTTGATTTAAAAGGTATTGAGTTCATTTAACAGTTCAGTGAACCACAAGCGCAAAATTGAACTCTGTTGTGTGCGGAGTAAATATGAAAATCGCAGAAGCGAAAGCGGTAGTAAGTGGGCTGCGGTGTGGTGTGCGGCGGCGCAGGCGCGCGCGGGGTCAACGGCCGAGTTTTCACGGGTTTGACAGCCGCTCGGTTATATCATCGGCCGTTGTCAGTGTCACTGCCGAATCCGTGGGGTCATGAAATTTTAAAGCCTTCGCGTTTCCGGCAAGGTTTAATTTTGTTTGTGCAGATTTTACATGTAATCCAAGTAGGTACTTAGCTTACGAACTTTTTACATCTGCTTAAAAATGTAATCTCGACTCTTTACCGTGTCATAAGTACAATATTGTGCAAGTAGCATTCACTCACACAACGCAAATACAGATTGTTTCGTCCTTGTGGGTATTATGCTTATATGCCTTAATTAAAAGGGAAATAAACATATGTTTTTATTTTAGTTTAGCTTTCATTTAATTACTCTGCAAAATTTTAATTTTAATACATACAGTTTTTGGCTAAAACATTCGTTTCTTCTTGTTCTATTTTCTTGAAATTATAAGTTAATTGACTAAGACACAAACATAGCATTTTTCTGAATATGTTTTTAATTGAGATACTTATGTACTTATTGCAAAAAAATATTTAATATGAAATTTGTTTCTCTGTCCTTCTTTAATTTGTCAATTTTATTTGAATCCTTTAATTTCATATTTTCACATTTTCGACTAACTGATGGTTTTTGGAAAACGCATAAGCAACCGCGGAAAGTCAAAAAGGTTATCACAAAAAATCTGGATGTTTAAAACTACATAATAGTTATTGTATAATTCAAGCCGGAAAACGCTACGTGGAAGGAGTAGGTAATATAATCTATAATGGATATCGCATTCATTTAAATCTGTTTAAATAGTAGTACCTGCATTTTAGGCTGCGCGATGATGCAAACTTACATGCATTACGATACATGTCTGAGATTCTGTTGACTTTGGCGTACTTAGTCAGGTTAGAAGGACAGATTGATCCATTATATGCCATAGAAAATACTTAAATGATATCGAAATTATTTGTAGACCACTTCCACTCTCTTACTGAATTCGGAAACTGCATTTCCGCATGATTTGTGGCCGCGGCGATAGCAGTGTAATTTTCGCGCTACATGCGTTCAATATTATAATTTTTTTTGCAATGCAATATTTTAGTCGCCACTTTTCAATTCCATGATATTGAAAGAGATGCCGACACCGTTTTGGCACATTAAATGATTTTGATCTTACTATTACACGTATTTTGATCTTACTTTACTTAAAGTAGAATCCTTATGTAGGATAATTCTTCTCGTTTTGTCACGGGCGATAAACTCGGATCATGTAGGTACGTAAATTTTGACATAAATTAATTTTAAAACTTAAAATTATCAAGCGACAATCAATGCATGATTTGCGGTCCCTAAAGCAAATATTCAAGCGGAGAGTAACATTTTTCGGGTTTGAGTAATGTAAGTGGCAGTCCTTTTCATTGTTACCACCTGTAGCCAAAACAGCTTCAAGGATATTCGAGTTCGAAGTATTTTTGCTTTCACCTTGATTTCCAGATTGAGCTAGGATATGGGTTTTTAATGTCGGTCTTTTTTAATATTATTTTAGTACTGTGGGAGTTATCAGGCAGCGCGGGGGATGAGTTACGTAAGTCAGGTTGATACCTCACGCGCGGTGGAGCTCACCTTGAGTTTGAACTCCACCAGTTCAAGGTTCTGTTTTTGCACATTGACTGAACATATAGTAGGTAGCAAATCGCAAATTGCGGCTATCAAGAGTGCGTGTTGTGTATGCTGTTGCTGTGTGAATGTTTATTAGATTACCTATATGGTGTTTTATTTGATTAGCTGGTATCTAGATTTGAGATACACATATCTATAGATCGAGATCGGTAAGCTAGTAAACCATATTTGGAGAAATACACGTAGAAGTATCTATGTTTATAGAAAATTATTTCCATAAAGGTGGACGATATAGTATAATTCAACTACAATAAATCCAATTAAGTAATAAATTCTTAAAAATATTTAAAAGATTATGAACCACTGATCCAATAATTTCATAATTTTTCATTTCAGGAAGTATATTATCATCTTAGATCAATGAAAGTACCTATAATCGGAAAAATTGTGAAGACTGTTAAAATAACAACATGCTCATATTAGCAAAAATACATTTTATTTATTATGATACAATACAAAAAAGAGTTAAGTGAAGCGACATACCTATTCTATTTTTCAAATGAAGTAAGTAAACCTATTTATAATAGCAAATAAATAGAGAGTACACAGTTTTTAATGTTATGTCATTAAATGTCTATAAATAACACAAAATAATATTTATAAAATATTTTCTGTAAGATGAGTGCTTACTAACATAATGAAAACATATAAAATATACATTTAAAAGTATTAAATACACATGTAATATTATAAATAATAAGAGATTTGTATACATAAAACTAAATTAAATAAACATAAATGACAGAAGAACAAAAATATTGGAGTGGAATCACGGAGAAGGAAGCGTTTGTTATGTAGATCGCGTTGATGTCTTTTACATAGAGTTGCTCCAATACCGTGCGATCACTACAGAATAGAAGCGAGGAAAAGGTCTTACTGTCTAGTTATAATTAAGATAAGCTAATATTAAAAACTACTTTCTTACCAAAAGCTGCTGCATAATAAACAATCCAGTGTCGTAGAATCCAAATAATCCAAATAGGAAAATCCACATCAATGTTTTCTTTACTAACACTAACTAAACCTAGTACACAATTAACAACACCTCAACGGAACCGTCACTTAAAATACTGAAAATATTTGTAAAAAAAAAAATGTAAGTCTTATCTTGAGATCTATGTTTCTTTCAGTCTAGTTAAATGCAATAAGTCACTACGGGAAGTTGTCAGAGGTCCATGTCGAGACGCGCGTGCGCTCCGGTGCGTCCGGATAACTGATAAAGTGCGGCCCGCGGGAGGCTCCAGGCTGCGCCCGCGCCGCCCGGGTCGGCTCTTCCGCGCGCGGGTGAATGAACTGCCCGCGAGCGAGCGAGACGCCCTACAGCGCGCGCCTTCCCACTCAATGCCATGGTCGAAGTCGACGACGGTGAATTTTTACTATTTATTTCCACCGAGCTAAGCTAATCTGGAACAAGTGCCAGCAACATTTTATCTAGTTAATGAAAGCTGTTTTCACCTGGGAAATTAGGTTTCCTCGCAGATTATTGTCTAGAAAAAAAACTAGTGGGGTATGATCTGTCTTGTTACAAAGAGATTCAAGTACCCGCTGTATTGCCTCATAGAGCTATCTAAAATATCAAATTAACAATTTGTTTGTGATTATCGCATATATAAATATTGTCTAATTTTTTTCCATGATTCATTTTTAGAAACGTACTATTTATTGACACGTTTCAAATGATAGCTTTTGTTCCATAAACGTTTTTCTAGGCGGTATGAAGGCAAATGCCTTTGACGACGTAATGACATCTAATTTTTAACTATAATAATCTTGAACAGACGTTTTTAAGATACATTTTATTATATTACACGTACATACCATTTAAAAAGTTAATTATAGGCATAATTAATTATATTAAATACATCACTTACAAAAATGTAATGTAATGTAATGGATTCGTAAAAACGAATCCACAGTAAACCACGGAAAGTTATGCCAAGAAAGTTAGCGCGTACAAAAGACATCAACGGGCTCTGCTGTTTAATCGTCATGCTACTCAGTTGATTACGAGCTGCCCTATACACATCTTGTACTACGTTTATTTGTATTTTAGAGATAAGTACGTGTACGAATACTTAAAAATTTAATTTTAAAAACCGTCCGTGGTTCCGCGGTTGTAAGTTTGACCTTCTAACCAGAGATCCTGGGTTCAAATCTTGGCCAATGTAACAATGACTTTTCAAAACTTACCCACATTTTCATACCAGTTGCTTTAACGGTGAAGAAAAATATGTAGGGAAACCTGCACATTAGATTATGATTCATCTATTTATGAAAGTAACGATGCATACGTCTGTAGGCATAAAAATACCCTAATATACCCCCTACCTCCCTACCTTAAAATACCCCGCTGGTGATGCTAAGTATAACACCAGGCAACCGCCATCTGTACCTTATGATGGCATGGTTAAATTGTGCCACATAATAAGAAAAAGATATAACTTTTAATTTTTAAATAATAAACTAGATAAAGACGTTGGCACGTGGTTATTGTCATCGTCAAATACTGCACCGTTTTGGAATCACAAACAGTCTTGCAACCACTCATCAAAGGATATCTTGATCAAAGTTTATCGTCACAGAATACTTGAATTGTTGGGTGCAGGGATTTTACAGTTAGCATACAAAAATTGAACATCTGACCAAAAAAACGAGCATTATAAATATAAGGTCTGGCCATAATCGCTGCGTTCGATCAAAAGATTTGCTCTACCTGCCGAACCCTCGCGTTTTTTTCTTTTAAAGGGTGGCCATTATGTAGGTGACGTAAAAAATCTAACGGTACCAAACAGCCAGCACATATTGCAACAACAAACACAATGACATAGAAACTATTGCGTTTCCTGTGAGGACTCGAAAATGTGCGCGACAATGTAGCATGCAGTTTTTTATGCTATCCTTTGAATATTTCTATTTTAGAAAAGGCTCATATTTTAAATGAGCGTCCTTACAACTATCAGTTATCGAATCATACTTAAACATGTAATTTTCTGGCTGCTACGTGTATAAATTAGATAAAAGGATTTTTGTAGCATAAAAATGTATGAGATTCGATTGATATAATATCCTATCTACTTGAGTTATCAATTTGTCAAGAGTATGTATGTGTATTTTAAATTTAAATTATGAACCCGCGATTGATATTTAAAACGTTTTAAAAATATCTAAGTTTATGCTAATTTTATTTGACAGTGCCCGCATGGTTCACCCACGTATAAATTGTTCCAAAACTGAAGAAAGAAAGTTTTGTTACGCAGTAGCTGAAGAGCTGTAAAGAAAGGGTTAGTGCCATAGATAACATTGTTCCCGGCTGACCACCCCATGAGTGGAGAGTTTTGGGACCAATTGTTGCATATATTTAGTTTAATTTATGGTACCAGTAGCTTTCTTTACAAAATTCTTCTTATTGTCCATTTCACTTGTATTGTAATGCTGTATGGGATTTTTTGACAAGTTAAATATTTGAAACTGTTTTTTGCGAACAAACAGAAATGACAGTCAATATTTTTGTTATGAAAATGTAAGACTTTTTTATAATAGTAGTAGCGAGACTAAAGGTGTATTGATATTTATACATTCTAGAGGCAATTGAAATTCGAAGATTTCCATATATGTACAATAAAAATCTAGAACGAAAGATTAGTAAGTCAATTCGAAAACCTGCTATGAAACCCCTCTAAAACCACCAAGAATTGAAGTCCTTGAGTTTCAGAGGTCAATGATAATCTACGCTTCAAATTTTGAGTGTGCTGTCTAGTGTTGGCTATTAAAAGTGGTCGTCCAAACAGGCTAGCCCCCCCCCCCCCCCACTCCACGGCAGGACGCGATCAGCGATTTGGGAGCAACGTCCTCGGCCTTGAAACTAGATGAACTTACGTAACCACCGCCGGGCACCAAACATCCACCAAAATGATTCCTCCACTTTTTGCACGGCTCGCTTTAATATACCTACCTTCGTGATAAAAAAATTGGTTGAGCCATAAAACTGGGCGGACATTGTCGCGATGTTAATGGTAGAAATATGAAACAGGATGGCTGTTCTAAATATGTGTGAGACAGGAATCCTTCGCAAATTTTGGTGAAACGTATAAAATCTGAATTTCCAATCGAGGCAATGTAAACAATGGTAGACAGAGTATGCACGTAGGTGGTAATGTAATTTAGATTTTTCTAGTTTCATAAAAACTTACAGTCTTTGTACTAAACTGGTTGTTAAATAGACAAATCAAATATTTGGCTCGCTACTGTTCGCTGTTCAAGGAATAACAAGTAGGTATGTACAAGCTAAAAAGCTACGCATGATTTTTATCATCACAAAACATCTCATGACATAAGCGCACAAGTCCCAAGGTAATTTGTATGGGTTTTTGCCATGGTAAGTTCAAATAATCTGATGGACGTTAAAATAAATTTCATTTGGCGAGGTACCTGGCTAGACCAAAGTAGATCTATGATGTCATAGCCAAAAGCGAGGCTGCACAAAAAAGCTATTGTAAAGAGTCGTGGCGTGGACGTGCGTTGAACTCTTTCCGTGGCTGGCTCTGGTGCTATAGCTCGTCGCTGCTGTAAGTCAATTATAATCTTAGTTTGACGACGTTTTAAATGATCTTTAGAATGATATTTTGAAATGCTACTGACTAAATATTACGTGGTTTTTTGAACACTAATTAAAAAAGAATGTGAATAACCTTAATTTTCAACTCATGGTCACGTGGATAATGGTACGTATATACTTTTTTATATAATTATAGTGGTGGCGTTCCTTGGTGTTTTTTCTTGCACAGAAGCTATGTTAGACAATACAGTGTTTAGGCTCTTTGCTCGATAAAAAAACTGAAATATCAAAGATTTTAATTTTAAAAACATAATGAAATGTAATCCATTCATTTACAAAATCCACTCTCCTTTGAAGGATAAAAGGGTTCATATTCAAACTCAAACTCATTTTTTTGTAGATGCTTTACACATTCTTTTAAATGGACACGACATTTTTTTTCTACCTAGTACAAAGTCCACGCGGAACTTGTAAACTTTCGGGAAGTGTTTGCGAAGCGAGAAGAAACGTCGAGTTCAAAAGAAACTGGCTTTAATACTTACTAATAATTTTCAAAAAGTCTTAATTTCTATTACAATTTATTTCAACGATAACATTATGAGCTGGAGGATCTATACATGTCCATATATTATATAAGGTACTAACCTCTTGAAATTTTAACTGGATAAAGCTAAAGAATTGTATGATATAAAATTCATACAGTTTAGCCATTTAAGATCCTAATTATTATACCTTTAACGAGTAAACGTTCGTAACATTTAAACCCCGAATGAATTTATTACTAAAGAGCAGCTTTTATCATTTCAGGTCTTTGCTTAAAATTGTATACAAAAAAAAATGAACATACTAGGTTCTGCCCGCGGCTCCGCCCGCGTGGAAATAGATTTTCGACTGTCCTTGAAGGAGCACGGAATAGTTTTTTCCAGATCCTACTTAAAATGTATTTACTATGTTTTCCAGCCTTTAGCTCTATGCCAAACCACATGACACCGGTACATTAGTTTTCGCATAAAATAGTGTCATAACGTTTTACCTATCTCCTGGGAACCATTTCTCCGAGAAAAAGTATCCTATTTCACTTCCCACCTTTTCAACTATCTCTGTGCAAAATATCACATCAAAATATATAAAAAGATAAAATGACATAATCAATCATCAAAAGTAGATTATTCAAAATATGTTCAATGATTTTTACGCATCTTTGGTGTCATTTTGTTAAAAATTGTTATATTTATTTTATTTTGAATCATTGAAGATTCATATAAAGGGTTAGTATGCACAATTAAATTTAGGACAAGGTTTAGTACATACAATTAAAACTATGACAGATATTTACGATTTGGGGCAAGATGGACATCCGTAGCTCATAGTCAAGCACTGGGTGACGACTATGGGCTACGGATAGAAGATTATTGGCGCTGCCACGCATATGGTACATCAGGAAGGCAACTGTTTTTCTTATTAACGCATAAAAGTCGTCAACGTGCGCCTCAGCAAACATCGCTGATGCACTTCAGTATCGCGGCAGCCCCAATAACATCCTGAATCCATGTTATATTGGACCTGCAGGACGTTGACAGCTTTCTGTGTTAGTTTATATATAAGTGTAACATGATTGGAAAAAAGCCTATAGGGTTGTTTTGACTTCGCTGGAACAGCGCGTAAACCTGCGGGCAAGCATAATTGTACCTTACTGCCAACGCCCTGCGTTCCCTTTCCATGAAATGAAATGAAATGAAATGAAATGAAATGAAATGACATGTTATCACACAGGTTCTCGGTAATATAATATCCCAAATATTTAAAATAGGTGATCCTGTTTAAAACGAGTCCACTAAGTGTCACCGGCGGAACGCAGGAAGGACTTCTATGTCCCGCCCGAAACACCCGTAGGACCCGTAGCTCGCTTTTTTACTGCTATACCTACATATTTAAGCCCTTGCGACAGCGTGTAGTTTTCACAAACGCTCAGAAGCTTTCTTAGTATTAACTTTTATACTTACATTTAAACTGTCTACATTTCGGTGACCATAAAAAACCTATCTGAGATTCTTTTTTTCGGCTATAACTTTTTGATGAAAAAAGTTTTGCTCCAATCCATCGAGTACTTTTCGAGAAAATCGCGGACATAAATTAATACATTCACACATGAATGACGGGCAAATTTTCGTTGAAGTGGCTTTTAAAGCTGTTCTTCAAATATTAAGAAAACCACAAGTAATAAGGAACCAACTGTACTGTCACCGACTATAAATTTAGACCCGTAAAGTCGTTATACCTTATTACCAGCTGATATATTTGACAAGTTAAAAACGTATTTAAAAAAATATGAAAAATATAATATAACTAGCTTCCGCCCGCGACTTCGTCCGCGCGGACTTCAGAATTGTGTCCAGAGAGAAAGAAAATGTTAAGAAAGCGCCATCTAGTGACGAAGTGGAAATTTTGAGATTTAAAGCATTCTTATGGGAACCTTAAGTTTTCCGGGATAAAAGTATCATATGTGTTAGCCGAGTGCTTTATCTATCTAACTACGAAATTTCATCCAAATCCGTTCAGTAGTTTCGGCGTGAAAGCGGAACAAACAAACAAACTGACAAACAAACAAACATCCATGCTTTTGCATTTATAATATTAGTGAGAAGTGAGAAAACTAGGTTCATAATTGCTCAGCCAATAAATGAAAATTTGCTACGTACCCTGCGCTGCCGGCATAATATTTTGTCGTATTCTATTGAAAATTGAAGTAATTTTAATCTTAATAATCCATCGCTTTAAGATACTGCATTAATAATTCTTCCCTTATGTACTTGCAAAAAGTCATATCAAACAAGACCCCTTGCCAGGCCAGGCCGAGGACTTGACTGGTGTTTTGTGTTATTACTTCAACTTAAACGTAATTATTGTTGTCGTGATAAGGTTGTAGTGATAAGACCCGCGTGAAATGTATTTTTATCAGAACCCTGCATAAAGGAACAGAAAAGAATATAAGCTGTGGAAAATAAGGTTTTTATAGATTTTAATTCAACTGACTTCAGGTTATTGCTTTAGAATAAAATAGGGCGGTTTTTTTCCAGGAAACATTGTGTAGGAAAACTGTATCACTATCATCTTTAATTTTTCGTCGTTACCAGTGTTATGTATAAATACACGGTGTAATAAAAAAGCCACTCTCGTAAACTTAAATGGTAGGTTCCACTTATGAAACTCCACAACTACTCTTCTGTCCGTATAAAATTGGCTGATTGGTCGATCAATATGTCTGAAAAGTTTAATTTTTTTTGTGAATTTTAGTTTAGGTTCCATAGGAAAACTTGTTTACTTTCGTGAGTAATAACATCCTGTATAGTTTCCAGGTTTAGGTATTTTTACACCCTTGTATTTTTATTATATTGCGCATATTTTCGCAAATATTAGGTTGTAGTGTAAGACTAAGTTGGCTCTCAAACCCTTCGCCTCTTCGTATTTTCCACAACACTCTCTCAACTTTTGTGTTAACTTTCTCGCAGTGCATATTGAGTTACCTACTTTATATTATACATGTTACGTACTAGATAAATATATCTGTTATATTATCGATCCAATTTATTAGCAAATGAACCTAGATGATGTTGAAGAGAAAATAAAGGGTGACATTAAAGTTTTCTACAACTGATGCTTTATAGAGGGTGTTTAGAACGGCGCGGTGGTGGCATCGTCGTCGTCGGCGGCGGCGCGGAGTGCGGCAAGTCAAGGTAAGTGTGCCAACGGCCTGGCTTGACCTAGTGCGGCTCCCCACCCTCTTGCTGCGTTCTGCACTCGCAAAAGTTCAACGAACCTCCACCAGAACTCTTACAGGCGTTTGCGGCGGTTACACTACCGGAAAACTGCTGCAATCACCCATATAATCGCCTCTCCGTCCCGTTTAATCATCAGTGGAGGCTTAAGGCTGTATGCACGTAATATACTATACATATGTATGAAACAGGGTTCAGAAATGATATCCTACATACATATGTATTTATCTTTTTGAATAAGTAGAGTAATCGTTCTGGACTGATGATGTAAACAAAAACAGGAAAAGAAACTATACGGATTTGAAAATGGGTAATCAATGAAAAATTCATATTTTGTAGTTAAGTTTGGTACTTTGATTGCAAGTAAACTTCCTTTATAGGTTTTCAGAAGCGCCGAAAAAAACAATTTTGAACATTGTTTGTAGATTCTAACAAGATGCGACTGTTTTTCGATTTTAATTAATCCAACTGTATTCGTAGCGCCCATAGCCCGAGTAAGAGTGAAGGAAGGGATAGTTTAGACGTGTGTTTACTCGGTATAATTATGTTAATTCCGTTTATTATGTCACGGCGCGGTGGCGGTCAAAGTTTCGTGAATCATGCTTGCGCTTACGCATCACGTATTTTACGCTACACCGTTATTACTTTCTTTCTGTTTTAGCAGGAAAGAATATTCCTAGAATGCGTAAATTTTGGCTAACTTCTTAAATATTGTCAGTTTGGTTGTTGGGGGATAAAACAGATCAATGATACAACGTTTTTCGTGTAATGTTATCTGAAACTTTGGCAGTTTTAGGTATTCGAATATGCACCTCAATTAGGAATTAATTTGACATTAAATTATTAATATTTTACTAGTTTAACACAAACTATCACAACAAATGAAATTGACGTCAGTAGTGGCAAGAAAATACCTTCCAAGAATAAACGATGTCATTGTAAATTGTAGCAAACATTTAAGTTAAATATACTCATACATAGATATAATCATAGAAGAAACATAGAATAAAGTTTTTAAACAGGTATCACTAACACTTCCTGGTGTATGATTTGCAAGATATTCTCGTAGCGCTGGCAGTGCGCGGTGCAGCGTTGTTCTTGGCGATGGCGGTTGCGCCGGCGCAGCTCTAACGGCGGATCGGGGCCGATGAACGCGGCTGGCCTTATTCCGCGGAACTATCGCGAGCGAGAAACGCCGCGGACTTTCATTGTCACCTCGTAGAAATAAACACTGCCAGTGCACCAGGCACGAGATGTGGCACAATCTAGATCATTGGCTACCGATTTCTGGGACGTGTTGGTTTATGCCCATTACATAGAAATTGGCGGTGGCGAAGTCCATATAGTTCGCTGTATTTTCCTAGAAGACATGACCGTCTGAAATAATTTCTAACTTTATGATAAATTGACTGGATTTAAACAGTGATATATTTTTCTAGAGAATTGAGTCTTAAAAAGATTATTCATAATACTGTTTCATTTGCATTTTCTCGCCCAAGTTTACTATAGCGCTAAGACGTAGCTATATATAGAATATTGTAGAGGCATGCGAATATAACCTAAAAAACTTCTCAAATTCAAAAGTATGAATAATACACATTGTCTCACTATTAAGAGGTACAGTTTATCTAAGTTATCTGCTAAAGTTATCTATGAGCAACATCTAAACCATGCTTGCTTGGCTGAGCGGGGTGGCAGGCGGCGCGGCGGCGGCGGCGACGCGGTTGCTACGTCGCGATGACGTTGCAATGACCCCGCGCTACGAGCCGACTTTGCACTGTCAATGTCAGTTCATTGTTTGACGCAAACTGTGGACATTTATTTATATAATTTTTATTGTTAAAACAGTATCATGGTTTTTGACAACTCATAAGCTGAACCATTGCTATTGAAGAGAAAATGTGATAACGTTGCTAAAGTCAAAATGTTTATTGCAAGAACATAGTACATATGTCGTGGCCAGATCATAGAATTGATCATTTCATGACGTGGCTGACCATTTCATGAAATGGTCGTATTTCATGAAATGGCCAGCTAAAACTGACCATATCGTTTAAACGTCAACGTTTAATGATATGTCCATCCACGTTTGGCCATATCAATAATGTAGGGGTTCCATTATATAAAAGGTTTAATAAAAATTTAAAATACGTTGAAAAGTTACTGGCATCTTCCATGCCATGACATCTGGCAACAAATCTTGGTTAACAGAGAAATTACACATTTTTATTACTTAGCTTTTAAGATTGATATCTACTAACCTATGTAACACTTTCCAAACTTCAAGGTTTTTACGGTGCGCTCGTTTTTTGATTGACTTTCGAAAAATTATTGTAGTTTAGTATCGTAATGACATTAAACTTCTATTTTATTTTCAATTAGTGCATTATTAAATAGCCTTTTTATTATTAACTGTACTCCGTCATGATACATCACCAAAACAAAAAGATATCAGCGCCTCTAACGGTGGATACTGTAACTATTTTACGATATGATCACTAATGCTTGACCATTTCATGAAATAGCCGTGCGTTTAGCTGTATATCGTGAAACGTTGATGTATTCATTGATCTGGCCAGACCATATCATGATGTGATCAGCAGATATTTTCCATTTCATGAAATGGTCGGCCACATCATGAAGTGATCAATTCTATGATCTGACCACGACACATACATAATAAGTTTGACTGACTCGGTGGCTAAGTGACTGACTCGGTGGCTAAGTGGTTAGCGATCCTGACCTCTAATCCGAGAGTCGTGGGTTCGATCCCCACACAGGGCAAACTTTTCTGTGATGAGCAGAATTGTTTGCCCTGAGTCTGGGTGTATTATATCTATATATGTATGTATATCAGTCTCTAGTTCCCAAGATACAGGGAATCCTAGTTTGGGGCCAGATGACCGTGTGTGATTTGTCCCAGATATTATTATTATTAAGATGGAAACAAATATAATAGTCATTGGTGTCGATTCGGCTTTTACGATTAAACTTATTTGACAGGACTAAACTTAATTTAAGCATCCTACGCACACGCACATACACACACTCACACACACACACACACACACACACACACACACACACACACACACACACACACACACACACACACACACATACAACTAAGATAACCTATCTCTTTATCTTATTATCTTATGTTCTATTTCGTTTCGATATTACATACTATTCTTGGTGAAAATACTACCGCTAATGTTGTGTAAAGTTATATCCGTGGGGTGAGAGCCTGGCGATCTGTAATACAGGTTACCCTAATACAGACACCAGTCTCTCACAAAGGAACATTATAAATTTACTATGTTATACAATTAATTATAGTATCTATTTTTTAATTGTTACCTTTGTGAAAGAGTAATAAACGAATATTATTATTATCCTTGTCTTTTCGATACAGAGAGAAAAATACAAAACACATAAATTAAGTTTAGTTCGGTCAAATAAGTTTAATCGTGAAAACCGAATCGACACCATTGTCGTCGTATAATAAATAGCCTATATTTTAAGCAGTGTAACGTTTTTGTTTGGGTGTAAGAAAGGATTTGGCAAATATACGTATAAATTCCTAAGCGGATGAAATATAGTGTTAATTTTTTTACAGAAAAATTCCAACAATTTGACGGATTGCTTACCACAAGTTCATGAGGACGAATTGTTGTCACACCACTGGTGTATGTAATAGAAATAGTAGATAAGATACTGGTATTTATATTTAACACGTGTTTAAGTGGAGGAAAAGTTTATGTAATAATAAATAGCCTGTATATTAAGCAATGTAATGCCAGGCTAGTTTTAACACATATAATACAACCAGGACTTTGTAGACCTGGTAAGTTTTGTGTATTTTGAAGTTCCTTGATACTTATTTTATTTCATGTAGATATCTGCTAGATATCAGATTGATCATAGTTACAGAGTATGAGTATAGAATTAGTATATGTAAAGGAACAAAGCGGTCACCTTCTGTCTTAAAAAATTATAAAGCTCTCTCTGAAAGGGTCCAAAACCCGCATTACTACGCATACTAAGCCGGCAGTTTCTACACGCTTTGCTACGACTTACTGATAAGAAAACAATTGATTTTACCATCATACTAAGATTTTGTGATCGTACTAAGATTTTGAGAAACGCATACAGCATTAACACATTTTTCCATTTCTAAGTTCGCGGCGATGAGTGAAAACCGCATCGCCGCGCGGACGTCATTCCACTTTTCCGAGCATCAGTGGCTCATAACTAGCCACCTTAGCTTGAGCCGTAACGCGGAGCTATGATTTCCTATCAGCTAGCGTTGATAGGCGCACGGGGGGAGGCAGGGCGGGTCTGGTTAGGCTGGCGCGGCTCCGCAGAAGTGAACATGCAACGTCGTGGCAAATTTCGCCGATGCACTCCGCAGTAGGTAAGTGTGTCAATGCACTCTTATCCCCACCCCTCCCCCCTTCTCTCTGCAATCACTCATGACAAGTTCACCTTGCCTAGGTGCTGTTGTTGTTGCTAAAACAATACAACATTCAATTTATCACGTGATTAGTAAATATGGGGAAACGAGCTTACTTACCTAAAATTCTTAAATAAGCTTAGGTTTATTTTCACTAAATTTAAAAATCTTGAAGACGTATGGATGGATTAGTAAAAAAAATTATATGTACTTACTAAGTATGAAATTTAACAGAAAGTGTCAACACATCCGTCAATACCTATAAATAGCAAAGGTTAACACTTAACATACATCAAACAAAATAGAGTTTTCTGTTTTTCCATTAGCTAATTAATCCTCAGATAAACGTTTAATTAGTCTTAATGCGTACAACGAAATATAACAACAGCATAATCGCAGCTTGTGCAACAACTATCAAGTTTAATTATAACTTTGTGTGTTAATCTGAAATCTTGTGTTGCAGCGAGATGTGACAGACGGGTTCGATAGCCTGTCTCGTTTTCATCGGGCGCACGCGCGAGCGCACCCGCCGCGCCGCCGCCGCGCCGCCGCGCCTGGAAAACTTTCTCATTACACCCTCCGCGGCACATGAGCGGTGGTGATAAAGAATTTTTAGAACTCTCTTGTCGTTGTTCTGAGAAACATGACTGAAAATCTGTTTCTAGACTACACCTCTTCTCTGGCACATTCCATGCCGCGTAGACTTACAAAATAAGGCATGTGCTATTTATAGTTCTTTTTTGCTATGTAAGCAGAGCATTGGTATTAATATTGAGTTGATCATTAAATATGAAAGGCATGAACTTCTTCTCTCATATGAAACTTAACACCTTCTATTCTAAGCTAACAATGCAAAATTATGCAATCACCACATCGATTTGTAAAGTCCAATTTTAAGGTCGTATAACAAAGATTGTTCAGTTTTATGAGTGGGATATTCCATTGTTTGTTTATACCCTGCTTACTCGTATGCACTGCGTGCAAGCAGGGTCACGTGGCCGCGCCGCAGGTGGGTGCGCTAGTGCATCGTGTTTCCTATCCGTATCTAGGCGAGTGACAGTAGCTGCTTGCGAAAGTGTACATAATTGGATCGGTGCTTTAGAAAGGGGGTTATGAGTTTGTAAGTGCATCGAACCCGCGTGCATTTTCTCGGGAAGATGCGGTTCGCACCGCTCCGTCGCGTCGTGGAAAGCGCGCGTTCCTGGAACCGAGGCGTTGTCGACGGTGTGGTAATGCGGCCCTCGCTCAGCTCTCTCGGCAGCCTCTTGATAAGGCGAAAAGTGAAACATCTTACTTGCATCAGAACGCAACCCACTAAGTCTCATTATCAAGTAATTGTAGGTGATATGAAGAAAAAAGAAACATATAATACAAAACACATCTGATCTACAGTTCGTTAAATGCATATGGTGCACGTTTCATCCAAAAAACATGAAACCACCTGGCGAATATTGGATTAATTTATTTGTCTAAATATATAAAAAATGTTAACCCATTATTTCCACAGCAACTGTTCTTAGACAATCAAAACTAACGGGGCCAAAGGGTTACGCGACCATATGCTCCGGAGTGGGCCAAATATGCACCGGATATGGGTTAAGTAATCACAGGCTTTTTTAAACGTCCTTTATTATAAAACCTCTTTCCTGTTACATGAATAACAGTACATTAGTGTAAAAAAGTGGCATTTGCAGGCATGCGTGGTGAGTATAAAAAAGGAAAAAAACGAAATCTATGAATATGTAACAAATAATCGTACTTATGTAATGTAGTAAATAAACATATTATATTATTGTTATAAATGTATTTAAAAAGCTTCGCAATTCTTTTATGCTTATTAACGTGTTTCAAAGTTTTTGAACAAAACAAAATTTTTCATTTTTGAATAAACCACAAATTTATTACTATGCTGGCTATGAACAAAAAACTGAGGCCGTCTCCCGATAATATTATATTTAAACCTCAAATTCGACACAGATCCCAAGAAAAATGACCAGTCATATATCTCAGTGATCAATTGTTCTACGAGGTCCGTTGGTTCTCAGAAGTGGCCATTACTATAGGTCCCGGTTTACGCCGGGAACTGTTACAAAGTAACGGGGCTTGGTTGACGGCAAAAGTGCATTTTTGTTAAACAAAACTGCACTTGGCGTGACGTCACAAAGGCGTCAATCACATCGCCAGCCCTCCCGCTACAGCACAAAGCGCGCCCTAACAATGAACTTTCAGTTTGACCACAAAACGGCTTCTGAGAGAAAGAATGGGTGCATTATTTTAGGACAATAAATTAGAAACAGGAATGCTTAGTCTTTTTTATTTAATTTAAAACAACAACGCTTGTAATTGTGGTGTCCAGAAAGTTGATAAAAACTGCAGTGAGTCTATACTTTTTAAAGAAATGTTATTTGTTGAAACTTTTTGATATTTAAACATTATGCTTTCAATAGCGTGAACTTAACTTACGTTGCGCGTATTATGATGAATTAAAATCTAATATTTTTGGTTTGCAGCGCGATTACCTCCGCTGAGCGGCGCACACATAAGAAAGATTCGTCTGCTTATCTGTTATTTTTGACTATTAAACTAAAAACTTTTACATCTACTACATCATATGTACAATTTTAGTATATTATACGTGAAGACTTATTTAAAAAAAAACATTACATGATGCTTTTTCTTCTAATCGTGTGGCACATTTAACCGTTCTATCCACAAGGACTAGACGGCGGTTGCCTAGTGCTGCACTTATCCTGATGCTCAATAATGTATTAAAGTTTCCTTTAGACAGATAAATGACGGACCATTTCATCTACTTCTTCAACTGAAACTGATTCCAAATCCATCTATGTCATGTTTCCCGACTCTCTCCTCGGCTCCTCAGAAGTAACATTATAAAAAGGTGTACTCGTAGATTGATTCAAAAAGGTTCGGATAGTTATTAAAAGTGAACGCCTCACTTGCCCAGTCCTTGCTAGGAAAAAAGTAAAAAAGGGACTAGACTGGTACCGTTAGATGGTGCCCTGTGGCGTGGTAAAGTACTCATTTGGGACGGCGATGGATGGTCCAAAATACGGTGCAGCGTGATAAATGCGCCCAATGTGATACGCTCTCTATGTTAGGATAGGTTGGGAGGAACGGCCGGCCGTTTCATTAAAGGAAGGAATGTGAATGTGATACGTGAACAGTATAAAATAAATTATGTTGTTGATGATGGAACTAAATAAATAAGCATTTCAAATCAAATTTATCAAAGAGACTTAAAAATTGTAGTTAGAAAACACTGAACCTGAATGATTTAAACGGAATCAAACTTACAGCCACTGAGGTTATTATTTACATTGTAATAAGTGCTTACAGCACATGTTTTGGTCTAGGGTTCAAAAAGTCTACAGATCTTACAAATATCGTAAATAACGGGACTATTGAGAGGATAAGTAAGTACAGTCATTTCGGAATGAATATCAAAAAAAAGAACAATACATCGCAACAGTGAACATAACCAAAATCTTATTCCTTTCTGTATGTATATACGTATGTATAGGTAACGTGTTATGCAACAAGTGTAGTATGTCTCTTTTTTTCATGTCGACTAGTAGGTGGTTGGTATACTTGGTATACTTCTGTCCTGTTGATCTATACCTTCCGCCAAGTCAGCGGGTGGCGCGAGGTAGTCAGCGTAATTACCGGCATAAGAGGCATTGCATCTTAGCCCTCAAGTATCGGTAAGACACTGATAACTTTTGTCGTCTTACACAAATTAAAAAAACTCCCATCCTGACTGAAAAACCCCTCAGTGTCTCTAAGCGACAACTAGTGTCTCGAATAAATCTCAGTCGCAAAATGTCAGCTCTATCGTTGTTGGCGTGCTTAGTAAACGATTTTGTGGCTGTAATACCCGCATCCTCCAGGAGCTAGTTGAATGCTGGGTGCAGTCATGGTGGTCGAGATACTTACAGCGCGTCTAACTACTTGTAACCCTTGTGAATTCAATTTCCTTTAAGAAAAACTTAAGGTTAGTGTGGCATAGGCGAACGGAAAAAAATTTAATATCTAACTTAGCGATATACCTAATCGAGTTGTTATAATCAGTATAAATCGTAATTTTTGTTTTATTTTATCATCGTTTTATTGTAATGGATTAAATTGGTATTTTCTTTTTATTATCTGGTAATATGTTTTTAAATAATATTATTTTTAAAATTATTGATCAAAGCCTATATCTAACTAAAAACCTGTGCAAACAGGCGCTTACGCAGTCGCGCGAAGAAAAGTTATTGACATTAATTAATTATTTGCCGGAAAAGTGGCGCGCGAAGTTTCTCGCTGCGGCCGCCAGTAGCGCGAGGCGCTGCCGTCGCATTGCTAGTAGGAAAGTTGCATGACGTCGGAAAGTGTCACGATGAACCATGGTGAACCGCCGTCTCCAGCCTGGCCTACTCACCAAATTGTCATTCTATCAATCCGTCACCACGACTTTATCTTCACCATCTGACAGCTCCACTCGCACTTCGGAAATGTGCCATGCTGTTACCGTTGGGCGTTATTGACAATTATTTAACCGTGATACATTGTTAAGCCGGATGATTCAGAAGAAATAAATAACAAATAAAGATGTTTGGGCAATAACCGATATGGTGATGAGATGCGAACGTGCGGAGTTATTTTCCTGTTGGTGTTCAAATGTGGCTACAATATCATCTCTCCAATGGGAAAAGCCTGATGGTTGGAACGAATCCAATAAGATGTAATAAGGTTGAATTGAGAAAGACTGCTACTGCAGCGAATTAAATGTATTTCATCCTGTTGCCAAATCATCGCTTTACAATAGACTACAAATATATATATTTTTTTATTCCACTGTTACCTAACTAAATGAAACTTCATATACACATATAACATTCAATAGGTATGTAAATATACTTACTTAGCTTTTTTGGATTTTAGTAATTAGTGTCTATTTCATAATGAGATAACCTGAAAAACAATTCCTTCATTTATTCTGTTCCAGCAACATAATTTAGGCAGTGAGTGTGACGCGATTCGCCGCCGGTGTCTCGCATTTTGTAACATCGATGGCGAAATAGAGGTCATTGACAAGGCCTAGCCGCCCCGCCCGCGTCCCGCGCACCGCCGGCGCCCGCGCAGCCACAGGCCGTTTCAACAATACACTTCCACCGCGCTTTTTGCTCACCTATGAACACATTATCATTTAAATTCGCCCGTATATCAATAGACTTTACGGTACGAGTATGGATAGGCATGTGTTTCCGGGAAAGGAAATATAACTAGGGATGCGTACGTCATATTTGTAAAGAATCCGAGCAGGTTTCATATTTCTGCAATAACAAACTTAGGACATTTTATTCCCCTTTCAGATTATAGTGACTTTTGTTTTAGTTTTTGCAATCGTGTTATATGAGATTATTTTTAATAAAAATCTGTCATAACACATCTTCAAAGAATGGATTTATTGTTTTGTCATATGCCAAAAATAGGACGTCCTGCTTGTGAGTTGTAGAAGGTTTTCTTTCCTTGTTATTATGACTTATTTATACTTTTATGAAAGACAAGTTCTCGAACAATGAAATAAAAATAACAATGGACTTCTATTGCGTTAGGGACATGAAAAAAAAGAAGGAAAACATAATTATTAGATTTTCAAAAACTAGGACTTTCATGACTTCGATTTCTTACTAAGAATTCAATTCCAGAACATTGAAGGGATTTTGAAAAACTTAATTGGATATCGTTTTTTTTCGACTTCCAAGGTTTTCAACAGTTGAAATAGTCATGTTCCAAAAAGATTATGGGCTTCGGCCGTCTCAACTGTTCTAATAACTCTTGTCAATAATGGCTGGTTTTGTGCCTAGTCGTGACTCGTGATCGACTTAGCTGGCAGAATGGGGGGCAGTGCGTGGGGGGAAAGGGGGAAGCATGCCGCAACCAACGAAACGAAAATTTGTGAGGTCAACGAACGCTTGTGGCCGCGCAACCAAAAGTCAGGTTGATTCACTTTTCATATACCTTCACTTCGCAATGGTTTTGGTCACTTAATTCTATTATTTTTAGCGGCCAACCAAATTCACTGAAAGTAAAGCAACACAGAATTTTTTGCTGATAGAGAATGAAAGGAATAATATAATATTAATATATGTGTATTGGGATATTCAGAATGTGTGCGCTATAAACTCAAAATAAAGGAGGCTGAATGTACTGAAATTTTTGTTAATAGTTATAAATATATAAATATTTAACAATGGCTACATTTATGAAGTATTTATTGTTAATACTTAACGTACGAAATAAACTTGTTTGTATAAAATTGGAAAGAGGTCTAGAAGTTTTAAATATTAAAGTTTTATTTTTAACCACCGTTTGAAAGACATCCTGACTTTTCCATAGCTTTCTCGTGCAAATCGTTTGTCATGAACAGAATTTCAGGTCCCACAGGTCTGTCGATGCATGAGATTTTACTTTTATCAAGCATGTTATGTGGTGAGTGAAGTGAATGTTGCGGGGTCGTCGACCGGCGTTTGGCGGGAGTTTGTGCCGGCTCCGAGCTGCTTCCGCGGGCAGAGCTCGGCGATGTCGATGCACTGCCGAATTTGCTGGGACTAAGGCCTTGACGCTTGCTCCGGCTACGAGATGTGGTAATACGCGACTATTAAGTACTCTAAAAAATTTATATCAGTCTTTGGTTCACATTATATACAGAGAATCCCAGTTTATGGCCGGATAACAATGTGTGATTTGCCTTTTGATTTTTGTGATTTGATTTGTTAATTAAAGAAACATTACATATTTATCTAATATGTGTAAATAATCCAAAAATACAAAGCACATTAATGGCATCAAGTATATTTTGAACGTATAAAAATCATCCATATAAACTTCTTATTCTCTTAATTAATACCTACCACGTATATCTGGGAAAGAATCTTTTGATTTAATAGAATATAAAGTTGGTAACCAAACCAAATATTATTAACCGAATGATAAACATATTTTAAAATTACTAATTAAACAAATTAAGAACATTGAATAAGACAAAAACTAATTATACGCAAGAAAATGACATTTTTATTTAGCGTAGCATTCCGTCCGGAGCGACCGCTCGCGTTGATGTCTTTTGCACGCGGCAGCGGCGAGAGCGCAGACCGCGCTCGCTACGAGCGTTCCGCTCGAGTTGACGCGAGCTTTTTTCAGAATTTATGTTTATCTTATTCAACTGCTCCTCTATTAAAGGTATTTTGCGTAATTTTTTTGCTCAGCCACGCGTGCCGTGCTTTCTTGGCAATTAAACTTTTTCAAGATTTAATGAAAGTAAAGGAATTAACTCCGAGTATTACATAAGTCAGCTTAATTATTGTGGCTAATAAGCAAGTTGCTTCCGTTTTTGTTTAGCTGGTTGGTTATGAAGCTTCAGTTTCTTAGTATTTAGCTGAGACTCGTGGTGTCGATCCCCACCAATGACAAACATTTGTGTGGTAAACAGATTTGTTGGTTCTATGTCATGGTGTTTAGTATTTATTTATATAATGTGTCTACATTTTCAATTATACCAGTCTCTGGCTTCCGGTCCAACCAGTACAGTGAACCCTAGTTTGTATCTGATTTGTACCAATGCTTCACTCGCTAGTGGATTTGAAAACTATCCTTTTGCCTTTTCCTAGTGTTTGAGCTTTTAGGTTTAGCCGTAAAAGTTAAATGACTAATAGATGGATATAGTTACTTTCGCATTTATAATATTAAATTAGAGTATGAATATCTTAGGATCATCTTAGGATTTCCATACCAATTGTGGTTGCGAGTCTTCTAATGACTTCTAATGCATGTTTAACATGAATTTATTTATTTAAACTTTTTAGTAGACCAAATCTCTATATGAAATTATAAGTAATACAGGAAAGTATAGGTAGGCGACCTTATTGCTATAAGCAATCTCTTTCATACACCCTGGAAGTAGAGTAAATTCATATTTATCTGTTTCGATAAGTTTCTATCATAATCCATGATAATCTGTCTGCATGAGTATAGTTTCTTCTAAGATCAAAGTGCGGTGACAGGCGCAAAAAGGGCTACTTCCGCATTGCGCGCCGATCGGCTCGTGGATGCAGGCCTGCAACGTCTGTTGCCCCCCCCTCCCCCTTCACACCTCCCCCTCACCACTGTTGCACGACAAACAGAGATCACCAACCTTTGCCTCGCGTTTACTGTTTCTGTTCTGATTCTGCGTACCACTGGCTTTAAGGAAGTTTGTTATTAGAATAGTGCTTGTTGGTATTCTTATTGGTATTTTGTGCGTTCATTAGATAGTAAACAGTCTAACTAATTTAAATAACAATGAAATCCTGACTGCTTAAAATGTAACACTATTTCAATCTGGAGATTAACACGATTATAATTACACCTCGCCGTTCAAAATCCATCAATTAAGCAGTTTTACCTACTATGTTACCTAATTACCTACCTTCCGGTTAGGGAGTTGGGTACATACATACTTATCTTAATTTATTTTTAGAATTATACCCTCGTTTTGTACTCCATATCCGTATCATCTATTAATAGAGTTGATATCACCGTAGAATATTCCTATGTCGCATGATATGCAAATGCATGTTGCACTGCCGCAATGCACCGCCGCTCGGCGCCTGCGGCGGGCAGCGGCTAGCGGTTCGCGAGGGCCAGGGTCATCGGGGTTCATTGCCATAGTTTTGTAACCCTTGCTTGTGTAACTCGCTCCCACTGATGCACAGTCCTATACATACGCCCTTTCACTAGCTTTGTTGCTACCAGTAACGAGAGCGAGCCTTTTAGATACAAAGATAAATAGATATATGCTCTTTATTGTAAAAAAATACAAAACATAACAGTATCAAAAAGTATTGTACTAAAGAGATGGCATATTTTATACAGTATGTGTTGTACCGCACTATCTTGTTTGACGCGTGGCAATCATGAGCTCCTTTATATTGTTCTGTCGAATTGAGAACAACTCTCAAAACCTTTAATTTGTATGCTTCCTAAACAACAAAGTGCCAACATTTTGGGTAGTTTGTCCTCGGTCTGTGTGAATATTCTTGTTTTTATTTGAATGTATCGTATGAATCGTAATATGAAAACAGTAGATTGTAATTTTCACATTTTTTTTATTAATGCGGACTAACAAACAATAAAAAGTAAAAAAAAACTGGGTATTATACTTAAAAGAAAGCAAATTCTAACATTAAATGACAATTAATAAAAATCTGCGAAGTGAGAGCTGCATTCACGATAAAAATCATGTATGAATGGAGGAAAACACAGTACACAACAAAATAATACCGAATGATGGAACAGAACATTCGTTGCATGAGTCCTACTCGAACTTGGCCGATATTCAATATACCTTAGAAAGAAAATTTTAATTTTCTTTGTTTTCTGAAAATGGACCACACAACAGATGTTGGTACCGCAAAACGTTTTTTTGAAGGGAGCTTTATCATATTATGAAAAGACCTGGGTAAATATTGGTTTTAAGCGTAATGTACTGACAAATATTTTCTGTTGGTCATAAAATCAATTTTAGTTAACTTTTTGAGACAATAAGACACAACCGACTTAGATATAATCCGATTAATTAAAACATAAAATTATTTTTCAATTACAGATATATTCAATAAATCAAAGACATTTAAAGAATCTGTATTTTATTATTGCTATGCTTCTTTTGATTAACATGCAGAAAAGAGTTTCTACTGCTACTTCAAAATAAGATTGCGATTAAAAAATGTATATTTCTATTGTAGTTTAGTAACTTCGATAAAAACTTCTAACACTAGCAATAACCAGTTTCTGATAATAACATAAAAACTCAAGCTATGGGTGCCTATAAAAAAGCGAGTCGTATTTCAAAATTAGATTGCGACACAAGTACCTATCTACTATTTACAATGTGCCCTTTTCGTGCCACAGCAACACAGCGCTCTACGCCATACATGAACCGATCAATCACCACATGATCATCACACTACCATTACACTCTCGGGTCGAGTGTACATAATTGATACAGGCTGTACATAATGTAGACGCGGAACATTTAGCTGAGCTTCGTTGAGCGCTGAGTGGTGTGCGGAGCGTAGGCCGCGGTTGGCAGTTCCGCGTCTAGCGAGCGACGACCCCGCGCCTTTCGAGAGTATCGAACCGCGCGGTTACGTCATCCGCGCAAGCCTCCGCAAGCCGCCAATCTTCAGGGCTGGCAAAACTGTTGGCACTAGAAGATCCACTGGTATCTGTGGTAGAATTGGGAAATAGATATAGTAGCTCTTTTAACTGAGAACGTCTAATTGTTCGTAACAGTAATAACGGTTGCACTTTCTTTGTTGACAAAGTGATTTTAGATTTGAATCGCTAGTAATTCTGTAATTCGTGTTCTGAGCGGAATAAAAGTATAAACGAATATTTATCTCGATATCTACCATTTTATTGTGAAGAGTAACTTTCAGCTGAGGGAACATCGAGGTCCGAAAAGTAGGTGTGCGTGCGCGTCCTTTCTAAGTGATAAACTACGTACTACTCGAATATCTATAAAATGTTTCAGGAACGTAGGACCCTTTCTAAGGTATTTTTAAAAGAACCCCGTATTTCTTGAGTACAATTAAATAAATCCTTCTTTTTTAGATTTTCACAGGAAAGTATGTTTTCGATCGACGAACATGCAACAGGATAAAAATCCGAGTAAAATGGAATAAAAAGCCCTAGAATTTACTGCCATACGATTGAGGGATTTTTATGTTTATGTACATTAATAATTATATACCATAAAAATACAGTTTATGGTTTGTGTTTAACTTTTACTCTCTGTAGTCGACCTTGGATTAATGTTTATTTTAGTGCCATTTTTGAAGACAAGCGCAACTCTACCTATGTAGTCTCTTACGTAGTATTTCTAAGTTGTGTAGAATTGATGCCAAACTTGAGCTGAATCAACTGATTTGAAAAATATGACAACTACGATCATTAAATTAGAATATAATAAAAATGAAAAATAACAAATTTTCTCTGATTAACATGAAATTCCCACAATTATAGAACTAGTTAACCCCAATATTACCGAAAAAAAAACAACACTAAAATTTTGTGTGGAATCTGAAAGTGTAAAAAGAAAATTGTATTCCATAGCATCTTTCAACATAAAGAGGACAAAAATAGCCGTCTTTTTTTATTGTTTATCACTGCCAACCCATATGTTGTAGACGGAGGAAAAAGAAAAAAAGGAGGAAAAAGGTGGAAAAAAACAGTTTAAAATAATAATAATAACAAATCACACATAATAATTTATTAAATATTTTGAGCGTTGGTATTAGCATGAGCTCATGTGAAATATTTCGCCCATACAAAAGACATCAACGAGCGACGCATACCAGTGGTATTTTCTACGCCGTACCAACATTAATGAATACCATTGTCTTAAGTTCGAGAAGCTTTAATAAGAACTAGCAAACACATTTTGTTTGACCATAAGCTTCTCATCAAATAAATTTTACTCTAATCCCGTCAATACTTTCAGAGAAAAATTGCAAACATAATGGTGTCGATTCGCATTTCACGATTAAACTTATTTGATAGGATTAAACTTAATTTAAGTGATCTGTCTTTTTCTTTCTATATCGAAAATACAGGGACAAGACCTTAAATTTAGTTTAGACCTGTCAAATAAGTTGCCATCGACGCCGATATGGCCGAAAACAGAGGGATTCTTTGGAAGCAACCTAAAAACCAAATTCATAAGCGGTCGTGGCTCAGTGCGGCTTGCGTGGTCGCGTCAATCACGAAGATTAACTGACTACAGACACGGTCATAACCTGGATGGGATTGATTTGTTAGTGGCATTTATCTGGATCGTTTACGTGCTTCGTAGATGCCAGTCATTAAGCCATGTCGGAGGCCTTATAGGCGCCTTGAAAACTTCTGATATTGGGGTTGGCCACTTGCCCCACAACCTCCACCAATCCGTCCCCGTTGGACAACGTGTGTGTAGTATGGCTTAACCTTCCCAAAATATGGGAAGAGACACGTGCCCCTGCAGTGGGGATGTAATGGGTTGTTACCACACACATACAAATTTTAAATCCTTCAAAATATTGCTGAAAATGTTTATTTATTTATTTATATAGTACTATAACACCGAGAAAACTCTAAATGATTTTCTTTATGCCAGTTTTTGAAATACCTTAGGAAAAAAATGTTGTCAATTTCCAACATTTTCAGTGGCAGCCCTATGCCTCACTTCATGCTAAGCTAACTTCAAGCAAATAATGCTTTGCTTGGAATATTTCAAGACGATATTACGTTTAAAAACATCAGTTTTTGTTGACTAGGAAGAAGGAGGTTCAAGGTGACCAAAATTGGTAGGTACCAAAAATAATGGTACAAAAAACTATGAGTACCTATATTATTTTTAAAGACATAATAACTAAGAAATTAGACGGTAATATTTCATGTGTTCTACGAGTATGATATATGATGCAGCTATTATTCGTCTTTTTGCTATTTCTTGTGCTCTAGTGCTCAACAAAATTGTGGTTCCCAAGTTTTTTCCTCATTTAGAAATAGACTCGGGGTGGTTTTCTCGGATTTTTGCATTTTGAGGCATTCTCATAATTTACCTATAAATATAAATTAACAATAAAAAATATCAATTATTAATTTATATTAATTAATATATTAACATATAAGAGATAAGAAAAATATGGATAGCGAATCTAAGATATTGAAATAAAAGTAAAGCCACAATGACGCACAAAGAAAAGTGACTCCAACAACATTTTTTGGAACTTTCATTGGCGTTTGCAGCCGCAGTCGTCAAGTAAACACCATTCGCAGTCATCGACCTGCGCGTGCGCTCGCGCAAGGCCACTCTCTTACACAACTCGCCAACAAACTTTATCGACTTATCTCTTCATTTGAAGCCCTCCATCGATTCCCACGCCCAATATTTAAATATTTAATTTCTTTGTTGTAATCGAACTTGAATTTGAAATGCATTTAGGTATAGCAATCTCGATCTGAGCTCGTAACTTATGCAGAATGTATCCAAAGAAATAACTGTATTTTTAAGGTTAGCGCACTCGTTTGAACTCTGCGCTCGGTACTATCTATTATGTCCTCCTAATTTTGTGAATGCGTACGTTTAGAACAATCATAATGGGTATTAGCAACCACTGCTGCGTACCCAATACGGTGAACCCGAGCGATCGGCCATTGCGAAGAGAGGCGAGTGGCGAGGCCAGTGGAGTTGCTTTCTGGCGGGTAACGGGACCCGACGGAGAAATGCTCTACGAAATCGAAACACGCGGTGCCGTTAGCCGGCCCTCAGCCCTCGCCCTGCGCCGCCGCCGCCGGCCGCCACCACGCCCGCGCTGCGCCTGCGCGCTCTGGAATACACTTGGTAAATCACCGGCTCATTGCAGGACCCGTTAAACAATTTGCCATGTTAGAAACGTTGTTTTGCCTCCGAGCTGGAAGCGAGAGCAGTTTGGTTCGGAAAAAAGGAAAAAAATATTTAATCTTAAAGTGAATGAAGGTACGCTGATGTCTTGAGATTTTATCAAACCTATGTTGGTAGACTAAATTTTACAGAATTTATTGTGTATTCACTTTTATAAGCTTAGTGGTGTTAGGTATATTGATTGATAGACGATAAGTAATCATATACTTACGCTTTTAAGAGCGCGCCGAGCGTTCGGCGCAACACAGATTTAGGTAAACAGCGCTCTCTTGCGTGTGTGCGTAGCAGCACGCACACAAGCAACGCTGCCGGCTGGCTGACCCTCCAGGGGTGTAAGACAAAATGTTGTAACTCATTCTTGAAATAAAAACGAGTTACTTATAAGTTTGAAAGTTTATATCTTTAGTATGATGAAGATGAAAGTTGTTATGTCGTAGATATATCGACAGGTTTTTACAATTGCGTTTGTAATTTTAATAGGTTTACTCAAAAAAAACACAAAAAAAAAAAGGAAAAATATGGACAAAATCCGATCGAAAATATTCCTGTATTCTATACTTGTTTCTGAGTAACTCCTTAAAATTTTAAACTCACTTTTTAACACTCTGTATAAAAAACAGCAAACACGGAAAATGAAAGAAAACCCACAAAATGCAGGAAAAAATATTTAATCATATCATAATATTTTTAATTGGTTCTCTTACGTATCTTTTTTTTTCATCTCATTACGACATTATTTACCCTTTTTACGTTTGGTTTTATTTTCAGTTTGGCTCTGAACTATTTTGCGCTTCGTTGATTTTTCTATCTCCCGTTTCTTTACTGATTCTAGAATATACTTAGGTTCTTTAATTTCCATTTGCCTATCTAACCTGGAGTCAATAAGTTCCGGCAGTAAACAATCGAAGTAGAACATTTTTAATTTTATTTCCATATCATTCCAAAATACTTTGTCTTCCTCTATTACTTCTATTTTCATATCAACTTTTGTCCAAACTGCAAATACACATATTTTTCTTTGTGTAACATGCAGTTGACCTTGGGCCTGGTAGTACCAGTCATGTTTTTTATTGACATTGGTACTACCATTTTTATCCATTTTCCAAAATGTTATTTTTTTTTCTTTGATGCCATCGTCAACGCTTATTTCTCTAGTTGAATATGGACACTTTATTTCGATAACTTTATCGTCGTCAACGAGTCCGTCTGGACTCGCGCCTAAGAATGGCAAATCTGGATCAATAAATAATCCACATGGTTTTATACAGGTTTTGAGCTCCATTTCTAATTGCTGTCGTGCAATGTTCTCATGATTTTGGCCATGTTGAATTGATTTCACATGGCCAACATTTTTTTCTGTGACCAAATTTTTTACTAAAGGTCCGCATTTAATTTGTCCTCGTTTGCAAATTTTCCCAAAAACGGAGGCTGTAAGCCGGAGTTTTCGCTCTTGACGCCATTCAATTGACTCAGCCTGCAGAATAGTTCTTCTCTCTAATGAGTGACGATCTTCTTCTGACAAAGTGATATTTTTCATAAATTCTGTCTTCGCGAAATTAAAATCAGCTTCAGCCAAGTCAGGTTTTTCACAAGACTCACCATAATTTTTGTCATTATTACTGGTAGTGGGCTTATTGTTTTTTGGAATAAACGATTTATATATTCTGCGTTTTGCCGAGGCCAGTCTTTTAGCAATAATAAAGTAGTGAGAAACGAAAGAGAATAATCTTCATTACTATAGTAAATAGAAACCTACCTATTTACTTACAGAAAGCTACTTAAACAAATAACCATTAAGTACAAACTATATAAAAAATCTAAATATGTTATCCTACATTATATACTGTTCTCTTTTCAACTTACTTATTACGAAAATTAGTAATCGTTTTTTTCCGGAATCTGGCACCACTTTTCTTCTTATGATATTTTTCCTTGCGTTTTCCCATCGCACTGCACTAGAAACAAAATTGACTGTGTACATTAAAATTGTCCCCAACAGCACTAACTAAAAAAACTCACTCAATTCACAAAAATATACTTACCTCTTTTTGCCCTGTGGACAGAGTGTGCGTACACAATAGATCGCAATCGAATAGCTTTGATGCAACGCGCTGCAAAGGGACGTGACCTCTCTCTGAGTACTCTCGGTCGACTGAGTTGTCGAGCGCGTGTGTCGGATATTATACTGGACGCCGTGCGCCCATAGTAAAAATGTATGGCGAATTTGAGGTAGGTTTTAAAAAAATCATTGTTAATTAACTAAGAACATTTACGAAAATGTAAGCCGTACGAATTGTAGTTTATACATTTGGGTTTTATTAAACATAAGTTTGAGCTTAAATACACCTATAAGTTATGAAAATTCAAGCAAACGCCAGCACGCCTTTTTCAAAATTTTGCCCCACTTTAGGTATTTTTTTCTGATTAAACTACAATATATATTGTTTTTTGGCCGCGGAATAATTGTGCTTATACTCTTTGTCATATTAAATATATTTTTTTTATGTTTTTTCCTTAAATACTATTGATTACATCGACTTAACCGTGACTACTGTTTTGCCTATTTTTGCTCGGCGCGCTCTTAAGTATGTGACCGACTCGGTGGGGTTGTGTGTGGTTAGTGTTCCTGAATTCTATACCGATGGTCGTGGCTTCGATATTCATCTCCATCCAAAGAAGATTTTTTTGCTCCATGTATTGGTCATTAATATCAATATGTTACCTACACATACTAAAGTTTGTAGGTTTTGCTATACCATAATCAATCCTAGTTTGGAGCCAGATGATCGTGAAGGAATTTTGCCGGGATATTTTGTTTATCATAGTTATTAGTAATGGAATACTGATTAGAAACTGGGGGTCGGGATCAGTGTCATCGAATTTTGATGGGGATCGTTTGGTATACTCTATTAATAGAGAGTCCAAAAACTTTTTTATCCTTTTCCTCCTTCTTTCTCCTGTTTATGTATAATAATATAATAATATCTAACTATAAAATAAAGATGTTTTATCTATTGCTTTACAATTGCACTACCAGAATACTATATACTGTATACAGGATTAATTTATAATGATATGAAAATACATATCAAATTTATAGGCCATAGAAGAGTGCGCAAGCAGACACGATATAGTTTGGAGTTATTACAGTGGCGCCGCAGCTCTGTGTCCACATGAACAAGGCCCAGGATTGCACCTGGACTATAGAAGGGAGTGATCAATGGTTGTGGGCTCACCCCCTACTATCCTGTCAGGATTCAAAGCTGACAGCCCCTGGAAAATATAAATGTATATGTATTTTTGATAATTATAATCGATACTCCAACACGTGACCATCTACACCATCGACGATGACTCTGCCGGAAGCGGTATGCAGCCCTGCGCCCGACACGGCTGGTGACGGAGAACATGATCTTCGCGGGAGTGCTGGACCAGGGCGGCCAGGATGCTTGCCAGGGTGACTAAAAAAAAACAAATATTAGCATGGCGGCTTATTTCTGTTGCTAGAATACAAGTATTTTTGAAGCGCTGAATAATATTAAAGTCAATATCTTAAAACGCAAGTGTGAGACTTCATCTTAAAAAAAAATGTGTTGGAGGGAGATTCTTTTAGGCTCAAAATTTCTTCTTTTTCTGTGAATACTTCTCGACACGGCAGGTATGCGAGTACCAAGTAGGAACTTCGTATTAGGTAGACTAAAAAAACCTCCCAAAAGGATACACTGCTAGGTAGCAGCACAAAATGTCTATATTAATTAAATATTTTTTAATTTTCTAAAATGTCTATCATTTTAAAGAAAGTGATCACCTACTGTGTTGCAATGATAGCCTCGTTGAGATCATCTCTCTGCCTGTACTCGGGCATCAGCATGGCTGTCTCCGCCTACACAGACTGGATTCTCAACGTAGCTGCTGACTGCTGACTTTGGTCATAGAAACGTTTTATGATGAGTTTTAATGAATGAATAAATTAAGTTCATTAAAACCCCTATGAGTTCAGAGGCGTCGATTCCTATTACCCAGGGTACACACTATTGTCTTCTATACTGGGTCCTCAGAGTGACTGTTTCATTCTCTTTGGTGATAAATACGTTTGTGATGATTAGTGATCGGAAATTCAGGGGCAGTTTCGTTTTTTTCCAAGAAAGAATAGTATGGATATGCCTTTCTGAATAAATTTATAGATTTTCATACAAAAAGTTCCCGGGATACCGGGATCGTAAAAAGCGTTGGGATTCTTAATTGTAGTGATCTGATTGTAGTGAATGTTGATCTGATTGAAATATTTATGTATGCTATTAAAAAACGTTAATTCAACGTTCTGTTTATTCAAAACGGCATATCCATATTATACTAGCTCCCCAACTTTAGCTATAATTGCCCCCGAATTTCCGATCACTGGTGATGATTGTGATGTGTAGCTGAATAAACATCGATCAAGAGATGAAACAAAGGAAATAATATCAATAAACATTGACTTTCAAATTGTTGAAAAGCAAAAATGTATTTTTTGCTTTTCAACCGAGAAAAGGATAGTACTGGTGCCTCAGTCCAACTTATTTTGCTTCGCACAAGACTTGGCGGAGTCAGTAGAAGGTTCTTATGAAGCTGAATATTTTTTTCTAGACTGTACAATCGGATCAAACAAATCAATTGGTACGAGTATGTGTAGGTCATAGCTGAAGATATACCTACCTATAAAGATGAACTAAACTAACTCGCGATACGAAAACCGCTGTATTTACAATGTAGAGTAGAGTCTGTGGTAGACTATGATATTCTTGCATGGTGGTGCCATCTAGCGCGTACTGTTTGATTCACCTGACTTTTCGTAGAGATGGAGTCATAGAGGAGTAGAGCACGCAGAACAGCCTATGACTTCAGACAGATGTCACTACAATTTTTTAAATAAGTAGCGATTACACTATCCTGAATTCGGGAAGCTTAATAAGGAAAGGAAGGTAGTAAAGAGTATGTTTCATAATTTTTTTTCAGATATCCTTACTGGTTTCCTAATTGGGCTTCCTAAATTCAGGATAGTTACAATCTTACAATATGCGGTTTTTTTTTACCTATTTCATATTAATGAAAAAAAGTACTAATTTAAATATTGTATCTAAGTATTTTTGTATGAAAGCTATTTTTTAACAAACCAATAAATATTATAGTTAAGAACCCGTTTTTTTCGTTGAATTTTTGATTATTCACTTTAAATAAAATAATGTTCATTTCCAGATTCTATCTACGTTGTATTAAATCTAATAATAGTGACTACCATTGTTAGAGAACCCACTGTTTTTATGAATGTAGATAACATATTTATGAAAATTAATGAAAATTGTCAAGTACAAGGAGGTGGAGCCTTACTTAAGATTCGAAATTTTATTTGGACACCTGTATAATCTTGAAACACACTGTCCCTACTGCTGTGTATTTTTATTTATATAATAAAAAACAAATTTCTTTAAGTTACATTGCCACGCTCATCAATCATCACACCGAAGTCATTTCACATGTGGTAGTGGTTATGTTACATGCGTACGAGTGGTACATTATATTCAACTTCGTTTTTTACCATTTTTGTGTTCTTTATTTAAAAAAGCGCGGATTGATTGGTTGCGCAGTGGCGCCCTTCGCGCCGGTCCCTTCGCGGGCCCGAGGCCCCGCCCTCGAGGGTGCGCGCCCTCCAGTGCTCAGTTAAAAGTATAATAATCAGCACCAAATATTGAGATTGTGCTATATTTTTATAGTTAACCGAAAGAATGAATAAAAAAAATATTGCACAGCATAAAACCGCGATATATTTAATAATGACTTCTAAGAAGGAGGTTCTCTATTCGTCTTTTTGTGTATGTTATGCGATCGATTATGAACAGATTTTAATGATTACATAGTTAATTCTGAATTCCACCTCTAATATAGGATACTTAGAGGTGATACCATTTGTTCACGTCCACTCATTTCCCGTTAACTGACCTTAATCAAACTTGACGTAATAATGACGAAAAAGGTAAAATGGGAACTGATTAACAGCATATATCAGCAATGTTTGAGGTCGGTTTTTATATTTTTACAAAACAATTCATTATTATTTTGCTGTTTTGTTATTTTAAATAGGTAGTACACCTTTAAGTACTCAGTTTGCCGCCTATATTAAACTAAGTATAAAACACATGATGCTTGATTTACATTTCGATTGAAGAAACGTCTTCATCATTTCAGCTGGCGTTCATTGTTCAACATAAATATACTTTCCTTAGATTTCAACAGCTAAGCACGGTCTGAAGCCCCGCGTATCTACCGGCTTCCTGCAACCTTCACCAGATCATCTTCCGGCGCTAGTTCATCACTGAAGAACCTCAATTTTAAAATTTAGTAAATCGTTTTTTTTAAAGCGGTCGTGACTCAGTACGGCTTGCGTGGTTGCGTCGATCACGCAGGTTAACTGACTACAAACACGGTCATAACATGGATGTATTAGACTGTGTCATTTATCCCGAATGTTACCGTGCTTCGCAAGTCACTTTAAGCCATTGGTGTCGGCTGCTATCACTAGATGGCAGTCGTTAAGAGATGTCAGAGGCCTTAGAGGCGGCTTGAAAACTTCTGACACTGGGGTTGGCCACTAGCCTCACAATCTCCACCAATCTGGACTTGGCTCCCATGTGTGGAGTATGGCCTAACCTTCCTGAGGTATGGGAACAGAGCCGTGTCCCTGCAGTTGGGACGACATGGGATATTAACGAACAAAACAAGATTTCACAAATTGGAAGTAGAGATCTTAGTATGAATATTGAATACGCAGATGTATTCGTAATAAAAATATATGAAAGTGCTTATAAGTGAACTTTTAACATTAAACTACGCTACTTTTGGTTTAGGATTTAAAATAATATCAATTAAGATTACCCCTAAAAAGCTGACCAATCTGCTGTTTGACTTGTACGAAAATAAAATAAAAGACGAAATCATCAAAGTCGTATAAAAAAAGTTCTTCAAGCCCACCCCCGATGTTGAGGACCCGTTCGTAACATCTACGTATACTAAATTGAAGTTAGAGACCATACCACATACTCCCACAACTTTTCAATAAAATCACTCAAAAAATGACACGATGAGAGCAAGAGTAGTTCGCTTAAATGGATAAATTTTACTTTGAAATCATTTATTTCATTAATCATAAATTTTTAAGAAAAACTATTCATTTATTCATATTAGTCACTATGTCAAGATACATTATAATAGGGCAGTTTCATTATGATTTAGGTAGATATCATCTAAAGTGCTAAAAAGCTGATCATAGGAAGATGTTCAAAAAAGGCTCACACCACTCTTGCTCTCAGCGCCTCAAATAGTCCTAATCAACACATGAAACAAATATTTATAAACCCTCAACGTCTGACACACAGAATTCCTATTCAAATCCCGCCCTCAGTTTACATAGTGCCTGCCTGGATTCAAAATAGAACTGCAGCTCAACAAACTCACCGTGACTAGGGCCTTATCAGCTATTGTCAAGAGATGTGTCAACTTTTGATGGGTCATTTATTATTAGCGGTATTCACTGAAGGACAAACATTTTGCGCATATGTAAACGTTGACGTGACTCATAAATGATTGAAATGCATTTTGAAGAGGGCAAAAAGTTGTCAATTCTGTCATGGGTGCCTCCGCCCCCTCGCCGTTTGAGCGGCACTTCAAAATAAAATAAAGCGTCAATGGACGAATAATATTTCTTGAAAAGGAATAATTCGTGTAGGTAGTATCATTTAAGATAAGCATTATTTTTTAAGTATCCAAATTACAAGTCATGTTTACAAAAGGTTAACATGGGTCTGGTTAAGTATTCGAAGTTGTCTCATTTGCACGTACCTCAGTCATTGAATGTTTATCCCATATCTGCATTCGATCGATCGTTACGGTAATATGATATTTAAAAAAATCTAACGTAGATCACAGAAAGGAGTCCAAAAGGGTATTTTAAATAGTAAGTAAAAATTTATTCAGTACCAAAGAGATTACAAAAAATATAACAAAAACTTAAAAACTAAAAGAGCACACGCACAGGTAGGTTTTCAATTACTTGCTTTCATGATTGCATGGTTCCTTCGTTCGTGTGGCAGATGTGGTGTCCTCAGAACTTAATTTAATTTTGTTCTCTTTAAATAAGCAATTAACCAGTATTAGCTGATTTAATAAAGTAGTATGAAGTATAAAGTTATAGTATGAATTTTGGCTATAGCCGGGTCCAATGGTTAGCTTTAGTAAGATACCGCGAAAAGTAAATTTATATCGAGCATACTAAAACACTTTAAAAAAACTGTTCACAAGCAAACTAAAGCTACAATATACGTCAACTTACCGATATACTTAAATCATGAACGGTATCGATTTATTTTTAATAACCCATAGTTTCCCCACTGCTGGGGCACTGGTCTCTTCCCATCTCGGAAAGTTAGGCCATACTCTACACACGGGGGCCAAGAGCATCGGCATTGATTCATACAACCGAAGAAAAACCAAAGTATACTCTTACTGGATTGTCCGGTATCAAGACACTCTAGGGAAGTCGAACCTTCGACACATCTCTCATCTTAATACGAGTTCACGGCATCATTTTATAGCTACAGATTTTTACTTTATTTTAGGGTTCCGTTTGATTTTCCCGGGACGGAGAATATCATGTCGAATGATTTTAAGGAATGTTATTTAATACACCTTATGGTATAGTAAAGGTTCATCCATACGGGTCTGTCCGACACCCGTATCAGTATATAATAGTAGTAGGTGTTGGTCTGGCACATCCAGAATGAAATGCGTGATGCGCGATCAATCAAACAAACACACACAAAACTCCAAAAAAGTAACGATTTCTATAGCGTTCATACATGCCCACCGATATTATTTTTAATAAATGTTATCACACTCAGTAACAAAATTATTAAATGTCTTTGAAATGCCGAATGAATGAATGAATCTCAGTGCAGAACTGACCTGAAATTGGACGCTACTATTTTGGTCATGTTAAGGTAAATCTAAATTCACTGTGCCAAAAATACTAGGAGGGTGACACGCGCCTGGTCGCGATCACAGCCGCCTTCCCATTAACGCTGGCTTTATTCCCACTTCCCAATTCCTTTTTTTGTCTCTTTGTAGTTACGGTGGATTTGATTTTTTATGGATGGTCAACGAGGGGTCAGTTTTTTGCGACCGTCCCTTACTTAGTACTGATTGATTGACAGCCAACGGTCACTCGCAAATTGCGATCAATTCTTTATCAGAAATAATAATAAAAATAGCATCCATGAAAATTTGATATTCGTCTGAAATGGTAGTTTTATTACATAAATCATATTTTTTATTACACTTATTTCATAACATTCAATCGTTTTTGAGTATGTATTTATAATGACAGCACTGAACACGTTAAAACAACCGACTTCAATCGTAACAACTACAATTTTGCTATGTTTTTTGTTTTTGTTTATTTTTGCAAAAAACGCTGAATCAATTTAGATAAAATTTATATGGGACCACTTCTGAAGTATTACCTACCAAACAAAAAAAGAATAATCAAAATCGATTCATAATTGGCGGAGTAATCGCGTAACATATGTACATACAAAAAAAACAACATACAGTCGAATTGAGAAACTTCTCCTTTTTTGAAGTCGGTCAAAATACGTAACTACTTATATTGCGACTAATATACTTACTATTTGAATACATATGGTATAACTATTTAGGAAATACGTGTATGTATCAACAAAAATGCAAATCTTCATCTTTTGTTTTAAATCTGTTATTTACTAACACAACTTATAGTGGACTCTTTAAGATTAAATTTAATTGTTTATTATTAAACTAGAAAAAAAAAAAATGAACATAAATTTCCTGTCTTGATTACTGAAGTCATATAAGCTATTGTCCACTCTGGCCAGGGTGGCACGCGTGTGATTTCTATTTTTTTCTACTTTTTACTAACGTTTTTTATTTAGCAAAAAACTCCCCTATTTGCAAAATACCAGGGACCTTTGATCTGAGCGCTTATTAAAAGTAAATATTTCATGAAATACAATCAGTCGCTTTTTATGGTTCTTTATTCGATATTATGGAAAAAATAAGAGCGCAGACTAATTTAGAGATCTATTATAATTTATTGAATTAGAAATATGTATTTTAAGGTGGATAATTTTTATTTATTTTCACTATATTTATATGTACTGTTTTTTAGTTGATTTTTGTTTCATTTTTCTTAAAATAATAATATTGATGTTTTGTACACGTAAATATGTGTTGGTAATACAATTTCTAGCGATTCTGAATCATCATAATAATTTTATAACAAAATGTAGAGCAGCAACAATAATCTGTGGTCCTAGCAGAGCCATAGCGACTTGCGGGGTGGGTCAGGTAGGGTAGAGTGACCATAACATATGTGCCTTTTGGAATTAACCTGTCACTCTTAAATACATGAAAGTAAGACTGGGATTCCTAATCATTAGAACATTATGAAAATTTTCAAACTATAACGTAATAAATTTATTATTGTTAATAATTATTATATTTTTGAGTGAACACATTGAAAGTAAGCACAAATCTATGTAATGATTTTCTATAATTTTAGGTAAATAATAAATCTTGTATTTTTTTAATATTTCAATTTAAAATATTGCTGTAGCTCTCGTTGAACTCTTTCACTATTTTCGAACACTTGATGGTTTCGTTGATGTCTTTTCTTTGAACGATTCATCATTTATTCGAAGACACGCTTGCTTAGCGAAGAAATTATTCTAAATAGTAATTTTACCTTCTTTCCATGATAATATTGAGATTATTACGTTTATAATGACGTCATATCCCTGGAGTGAAGTCAGGTGAAGTTAATTTTTGTATCGTCTTAACTTATTATTCTCTGTGTTTTAAATATAAATTAAAATACTAAATTTAACTTTTGCCCCACGTTACCCATGTCGCATGGTGTCAGTAGCACAGTATTGTGTCCACGGGCTGACCAGCAGATGCACGGCCGGCTGCTGCATTCACTGCAAATGCATGCTGCACTCCGCGCATGCGCCCAGCCAAAATAGCTCGCCAATATGGCCGATTGATTGATTTTTTTAATAAAAAATTTAGGCTTAATAGGCTAAAATCTAAATTATTTACATACTATACACATTTATACAAATTAATATATGCTTCACTTTCAGTTTTGTTTGTTTGTTTGTTCTACTTCTATTCCTAAAATTATATTTTTGTTTTGTTGTAAGAATATTATGCTTATTTGCGCTTTATTTAACGAGGTTATTTTTTTTGAGTGAGCTGATTTATTTTAACTTTTACGCATATAATATTGGTGAAACTCATTAAAATATAAAGTATAATTCTATAATACTTTTATTCTGGAGGATCTCAATTTAAATACTTCTCGTCTTTTAGTTTCTTAAATGGGTCATTAAATTATGTAAGGGGTACATAAGAATCATAGAAATTATGATAAATGTTAGCCTTTGTTCTTTCTTATTTTCATTTAAGTCAATAAATACTATAAAAATATTAACTGAAGAATCGCTGTATACTCAAATCGATCCGTAGCTTGGGAGAGTTGAACGATGCGTAAAATAGAGTTTTAACCACAAAAAACACCACCAATCAACAACATTACTTTCTAAAATCACAATTCTTAAACATTTCTTCATTTTCAATATGATTTTAAAAATTGTATAACTATTACATGAGAGCACCTGTGTTTTGTTTCGTGAACCACATCTATACTTATTTTTGAAGCTTATTTTTGGCATAGATATTAAAAGTTTATATTTCGCGTTCATCATAAAGCATTTCACTAGAATTTTCGCACGCTATAAATGAAAGTACACAACGCACTCTCGCTATTTACTTGTAGTAAATGCAAGCTCGCCCCCGACCCTGCGCGTTCACCCCAAAATTACCAAAACGCACCACGCAGTTGTCGTGTATTCGCCCCTTAGACCACTTCTCTAGCATGTACACGTCACTATCAACATTTTATTCTTTCTACAAATTAAAAATTATCGTCACAGATTTATGTCTTAATCGATGAATGGGGACTGAGGAAGAAAAATAGGCGTAACGCGCAGGATCGTGGCTTTTTTTGTTGCGCTACGCGAGTGCCGGTGTCAAGTGTGCGTTTTTTATGGAGTCATGTTTTATTCGGCAATAAAAAGTACATTGTATATTGTATAAATGTTTTTGAGTAACATTGCGTGCTGGTGACACGCCCGGTTAGCGATAGCCGAAGGGGCGCCAGGATCATGAAGGGTGAGCGTCTTATGTGATCTGTGTGGGGCCTTGTGAAACCGCAAAAAGTGTTTTATTGTTGCTACTGGTGAATGTAAAAGCAAAAAGATTCAAATAAACAATATTTTAAATTGTTATCATTTACGCGTGAAAAGCTGAAACTGTGTTAGATTTGGTTACTTTTTTGGTTAGAGAAAATTAATTTTATTAATTATTAAGACAACACTTAGAATACCTAACTAACAAGTAAACCTACATTTGATACTATAAAGAAACAGGGTTTTCCTAAAAGTGACAGGGTAAATTGGTAGTAGGCAATCAAACTATATTGTTAAAAAAATACTTTTCTAAATGTAAATGAGTTAATTACATTCAATATGTTACTTATCTTCCAATACCGCACATATTATTTAACTATGTGAAATACCTTTAATGTGATTAGAATAAAATCTCCTTATTGCAGAATGCAGCGTTTGCGCGGCGGCGGCGGCGGCAGCAGCGGCGGCGGCGGCCTCTTTGTCCGGTGCACACAGGCCCGAAGTGTCCTGGGTTGCCACCAACGGGCAAGACATTACCAAGCAGTGCACAGCGTCAGCACCGGCAGATATCACCAGTGTCACTGTCAATGGTGGCTCCCCGAGGTTCATCAAGACCAGTGAGTATACTATAAACTGCTATTTATTCAGTAGATATAAAATTATCATTGTGGTGTGTGTAATGTAAGGACGTTATACCACCATCTATCTCCATGGGCCTGAAATCTCCTCATTGATCACAATATTATTTTACCAAACAGTATGCACAGTGCAGTGTTACCTTTGTCAAGTATATAATAAACTCAAGTCTTTAATATTTGCCTGTTTTTTTCTACTTTTAGTAATAATTTAGTTTTTGGCTCCGACAAAAAAAGCTTTTGTTTAATTTTTAGTCACTTCCATATACAATAAATTTATATGCATTACTTTTTCACTCCTATCAAATCTGATAAAATGTTGTATTTGCACATTTATGACTCTGAAAGTTTAATTTCATAAAGACCTTGATATCTTTGATGTAACGAGTAGGGAAATAAAAATTATTATTCTTTGTCTTGTAGTTATATTAATAATGGCGTTTAAATCTGAATAGGATAAATTGCAGTATTTATAGGGATAGTATATAGAAGTGACCCTACTGGTCCGTAGTTAAGAGTAATACAACGAAATAAAGTTTTCTTACTCTCACCAATGGACAGAAACCAAGAAAAGTAAAGAGAAAAAATAACAAAAAAGAACAGAAAGCAGGATAGAGCAAGCACTAGAAAAGAGATGCACTATCTGTGTCGATGATAATGTCACTCCAAGGTTTAACAAGATATGTGTGTTGTTTAAGCCTTCTTTAAGCCTTCATTTATTTTAATTATTCATATTAGGTTCAAATATAGTATGCCCGATTACCCCAAAATAAGGGTTATATTTTTCGTATGTACGTAGGTATGCCTTTATGTAATTTGTAGACTATGCGGGGTGAGAAAGCAACTCATAACATAACAGAATTTGGCCATGGTAAACGCACAAGTGTGCGTACACTCGAGCATTGTCTTGATTTTCTTCCTATACAAATACGGCCGCTTTTCCATTAAAACTTTATTGAAAATGTCCAATAAATTAGTATAATGTTCATCAGTGATCGTTTTGCCTTTCTGTAGATAATCAATTTGGATTATATTACGTGCATTCCAAAAAACGGTGGATTACTTTATTGGCGGATAAAACTGCTTAGGCCTTCTACGACGCAGGTTCGCCAGAAGCAATGCACTGTTATATTGTTCATTGCATTCTGGTGTATAGTGGTTTCATCTACTCTTATGAAACGATGCAAACAATATTTTTCACCACGTTGAAACAACGTTAAACCTGCCTCTGAAGTAGTCACACGCATGCATTTTTGATCCACAATGAGTAAACGTGGCACCCAACGCGCAGAGAGATTCATCATGTCTAAATGTTGATGTAAGATATTGCGCACACGTTCGTTTTTGGTCTACCTCAACTATCTTATATATTTTTACCCGAATGTGCCAGAAGAAGGGTTACGTTTTTCGAATGTATGTATGTATGTAATTCTTTGGCACGCTCTGTAGCCAAAACGGCTTAATGGATTTTAGCTTGAGAGGTGTCAATAGATTTGTCTTGATTCCCAGATTGACATAGGATACATTTAAACGTAGTCGTGTTTTTTTAAATAATATGGTTAGGTTATTTCCGTTATTCAATACGACGTCATGGATTTTGCGATCATCTCCGGTGTCGTGTGCTCCACAGGGCCTCCTGGACGTTCAGCATCACTCGTACTTGCACGTGCACGACCACATCGTATCGGTAAACCACTTGTGAATTTTGATCGTTGGAACGGAGTTTCCATAATATTTGTCAACTTTTGTTTCGTGCCCTTAAAGGTTTTTTACGTAAAAACTCACTTTACTCCATTTTTATGAAAATGTAAACAATTGTTTTTCTTTAATGGCTGTAAAAATACCTGACGGAAAGCGTTAAATAACAAGATTATAATGGTGTAGAAGACAATCATTATAAGTGCAGATTTGTAAATTTTACAGGAGAGCAGTTTGAAAATGTCAAATCTTTGAAACGTTGGTATGAAAAAATAAATAGAAAAATAAATTCTGTAACTTATGTCAAATGGTATATAAACCCTTTTCTATTTATCTTTTCATACCAACATTTCAAAGATTTGACATTTTCAAACTGCTCTGCTGTAAAATTGACAAACCTGTACTTCTAATGATTGTCTTCTACACCATCGAATGCAGTTTTCGAAAACTTTATTCCTATGTTGATTTTTACCAGACTTATCATATCACTGACCTCAACGCCCCTGCAGAAGAACTTCTGGTCAGTGAGCCACCGGAACGGAACGGACTTATCACTCTGCCTTAGGACTCGCATGCATTTTAATTAGGATAGGATCCAAAGTCTCCTGAGCTATACGTTTGAAGCCTGTTGATGTTGAACTGTAGCTAAAGGACCAATAATTTGTCATCCGTGGGTCTATAAATTATAATACAATAAAAGAGATTTATTAGCTTCCCAATGTTAAAGTAAATAAATTCACTTTGTTGTTTTGAAATCTCAAGTATGTATTTATTGGAACTGAAAATATTTGGTTTGGTTATTTTATTGTGTTCATTTTTACCTGAATCTAAAGCAATATATCGCTAATCGTCGTAATAAAGCAAGATTACGACAAAATTATATTATAATTAGACTCTTTGTGATTTGATATATTAAGTAGATGCAAGTAGATTGCCTCAGTGTTACCCTAAGAGATATTGGACCTGTAATACAAAGATCGATCGATACTAACTTGTACTTCATTTTGACTGTGAAAATAATAGATTACTAAACTTGGTGATGATGTGATGTGATACCTACTTTTACATTTGGGGTCGTCAAGGCACCACCCCTTCGCAGGAAACGCCTATTCACAATACAACAATACATAGCACCGTCATCGTTGTACCCCCAGCTCGTTGTGGAAGCTTTGAATGAGCTTTGAGTCACTTTATTTTCAACAATTTAAAATAGATGGCGCTGAAAAACAAAATCCATGCTGCCATCTGTGGTAATATTGATGTATTTTTCTACGAGTATATCCACGATAAATGAGAAAGCCTCAGCAGTAAGCATGTTGGAGCACCATTTCAAAATAAACTTTTTTCATAGAGTCATAGATGGCCCTGTCAAATAAAAAAGGGTACATTTTCAAAATATAGGTAGAACCTGTGATAAAACCAAAATAGGCAATAGAACTTTCTGTGCAGATTCAGTATTGTAGAAAAACTGTGCATTATCTATCATAAATGTATTTTATATCTACAGATTTTAAAAGAGTGTTTTAGATAAAAAGCTAGGTTTTTAATAACAAATAGGTACTTGCATAGTTAAAGCTTTTGGTCCTGTTAAACGTTTAGCCTAACTTATATTTGTAACTTTATTAAAAATAACTGTATAGTGACCTGTCTAGTTTCCTTTCTTAGTTAAATTAAAAAAGAATTAACAATCTACATGATTAGGGAACCACATTATAATTTTCAATTGCGCATCATAGAAATTAAAATATTTATGACAAGCTCTACTTTGCTCGTGGGGAGGCGCAGGCCGGTGAAAGTGAATTTGACAATGATTCCAGTTTTATTATTTTCTAAACTAGTCCTTCTTGTACATTGCATTGTCCGAAATTGCCGGTGTATAATGAATGATGTTCCGTGGATTAGACGGTGACAATAGGCGAGGTCCTCGTCAGAAAGTGACAGCCTAGGGAACGGACCGGCGGCGCGCCGGCGGCGGCGCATTGTCGGCTCGGCGAGCCAAGGGTGGCAAAGCTCATATTCTTAATTTTGCGCTACCTTATTTGGGTGACCTGAAATGAGGAAAGTGTTACTTGAAATCGTTTCTATGGACAAAAGAAATGCAAAACAATTTAACAACACAATACGGGGTTGAGGGGTGATGAAGTTGTTTGTAAAGTCGTTTGTGAAACTTTAAGCATACTACGTTAAGATATAAATGACCTCAAGTAAGTATAGGTAGGCCCCGTGTTTACCGAAGTAAAACATTCTGTAAATTTATTTTTTTATTTTAATATACATCCACTCACACTTCTCAGTTCAATAATACTGAAATTGTCCATTTTATTATTCTTAATTCTCTCTATAGATAGCTAAAAATCTCAAAATAGACTAAAGACTCCATGGTATTAAAATAAAAGAAATAAATATCTGACATTAAACATACTAATCAAAAATAATATTAAAATTAAGACGGATGCTATGAATGTAGAGTTACTAAAATAAAGAAACTCCAATTTAATATCAGTAGTACCTAATTCTGAAGTGAACTACCTGAGGAATTATTTACGTATCAGAAAGATAGCCGTAAATTAAGATTTTATGGGGAACCTCTCAAAAAATACAACCGAGTATCGAAATGAGCATCCCGAGAATCCTTCACATCGTGCGGTTCGTGCCCTCATAGAGAACTATTTTTTGTCGAGTTCGGGTTTTGGGTGTTGGTCGAACGATGCCGGTCCGTGGCCAAAAGTAGCTTGTTCTCCCAGCAGCAGCGTGCCCGCCTGTGCCCCTGCCGCTGCCGGACGGAGGTTCGTCGCACGAACATTCCTCGGCCGCGTCACGACGCAAGCCATGTGAAGTGATACGTCTTTACTGCGGGGTGGCTAAAGTAAAGCCGCTGGCGCTTTCGGGCGATGCACACGTTCCGTTAACTTCTCTATTTTAAAAACTACTTACTTGACGATATCCGGGAAGGGCCCGATCGCACCGGCGCGCGCGCCGCGTCGCGCTTCTCTACGACACAGCCCGCTCGTTTTCTATGCAGTCGACCTGCGTCCGCGTCGCAGGCCGCAACGCGCGCGCGTTTCCTCACATGCATTCAAAATATTTTCGTATTAGGTAGATAGACGAGTTACCGAGTGACAAAGTATAGAGGTTATCGAACTCATTGTAAACAAAGTGCATTTCATTAACGTGAAGGATGGATTTTACGACGAGGTGATATTGATGGTGCACAGTTAAGTTTTCTTAGTTACCATGAGCGGAAGGGAAGGCGGAAATGCAGTTCCGTCTTCAAGTAAGTATTTAATTGAACTGTTGTCTTTTACGTTGATGCACGTGTGTGTATAGGTTTCTCGAGTTGTTGTTTAGCGTTATCTGCGCACGTGTCGTGAAGAGGCGCTTGCGGCCTAGCCCTGGTACTGTCGACAAGTCAAGAGCTCTGTGCATTGGAAGTTGACAGGGCTCTTATCGGGCGGATGTGCTGCGCGCTGGCGACAATCACAGGCGGCTCCGACCGAACCACCATTGAAATTATTCGAATTGAGGTTAATAGGGTCTCATTTCATTTATGTCACACATATGCGTACCATGTTTACTTGATATCGTGTTGATCAACAACAGCAACCTAATTAGACGTATTTCATAATTACAAAATACCGCATGCGATATGATTGTGTTGCGTAAACATGCCGCAACACTTTTTGTTTACAACTAAATAAAAAATTGAGATACCTATGCATTAACATAATTTAAGTAGTTAATAGGTACATTGTCGTTTAATGTTATGTTAAGTATGATTATTAATGTAGTAAATTTTAATGTGAGTTTTAATCTATAACAGTGTAGTTTTATAATTAAGTACTGAAATCAAAAGACGTAAACAACAATTTGGAAAGAAATAATCACGATTTTATTAAAATAAGTTTACGTTTAGTCACAGCACACTAGTATGCAATAGTTGAATGCAACGTTGCGTGTGGCGTAACATTATCTAGTTTAATTCAAGCCCTAATAATGTTATGATAAGGTTGAAAGTTGTAGATAGGCATGTGGTTTGTTTGTCTGGGTGAAAGACGCCGCGCGCCGCCGCCGTGTGCGTGGTGCCTGCATTTTGGAAGGAAGGACTTTAATCTCTCTCTCCACTCCCCACTATTCTAGCACTGCGTGTTTTTGTCGTCAACATACCAAAGCTAGAGATGTTCCCAAGTTGTCGATGGACTAACTTTGATAAACTTAAATAGAAGATAACGCAGTACCCGCTATATTAAAGTATTATTGTTGGTTTGGTTGCACCATTTATTTTTCTTTCTTTCTTATTTATTTGAAGAGAATAATTTAAGAAGTATACATTCAAAATAATACACTAAACAAACATCACAAATACTTAATACAGATATTTTTCTTAAAATTATTCATTTCTCGGGCAGATTTCAGTTCCATAAGGACAGTCGTTAGAAGTACCTACGACATTATTAGCTTCTCCGTGGCAGGCGGTACTTGGTCGTCTACAAAGGGAATCTATGGTAGTAGACCTATTATATATACAGGCTGTTAAAAAAATTGCGTTTGAAATTTTAAGGGGTTACTCAGAATCAAGTACAGAACCCAGGAAAATATTGAAAAAATCCGCTCTTCAATAATTTTTTTCAGATTCTCATACTAAATCTAAATAGTGAATCGAGAATTTGTATGAAAAACTGCAAAAAAAATAATTGAAGAGCGAATTTTTTTAATATTTTTCCTGGATTCTATATTTGATTCTGAGTAACCTATTTGCATTAATCGATATTTCGAATCGAATTTGATATTAATCTATTTGCACAAAAACGTCTGGTCTTTGTACTACTGAAACAATTTTCTTGTTTTAAGACAAACCACAGTGAAGAAAAAGTACACCTAACTCCAAAACTAAATAAATATGAAACTGTAAGATATCCGAGAACTTGGACGAATGGTATGAGACTGTGGCCATTATAATCATCATTCATTGTCAAAGTTAAAAAGTTCTTATAGAAGTTAGGCATCTTTCATAGAAGATAAGACAACATTTTGTAATATTGTGTATGTATACCTTATCTTAGAAAATAAATAATTATTTATTGATATTGAGGTTATCTATGCTACGCCCATCCCTAGTAGCGAGTTCAAGTTTGTAGGTAGGCAGTCAATTAAATCTGAATGGTGGTATATGACTATCTCTTTCCCTCGCTCAAAATCCCGAAGCGTAAGCGCCACTTGACTATGAATCATGTTCAAATTCCGATTGATAACAGAAAAAGTTGTGAATGACAATGTTTTACGTCATTGCATTATGTATGTATGATACAAAATTTGTAATGCTATCCTAGTCTTATGCTTAGGTATTCAGTACTGACGATATATTCAATTTAAATTCCATGTTGTTATTTTTCTGTTAAGGAAACATGTATTTTTTCCAAAACCCAGATAAGAACCTGAATCTGTGTGAATAGGAAGTTAAAAGGGTAAACTATATTAAGCGTTTGAATTTTTGATAATTATCTCAATTAAATATTAGGTGTTAACGATGAATGATGATATCGGTTTTTTAATTAGATTTAATTGATATGAAGTTAACAGTATAAAACATACTGTCTCAATTCATAAAACTAACTACCTAGTAAGCGCGACTTTGTACCCGTGGAAATAATAATCTAGGAAGCCTTGACTATCCAGGCGAAATAAATAGTACATATATGTATATACGTACTAGTTTATTTCCAATCAGTTCAGCCATTCAATTCAATTTAATTCATTTATTCAGTTACAATAAAATATTGTCTTTGAAATAATTCCATAAAACAATTAAAACAAAAATTTAAAACAATAAAACTTATCGTATCACAGTGCTAATTAATTAAATGAGCAAATAAAAACAACAGTTAAGTAAATGCAGTTAATAATTGCATCAAATAATACATATTGAAATCCTAATTATAGAAAAGTCATGTTACGTAATATTATAGTAAAAATGTAGATTTTATAAAATAATACTTTGTGTACATATAGGTTTGAAAATAAACATGTCAATAATTAAAAATAGGTATTTTATGTCTACAATTTAAGTTTATTCAATGTCAACAACATAAAATTTGTCGTTAATAAAATATTTAGTATATATTTTTAGTATGGTCTATGTATATTAGTAGTTTCTTAAGTTCAGTATTTACTTATTAAATTTAGTGTTTTTTTCATTATTGTTATTGCGCACTACCCTATACAGGGTGTTAAAAAAAGTGCGTTTGAAATTTTAAGGGGTTACTCAGAATCAAGTACAGAACCCAGGAAAAATATTGAAAAAATCCGCTCTTCAATTATTTTTTTCAAATTCTCATACTAAATCTAAATAGTGAATCGATAATTTGTATGAAAAACTGCAAAAAAAATTGAAGAGCGAATTTTTTCAATATTTTTCCTGGATTCTATACTTGATTCTGAGTAACCCCTTAAAATTTCAAACGCACTTTTTTTAACACCCTGTATAATATTCTTACGTGATTTCCTTCACCTAAAGGCTGTCTGGAAGAGATCGCTCTTTAGCGATAAGACCGCCTACCTGTATAACTTTTTTAAATATTTATTTTTTTATTTTCCTGTTTTTTTGTGCAATAAAGTGTTTTCATTCATTCATTCTTCTATTACGTAATAAATAACACTTATGCTTCAGCTTAGATTTAAATTCGCATACATTTTGAATCGTTTTAAACTCAAAGAGTAATTGGTTAAATAATAGTCTTCTTCCCTGAAAATATGCACTATGATTTACCACTTCTAGATTTAATATGACTTTGTTCTTTAAATCTTTACGCCTTGTACTTAATCTAAGATCCTTCTCTAGTTCTGATTCTGCACAATACATCTGCTTTTGTATGTCACAAGTAATAAGAAAAATGTAGAGACATGGAACCGTAAGAATATCCAAGTCTATGAAATGTGGTCTACAAGTCAGTTTGTGGTAGTCTCAACATAGCTCTGACAGCTCTTTTTTGGATAATGAAGGCGTTCGATAAATTATAATCATAGCTGTTTCCCCACAGTTTAATACTATATCTTAGATTTGACTCCACTATAGTAAAAAAATAAGCTGATTTAAATGTAATTCATCCCTTAATGTTCTAATGGCATAACATGCTGAATTGCTGAGCTGATTGAGTTCACCACGGAATCTACGTCGTCTTTCCAATTCAAACTGGTATCGACGTGTATTCCCAGAAACTGAGCTTCGCCTACAAGTGCAATAGCCTTTAAATTTATATTAACATCTATAGTTTCTTAATTTTTCGATGTATTTAAAAAAAATACTAGTATTTAGTTCTAGGTTATTAGTTTTAAGCCACGTATCAAATTCCACTAGATCCCTATTTACTTTTAAAATAAGCTGCTCATTACTGTTTGCCGATATAATAGCATTTGTGTCGTCGGCATAAACAACGATGTTGATGTCGTTTTGATTTTTATTCATATACGTAATTAATTAAGTAATTAGTAAATAAAATAAAAAACAAAGGGCCCAGAACCGAGCATTATGGAATAAGCCTGCACAAACGCCATACTAACAATAAGATTAAACATGTACCTATTATCACTTATAAGTTTAGAAATTATAGAAACCAAACCAAACAGGTCACTCAAATTAAATGTTTACATATTAATAAAACAATATACAATTTCAATCGTGGTCAGGTGCCTCATTTAAGACAGTAGAAAAATGTAATCGCCAGCAAACGCCTTAAAGGTGTCTTTGGCTGCAAGCCGCCCGCCGCAGCTAACAATAGAATACGTGCATAATAATTTAAAAGACTTCATGTGGGGTGAACGCAAACATTTTCGATGTAGAATTCCCCTTCCTGATCTAAAAATAACATGAGCTTAAATTAAGTGAAGTTTAAAAATAGGCAGCATAATCGTTTCCTGAGCTATTAGTGCATAAAATTGTCACGGAAAATCTGAGTTGTGCTGCGCTGTGTCGATATTGTCTATTTTCTGTGTGAAATATTGAGGCCACAAAAATATGTACAAATTTCTATTTTGTAACGAGCGAGACCTTTGAAAGACCATTTAAGTATAGATGTATAGAAAGCTGATTATGTTGTGAATATGTTATGTATTAGTTAAATTCGTTGAAAAATATTACACAAAATGTAGAGCTTTCTGCCTGCAACTTCGCTCGCAATTTTTTTAAGCTAATCCACGGGAACCACTAGAAGAATTGGAATAAAATATAGCCTAAGTCCTTCTCCATGACATGAGCTATACATATTTTAAATAAAATAAATAAATTTTGAAAAATAAAAAAAAAGAATAATAGTAACCTTAGTGTAAATACCCACAAAGGTATATGGGGTGCAATGTATAAATAATCTTAAGTGAAAGCATACAGGGCAGCCGTGCCGTCTAGTACTACTTGTACTACTTGGCTGTATACTTTTAGTTGCACGAGACTGTACGTATGAAAATGAATTCACAGCTTACCTTATAGTTCAGTGTCGAGAACTCAAAAAATATTTTAATTTTCAACAGTAATTACAAGGAGTTGATTACATAACTGCGAAAAGCATTTATTTGTTCAATTAAAGTTTAATCACAAATATACAAACTAAAATACAATATAAAAAAATCCACTAAAAGACTTCGTTAGTCAACGAGTCCACTCTTAGACGTTCCAGGCGCAAAGGTGCCCATCACGCTTGCAGCGTAAAACTGCGAAAATATGTTCCTTATATAAAGTTGGTCAATTTCCAAAGTAGCACTAACCATGTGCTACTTTTTAGCAAATTAAAAGTCGCGCTATTTAAACTATACCTACAGGGTGGCATTGGAATCGTGGATCAAATTTTAACTGTGGTTTCTGCTCGTGAAACTGAACAACTTTTGATCTACAACTTTGCTGAAATGACAGATTTGTAGCAAAGTCCAACAATGTTTACAAGCCATACAAAGGAAAAAATCGCAGTGATGTACATTTGCAGTAAGGTGATTCGCTTTTGTAACGGTATTATGTTCCTAAGAATGTAGAGAAGAACTAAGAAATGATATTTCAAATATCATTTTAATTTCGTTATCGCAAAGAAAAAACGGTCTAATAACACCAATAAGTCTTGTTTTTGATAGAATTTTAATAATTGAAGATTCTTAAATTTACTTTTCCGACATATTCTACTCCATAAGTTGTGAGTGGAATGAGCGCAATGCGTACCTAAGGAATGCGCCGGCGCAACGTGGCTTACACTGTGCTGTGCTGAGTAAACAAGAGCTAACAATGGCGACAGAGACGGCGGCGGTGACATGCCCCCCACTCCCCCCTTTCGCTTTATCCTATGTCACATGTAACTTCTGGAATTTGGAAGTCTTTCGAAAGCTTTTAAGGTGAAAATAGTTTTCGTTACGTAAGTAATTTAGTATTTTTATTTAAGCATGATAATTATGTCGATTTCGGCTCGGTTAATTTTTATACAGAGCATTTAGAGTAACTTTCCCTTTTCAGCGAATCCTGCGAACACTGACTTATTATACGAAAAATTTACAAAATACACATACTACATAAAAAAGATTTTGTGTATTTTACAGGAAATGTGGTCGTATAGGTATGTGTTTTTTCAAAAACAATAGATATCGTATATTCAATTTTGAGATTTAGGTATTATCCCATTATATAGAAGAGAAATGACCTTTACGTAAATGTACACGTTTCTTTCTCTGTCAGTTATATAACTAAGTACAGAGTAAACGACATAACATTAACATTCCTCCTTCAACCTGATTGGAATGTTTGTGTTAGATTACATATTTTCAAATCGTCGTTGATACCGCATTCAGTCCTGTCGAATGTACACTTGGGATAGCTCAGAACTAGTATTGACGCTTTCTCAGTAAAGGGAACGATAAATATTGGATGTATGTAAAGCTTGTTATGCGGCGCGGTGCCGCCGCCGGCCGCCGCCGCGCCGGTGGCGAGGTGCAGTGTTACGGCAATGAATGAGGAGGTACCAGAAACGCAACCTAAATACCGGACATTCTTCGAGAGCCCGTCGCCGCCACGTGTGCTGGATTCTGACGCAGCCGCGCAGCGCCTGCCTGTGCCCGCGCACCGTCGCCCGAAATAATATGCTTAGAACACATACCAGCGGAAACGCATGTAGAATTAGCAGCCTTCCGATTGTTGTCTCACTAACTCATGAAATAGATCATCAGTTTGTGACGTCAAGAATAAGCTGTCATTACAACACTTTGATGTTACCGTTTTTTTTCCAAAAAAACTTTGAAGTCGTCCTGTTTTAAAATTGGTTTCTTAACTTCATAGTAAACGATGGGAAAGAGTTGGATTCGTGTGTGAATGGAATTTATTGAAAACTTTTACGTACTCGTATACATTATGTAGGTTGTATCACATCAACATCTGTTGGTTGTCACTCGTATCGAGTCGGCAGTCTCTGTGGCAATATACGTACACAAGTGTGTTATCCGGTTCTCAACTATTTACTAGTTTACTACAAACTTTTGTTTACTACGGAAGTGACATTCCGATTAGTCATTATGTGCAGTTATTTATAGTCATTCATTCATCATTAGAGCTCACCGAAACGACGGTTCCTTATATGTAGTAAGTGACTCACACACACGCTCTGCCTTTAAACGAATAGTTCAATGAAACTGAAACTTAATATGCTAAAATTTAAGAGTCTTTGAATTTAATACCTATCTAAAGTCGCACAAAAGAGAAGTCTATTCTCTAACTCGGTTCCCACGTTATTTTTTGTCAGGAGCGATAAGGGGAGTAGGACACCCTTTCTTAGGCCAACGTATGATTGCGGGCCCTTGTTTATTGCTAATAGAAGATAGAACGGTATCTACGATATTAAGCATGCATTTCTAAAGAGGGGTCCCCTCTATTTGTCTGTCTACTAGTCGTTATGAAGTTGCTGCACTTTAAAATATTTTAAGTAGTTTATAAGTAATCAGATCTTTGGTTTATAAAGGACTATACATTTTTGATAGAATTACTACTGCACATACTTACTTTTATTGTCTAAAATTCATGTGTCATTGGGCTCACCGAGCATAATAAGTTTTATTTTAATGAAGTGTCGGTATTAAAATATTCTTGGAGGAGTAACCCTCGTGCACATTTACCCACCGATGGGTAACGGTTAACAGAATACCAGTGTTGGCTTTTAATTACTTTTTGATGTATGTTAATGAGGCCATCGATAAGGGTTTAAAATGGAATAAAAAAATGGGATTTTAAGTTATTTGTAACTACTGTTTTGTAAATAGATTTAAATGAGTATCTTCTTTTGCTTTGGCATGTCTCGTATAGTAAATATTTAACCCACACACATTTACCCACCGATGGGTAACGGTTAACAGAATACCAGTGTTGGCTTTTAATTACTTTTTGATGTATGTTAATGAGGCCATCGATAAGGGTTTAAAATGGAATAAAAAAATGGGATTTTAAGTTATTTGTAACTACTGTTTTGTAAATAGATTTAAATGAGTATCTTCTTTTGCTTTGGCATGTCTCGTATAGTAAATATTTAATAATACGTTTGGAATCACATCTAGCATACATAAACTTCTTGAGGGATGACAGCAATCATTACCGTAATATACTTACATAGTTTTACCTGTTTAAATTGAATATCATACTATTTTTACACGATTGTCCAAGCAGAGAGTAACGTTTTTCGACTATACATAGGTATTTCTGTCTTGATTTAGTTTTGTATGAAATGATTTGTAAAACAATCGTTGACCAACGCAACGTCAATAAAAATTATGACAGTATCACTGCGTAAGTTTTTTGATTTGAAAAATCTGAACTGTCCCAACTCGCTTTTCATGTACAATAATTCTGACCTGAAACTTAAGTATTTTTGATAATACATGTATTTTTTTACTGACACATTGTACAAGTGTGTATTTGGTATCGTTCCAGGTGGAGGGGGTGGGGATGGGGCGGGTAGCGCGAGCGGCGTGACTGGAGTGACGCGGCGCGGACGCTGCAAGTGGTTCAACGTGGCCAAGGGCTGGGGCTTCATCACACCAGACGACGGAGGCCAGGATGTCTTTGTGCACCAGGTAACCCCCTATGTATTCACTTCATGTTAACGAACTAGGCGCAGGAAGTCGCCGTGAAAATCCTTGGAGCCTTTGTTCAGCAGTGGACGTCTTTTGGCTGATAATGATGGTGAAATGAAGTAGGTTTTATAATAGTGACATTATGTATTGCGTTTCGCTGTTCTTTAGTATTTTAAGATAGGAGCAAGCCGAGAACGAGTTACCAAAATGAGAATGAGTTTCAGGATCGCGCGATGTCTTCTGCCCGATGGAGGAGAACTAAGATTAACAGTAAATTCTAATAAAAAGATCTTACCTAAAGTCATCGAATATAAGAAAAAAGTATTCGCAGTACTAAATAGTCAAAAACAAGTTTGGTCATGGATTAGGAAAATTCAATAAACTTTAATAACATCGTCGGTAACTATAATATGTACAGATTTTTTATATAAAAAATCGTGTTTAGGCATGCACATGCAGGCATTTGTCATACACAGTTTGACTTAAAACCCACTGGAACTAACAGTTTTCAATACATAGCACGGTAATCTGAGTAGTTTTCGTTAATAGACATATTAACCTAGGCAAATTGTGTGTTATTTTCCTAATTATAATAAATTCTCCGTAGTTTAAGTAATTTTACTAGGATTTCACTTTAAGAGCTAAGGGATGGGTAACAACCTTGGATACTTTTATCTCGGAAGACATACAGTCGGGGAAAATTAAGCTGCTTGCTACTCGCACATCGCAAGTCCTCAAACATAGTAATTAATATGATATCCACGCGAGCGATGCGGGCCAAAGGTAATTTTATAATAAGTATTTGAAATACGACTATGCTTATTACGTGTAATTCTATAGTTTCAAGTCAAAACACACATGTTTCTGTTGTAAATGTTGATGGATAGAAGACAATTTTAACATAGCTCGGCGTTTTAAACTATCAGATTCGTGGTTCTCATAACGTAAGTGTGATGTGTTATATGAATCATGCACCGTAAAATGCCTTACTTTGAATAGGTAGATAAAATAAAATATCTACTTTATTTTATTATTATTATTAGGTTATTTTAGTTGGTTTTCTCTTCTTTGTTATGATAACAACTAAAGCTAATGTCTTTGTTTAGAAGTGACGGTTACCTAATGAACTTAACATCTCATAAAGAAAACAATCATAAAGGTTCTTAAAGCTATCCTACTTAGAAGGGTATTGCAGTAGCTGCAACTCTGTCGTACATAATATACTCGTAATGCACACGGTCCTACAAGTGAGATTAATTAATTAATGACTCCGTTTGAACTTGTTTTTTTTCGGGTAGTTAATGTCGCTTCACGCAACGACGTCAATAAATTGGATCCCTCCCTAATCATGAAACGGAACAACTTTGCTGATTTCAGCAATTTTTGATTTAAGGGTTTCCATAAATATATAACGAAGCTGTTGATTAACTTTTTATGTAAATTCCAATTTTTTACATTTAGAGTACACGTCTTGAAGAATTGCTACACTTTTTTGTCATTCCCTATACATGTAAAGTAGTGGAATCAAACCCCCAATGAGTATAAGTATATTTGATTTCTAAATAAGAAATAATACTCGGTTCGACACTTAAACCCATTTTACCTAAACTCCATAGTTTCCATATGCCTGGGACTTCTTTTAGTGTGCTTAATTAATTAATTTAAACTTTTCTTCTTTAATTTTCTAAAACCCTGCCGTTTTGTATTGAATACATCATGAATGTATTTTTGTTTCAGTATCAGACAATTTCAGATTAAAACACGCAAAATAATTTAGACAAATCCAGTGATAAGTCATTAAAATTCCTAATAAATTTTACCTTAGTCAGAATACGACATTCAAACCTTCAAGAAAAGAGCGTACTCCCATATCAAAGGCAGCGCACTTGTGACTCCTCTGGTGTTGCGGGTGTTTAAGGGCGGCGGTAATCGCTTACCATCAGGTGATCCGTCTGCTCGTTTGCCACCTCTGCCATTAAAAAAAAAAAAAACTGTGTCTTGTCCCGAGTCATTCAACAAAAACTTCATGATTCTGATATTCCGGCAAATATAACAGTGAGTAGGTATAAATACAAGGTGATTTTTAATGGCAGAACAATTGAACATACCCAGGCTATTATTCGGGTCAAATGTAACAACATTTAATCAACTACATTTCAGATTAAAAAAAATTGTTTGGTCTTTTCATGCAAAAAGGTTCAAACTTCAAACCATATTTGACCCGCATGTAACCTGGACATAATCATCACATTGAATATGTTGTTCATATCTGCTATTAAAAGTCAACTTTTACAACTCATAGTAGAAAAATAAATCCATTGAGCAGCCGTGATGGTGTGGCCATGGCGATGGCGTATCTAGCGGTTGACCCGATAGTGCTTGTTTGTTTGTTCTTGTTATCGGACCGGATGTTTTTTCTATACATTTACGAAACTAAGTTGTACTTTGCTCCGTTGCAGCAGTAAAATCTATATCTGGTCACATATAAAACTGTGATAGTAAAATATACAATTAAAGAGCATATAAACACTATGAAAAACATAAAGCTATAATAAAACAAAAAAAGAGAAACTATACCGCGCACGATAATATATTTCTTCGAAAGCTAATAAACAAACATGTACTAGAATACTGTCAATAGACTGATAAGTTTATTTTTGCAAACCCGTATTTTTTTATTTTTTTTATACAAGTAATACACACTCAAAATAAATTAGTAATTAGCTGATTCCGGCTGAAACACGTGGAAGCTGAGTTTCTTGCTTTATTCGCGCCTCTAATTAACCTAAGATTTTTATAAAAAACGATGAACCAATCAAAACAACAGAGGAATAAAACTTTCAAGAAAAAAAAAAGATAAATGAAATCAGCCTATTAGTATGAATGAACCCACGTTTCCAAGGGTTTAACCTATGGTCCCATGATTACCTATGGAAAGATACTTCAGGAAGTAGACTTATATCGAGCATACTAAACACTTTTAAATAAATTACGTTCACAGTTGTATAATGTCTTTTTTTCACAATTCTTTAATATACTTTAATACAGGGTATAAAAAGACCTCGTCCGGAAACTTAAACGGAGGCTTCTTATTATCATACTGAACAACCTGCCCCAAGAACCTATACAAATTCTGGAAAAAAATTGATTTCCCATACATAGTTGGTCGATTAGCTGATCCATTTGTATGAAATGGCCTAGAATTTAGATTCCTTGAGGAAAGCTGACTATATGCCCCAGTTAAAGTTTTCGAGAGAGATATTTTACACTTTGTATAATATTATATTTAATTTGATACAGGCGTTATCTACGATAAAGCAAACGTTTAATTTCAATAAAGTGAGATATTCCAGAGAGACTGGTTTCTTATATTTCTATGGGAATCTTCAATAATCTGGGAGTTGTCATTTTAATTATCATCATGCTAAAAACAATAAAATTGGTTAAGTACTCAGGAAATGCAGTTTTATATCATTCCGCCGGTAAACTCTCAGATTTCTGAATTAAAAACTATATGAGTATCCACTGGGGCAGTGTGATAATTATTTTTCAATATATTATTTCAGGTTGTTTGATACCTAAATTTAATAACTTAGAATACTTTCCTTCTGGTATTGAAGTGCCTACTCAAACCTACATCATTATTTTTAGGGTCATTTTTAGACGCAAAGTGGAGGCTTTATGAAGCGTTGGCAAAGTGAGGTCAAGTTTATATTTAACAACACCCAAAATAATTTACTGATAAGGACTTTTTCTCACGGACGATAATATTTTATTGCTTTCTGTTACTTTTGAGAAAGATAATAACTCTAAATTATTATGTTTCGATCATAAAACTTATCTTTCTTTATTCAAAGAAAAAAAAATGCTTTCTATTTTTTGAGGCTAAAAATAATTAGGTGAAATAAATTTACTAATACTAATGATACTTTTCAGAATTGCTACTTCCACATTTTTAAATATTGTATGCCTAGGATCAATATATTAATCCAAGGATGTGACGAAAAATGGACATAGTACGCTGAGACGATCAATAATATAATGAAATTCTGAAACCCCAAAACTGATAACTGTATCAGAAATACGCTCCAAAACGTTTATCTGAATTACGAGTTCCAAATGGACCTTCGAAAAGTATACTAGTGCTACCTACTTCGAATAAATATTTATTAAATATAAATGTTTTTGATTTGATTTGATTTACAGAGCGTCATCCAAATGCCGGGGTTCCGGTCTCTCGGGGATGAGGAGGAGGTGGAGTTCGAATGCAAGGAGTCTGACAAAGGGCTGGAGGCCACGCGCGTGTCGGGGCCCTCGGCCGTGGACTGCCAGGGCTCGCACCGCCGCCCGCTCTCCAAGAAGCGCTTCAGGAAGATACGGTAAGCGGGCTTTATCATGGTCTGTTGTCCGTTTTGTCCACGTGTCGGGGCTCGGAGCCCACAACCTTTAATACAATTTTTTTTTATGTGATAGGTGGCAAACGAGCAGACGGATCACCTGATGGTAAGCGATTACCGCCGCCCATAGACACCCGCAACACCAGAGGACTCACAAGTGCGTTGCCAACCTTTGAAATGGGATGGGCGAATGGGGGGATTGGGGGGGGGGGGGTAAGTTGGGCCTCCGGTACCCTCACTCACTCGGCGAAACACAACGCAAGCATTACTTCACCCTGGTTTAAGAGGCCGTGGTATCACTCCGGTCGAGCCGGCCCATTCGTGCCGAAGCATGGCTCTCCCATGGTCCCACCGATGTTATTTTATGAAAATTTAGGCGCCTGTAATGACTTATATGTATCGACTGTTAGGATTTAAGGAAGATGCAGGTATAAGGTCACGCAGGATAAAACGAAAACAGTGTCTTAATATGAAGAGATAATATTAAAACGAAAGTCCCTGATCGTGACAGGCAAGCTAGAGCTACTACGACTATTTCAAATCTCTTATTGTCGTATAAATATTGATGTTTAAACATACACTGAGTGTAGTAAAAAGCTAAGCTTTTAGGAAGGAATAATACTTTAAGAGGGACTTCTACACGTGATATTAAATAATCATTGTTCTACAACTTTGCTGAAATCTCAAAAAGTTATGGAATTTTCATACAAACGGGAAACTTTGTATAGGAATTTAATTTTTTTAGCGAATTAAGGAGTTTTATAAAAAATATAAATTGTAACACTATCCGTGTACATTTGTTTGTATGTATTTTTTACAATGTTCCCAGTTGCTACAATTGCGGAGAGTTTGCCAACCACATCGCGGCTAAGTGCAGCATCGGTCCACAACCAAAGAGATGTCACAACTGCAAGAGCGAGGACCATCTCATAGCTGACTGCCCTGTTAAGGTATATCCACAAATATACTGTAGCATTATATATAACACTAGCTTCCATCTGCCACTTTGTTCTAATTGGGTCTAGAGAGAAATAAAAATATTAAGCAGCACCAGCTAGTGACGAAGTAAAAATTTCATTTTCGAGTTTTTCGGGATAAATAGTAATATATTAATCCAAGTTGTAAACTATCTGTGTGTTAAATTTTATACAAATCCATTCAGCTGGTTTTGCGCGATTGAGTAACAAACATCGAAACATACAAACATTTTCTCATTTATTATATGTATTAGTAGCATTATAGTTATCAGTAGTAGTTATAACGTAACATATTAAATATGATATAAGTATGCCCAAATATTATATGTACATTATACATACTTACAGTATTTATTAAGTATATTTAACTAGCAATGATTATTAAAGCTCATGTTCAGGTTATCTCTCGTCTTCCAAGTACTGAATGAAATTAAATGAGGTTTTCTTATCAGGTTTCCAGAAATTATCAAACGTTGAAGCGATTTTCCAAATTAAATCAAAGTCTTTCTGAACAACATGGCCGTAGCTACGAACCATTTTTCTATATATGCTGAGTGCAACCGCTATTTATACATCGTTAATTTTGCGACATGATTTGAGCTCGCGAGTTTAAATCTCCCGGCGAATTTTGTATGACTCGGTTTGGTTGATGGTAGGGGTTTTTTAGAGTCTGCCTAGCTAATTTTCACTATGTTATCTAACCAGGAGACCCTATAACTTTCGGGTCACGGATTTGGCTGCAGCTCTATGTATAGATAGAGACTTGCCAGTGTAGTATATTCCTAAAGTCCTAAGGCGCACAACTTGGAAGTAACATAGCGAGTGGCGAATGCAATGTCGCGATAAACAACTGACTTTAGCGGCATTTTATAAATAAGGCATAAAATGTATTGTATATTATTAAAAAAAGGAGAAATTCCTCATGAAAGGGTGAGTTACCATTTGTCCAAGTTTTAAAAATGTTTACTTACGAAAATTGTAGTGTCGAAATTTGTAGCTTGTAAGGTTTTTAATAAGGAGATTTTACAAAAGTATTTATTTGTGAACTTAATTTATGGAAGTAATGAAATGACGAAATTGCTGTTGTTTTTTAGGGTTCCGTGGTCAACAAGGAACCCTTATAGTTTCGCTATGTCCTGTCTGTCTGTCTGTCCGCAGCTTAGCTTAGAGACTATTAGTATAGAGAGCTGCAATTTGGCACGGATATACAAATTAAACACGCCGACAAAGTGGTAAAATAAAATCTTGAATGAACAATTTATCAGGGTACCTCTCCTACACGTGAAGTTGTCATTGGATAGGTCTTTAAAAATATTGCGGGTTTGTGAAAACCATTTTTCGATTCAAGGATAGTTCGAACGCATTGGTCTTTTTCTTCTCTCGATAAATACAAATTAAATTTATAACTTCAAAAAATAAAACGTATTGAATAATGGGGACTTTTACATATTATATAAAAATCGATATCATTATCAATATTATTATTATAAAAAATATGAATAGAGAAACCTACAAGCTACAAATTTCGTCACTACAATTTTCGTAAGTTAGTATTTTTCAAATGGTGAGTATTGGTGAGACTGACCGTTTCGAGAGGAATTTCTCCCTTACTTTCAAGTTGTGCACCTTAGGACACTAGGAATATACTACACTAGCAAGTCTCTTTCAATACATAGAGCTGCAGCTAAATCCGTGACCCGAAGGATGTAAGGTCCCCTGGTAAGTCTTGCCGCCAAATCAATGTTGATAGAATTATTACATTTCGGCATAGAGATAAAATATTCATAGTTTCTCATTACGATAGAGAATCTTGGTTTGTGCTTGGTTTCTTTGTAATCACGGTCAATTCAAATCACTGTTTTTTATTTACTATAAGTCTCGTTAGCTACTGTGAATACTTCCTAGTCTTTAATCCTAGGTGATTTTATCCTTACTAGTCAATAATTTTGGAGATGCATACAGCTATCGGATTTCATCTTAAGCGATGTTTTTTTAGAAATATTGAGGAATTTAAAAACAAGTTCTCAAATATTTTTTTTCATTTTTAGGTTGAGAAGAAACCCGACGACCCACAATCCAAGAGTTCGGGCAGCTCCCAGGGGAGCCAGCAGAGCAGCCCACAACACCACCACCAGCCTTAAATACCAACTCATTTTCAAATATGTTAAAAGGAAACGCTGAGATGAGAGTACATTAAAGGCATTTAGTCATTACCACACTTCAGGTGACAACGATCAACATATCCTTGCCCCCCCCCCCAATTTTGAGGTTATCCTAGTGCAATATTGAGCCAATGCATTTGAAATTCATTCATAAGCATTAACGCAAAGGTCATTAGGATTTATGACGTCACTAAAATTGAACATCATTTTATTTCAATGAATAATGAAAAACCAGTAAGTACTTTTATTTTTTAAATACTTTGTCGTATTGTTTTGTTCATTTAGTAATAGTTATTTTTAATTAGATATACTGTTCAGTGCTATTATTAAGATATATTTTTCGTCTACCTCATTTAACAATTTAGTTAACATAACCTACATCTGTAATCAGTATCGACTATTTTAATTGTAATTCATAAACCACAAGACTGATCAGTACAAATCCGTAACGTAGTACAATGAGATGGTACGTTAGTAACTATTTGATAAGGATTTTAGTTAACGCCTAAGTTTGCAACTTAAAGTACAAATTGTGTGTGTTCGAGTGTCAATTTTAAATAATTTCACTTGTGTTTAGTACAAATCCAAGCGTTTGTTTTAACTGTATCCATAATTTTAGTTAAGTACACTTGTAGTAGTTATTAATAAATAATAGTGTAAAAAAATAGTAAAAAGCACTTGTCTTTAAAAAAAATGTTAACTAAGAAAGCATAATATAAGCATTATTATCTTATCCAAAATAATACATGTTTAGGTTTCCGGTCTGGTTTAGCGACATAAAATGCATTTTAATTAGATTAGGACAAAGTGTGCCAAAGTCAAGATGTTGCAATACTAAATTAATCATTAATTTGACCAAATTATTAAATATGGTATTTGAAAAAAAATGTAACTTCGTAACTCCTTTTTATATATTTTTTTACTTTATTAAAGATTTCATTTTATATTATCAATATATTTTTATTTATGTTAACTAACATTTTATATTGAGTATAGCGTGTATTTTATTTTAAAATAAAAGTAATATTATACGTTTCCGATTAATGTTTGCTCAAAAGCCTAATTTTAGCGACTCTTGAAGAATTTTAGTCTGTAGGAGGTACTTAATTAACCCTGCTATGTATTTGATATTTTGAAACTTTTATATGTAATTTAATGTCCAGCCATTTCGCAATAATAATTGACTTTAGGATTAAGTTTTATCTTCTTTAAAATATTTTAGTAAATTTCGATGCATTTGTTCATAGATATACTTATAGCTTATTGGACAGTTTTTTCGAAAACGTCCACTAAAATTCTAAACGATGTTTTGAATGTAACAAATATTCTTAATAAAATCATTTTTAAACAACAGTGCACGACAAGTGTAACAAAAAGTAATTTTGGTGTTGAAGGTATTACAGTAATACGGGTTTAATATAAATTTTTAAAGAATATAAGTAATTTTATAATTTGTAAGTTTTTAAAGACTATTGAAATCGTCTACCTCATAATTTAAAAATGTTAAAATAGAGTTTATTGATAAGTTAAAAATATCATTGAAATATTTAGCATTTATGATTATTTCCCATTTATCTTTGCAAAACTTTCAGTTACTTAAGAGCGTCTTGTGTATAGTTCAAAAAGTAGTCTTTACAGCAAAAATAACCAGCTGTTTTAAAAATAACAATTTTAATTTTTCTTCACATTTTTCATACAAAAAACCTCACAGCACAAAAATATAAAATTAAATTCATAAAGTGATTTAAACAAAATCGAGCGTATAACTTACAAAGTTAAATAATTGTTAAAAATAATATATCATTTTCAATTCAGTTTTTTAGAAATATGGCCTGTAGGCTGAATTTTTTAAATATTTTATATAACAAATGAGTCGCGTTCACAAATACTACTATAGTCATATATATATATTTTTGTAATATATCTAGACTGCAAACGAGCTATAATGTACAGGGCGCTCCTAAGGATTGCATTTCATATGTGTAGAGTTTAAATTTTTGTTTTTTATTAATTTTTTAAGGCAAAATAAAGTTTAACGAAACATATGATTCTTATTTGTAGTATCCCTTTTCGATCGAACCAATGATTGAAACTGTAGTCGAAACGGATTGATAGATTATTAAGGGCGAGCTGTCGTTAGATATGTCTGAATCGAATCATATGCGTGTCAGAGGGTATTTTATTTTTATTTTTTTATTTTATTCTTCTAGCATACTTTACAGCATTACTACATTTGGATTTGATTATCTTATTAAAATAAATTAAAGCCAGTTACAAAGTATGACCTACTTAAATAACATTACTGAACGAAAGAAAAGAAAAAAAGCCAAACTATGAAAAGGTTGATAACCAAAAAATTTTATTCAACTATCTATCTGCGTCTTCCGAGTATGTGTGTTTGTGTATTGGTGAGAGAGAGTGTGTGTATTTGTGAGTGTGTGTGAGTGCTTGAGAGGATGATGGATCGAGAGAACTTACTATATTATTAAGGAACTTACCTCGCGAAACAGATAATATGTCGGTTTTGGCAAACTGCTTATTAAAGGATAAGACCATGAACTGTAGAGTTTTGCGCGTAGTTCGTGCGGAATAAAGAGGTTGTGGGTTACGGGTGCGTTTGGGATGAGCCTTTAGTCCAATCCGTGCCAAGAGATCAGGGCAGTCAATGTGTCCATTTAGGGTATCGAAAAGTAGTCGCATGTCCGCTGTAAGTCGACGGTTCACTAATGACATTATTTCATGCTGTTTCAAGCCGTCCTCGTAGCTGACAGGGCACTTTCCGAGTTTCCTATTAAGTCGGCGAATGAAGGTAACCTGGATTGATTCGATCTGCTGTCTATACGTTAAATAGACAGGAGACCATATAGGTGAGGCGTACTCTAATATACTTCTTACATATGCAAAGTATAAAGCTTTGATGGAGCGTGTTGTCGTAAAGGGTTTGGTGATTCTGTGAATGAATCCCATCATTTTGTTTGCCTTATTACAGATGTGATCGTAATGTGCAGTGAACAAGAGTTTTTATCCAAGATGACTCCCAGGTCTTTTATATGCTGAACTCTAGAAACATTAATGCCATCGATGTCATGAGTTAACTTAGAGCGGTTTCTAGAGTAGCTGATGACTTGGCACTTTTTAATGTTTAAGTCCAACATATTGTGTACGCAATATTTACTATTTTTTTTTTTTTTATGGCATAGGTGGCAAACGAGCAGACGGATCACCTGATGGTAAGCGATTACCGCCGCCCATAGACACCCGCAACACCAGAGGAGTCACAAGTGCGTTGCCGGCCTTTAAAATCTGTTAAGTTAACTCTTTTAAAATCTGTTAATTACTAAATCTGTTAAGGTCCTTCTGCAACTGAGAACTGTCTGAAGTATTACGAATTGTATGAAATATTTTCATATCATCGGCATAAGTTAGGATCCTAGCATAAAGAAAACAAGAAGACACATCGTGTAAATATGCGTTAAACAGGAGTGGTCCCAAATGTGACCCCTGAGGGACTCCGGAAGGAATAGTACGAAATTCGGAGATGTGACTTCCGAGCCTAATTGCCTGACGTCGATTTCGTATATATGAGTTGAACCAGTTAAGGAGGCCGCCGTGGACACCAACGTCAGAAAGTTTATTAATTAGAATGTCGTGATTAATACGATCGAAGCATTTAGAATAGTCAGTGTACACGGCATCAACCTGGATTCTTCTTTCCATACTTGACGTAAGGAAATCTGTAAAGATCGCCAGATTTGTCAGAGTAGACCGCTTTCGCATAAAGCCATGCTGAGCGTCAGGGATTCTTTTGCTTATTACCTGATATATCTGATCCAGAACTATGCTCTCGAATAGCTTGCTGAACACAGAGAGTATGGAAATCGGCCTATAGTTTTCCACTTGCTCCTTAGAGCCGCTCTTGTGTATTGGTGTGATATATGCCTTTGCGGGGAAAAGGCATTCCTTGATGGACCGCTCGAATAACATAGATAAAGGCAAAGCTAGTTCATCGGCGCACTGGCGTGCAAAGAGCGGCGGAACTTCATCGCTGCCAGCCCCCTTGCTGACATCTAATTTTGTAAGGTACTTATGAACGATCTCTGAATTGATGTCAATAGTGGAGATGACATCGGTGTAGTTTACTGGTTCGTGGTGGACCGCTGCAGCTGGGGGGTGACAGGTAGAGTACATTGATTGAAAGTACTCAAGGAAAGCATTAGAGACACTATCTCCTCCCTCATAGCTCGTTGTGTTGTGAGATACCCGATTAGGGATACCGCTATCCCGGCGAATAGTTTTAGTGTATGACCAAAAAGACCTAGGATTCTCGGTGACGGATTGTTCAGTTCGACGGATATATTGTCTCCAGCATCGTGACTGTTCGACTTTCTGCCGCTGTCTCAACAACGAAAATGCGTCATAGTCCCGTTTATTTCCATAGCGCTTCCAAGATTCATGAAATTTTATCTTTTCTTTCATAATATGGCGTAATGTTTTAGAAAACCAGACAGGATAGTTAGAGGGGTTACATATAAAGCTAGGTACAAAGAGGTTAATGCTTTTGTTTAATATCGCATAAAAGTTCGAAACAGCTTCATCAAGTGTTGTCACTGTTTGTAATTGTTCTATCCAATTAATACGAGATAAGTACTCCCGTATTAGAATGTAATTTCCTTTTTTAAAGTTGAAAACCTTCCTGGATGGTTCACGAATTGTTTTTATAAATATGTTCGGAAGTTCGAGCTCTAAAGCGGGGTGGTGCGGCATATCCTCGCGTGTCAGTGGCCGACAACTGCGCTTCACGACTACTTCACTACTACTAAATATCAGGTCAAGAATATGATTATTCCCGTTTAGGATGTTATTTTATTGAGCTAAACCGATATCGGTAAGCATTGACAAGAAAGACGACTGTACATCGGTGGGTGTACCCATAGGTATTAAAGTTGAGTTACTTTGGTCGCAATACCATTCAATGTTCGGTAAATAAAAATCTCCTAACAGTATAAAATCGCTTTCAATATTATGCCCAAAATAAGTACCCAGATAATTTGTGAAATGCTGCAACATACCGTCGTGTTTGCTGCCTATATGCCTATGCCTATGTGTATACCTATAAGAATATTTTAAGTTGACTTTTTTAAAGAAATATGGGTGATATCCTATTACTACAATGTTAGTTTCACCAGCTGATAATTTTGACCACCGTATAAGAACATAATACAGTATGGACACTCTCTGTCGCTCTCTAAAGGCTACCTCAAGCCCTCCCTCTTGTAAAAGTCAGTCGTTTATGTTTATATCTGTCGTTAAAATTTCTACTGATTTCGGAAATATCAGTTATTAAAAACGTCAACATAACAAAAAGAAGTGTAACCTACGACAAGGCGCTATGACCAAGAAGCCTTAGCCTAAGCAGCAGCCTTAGATACTCACACACACATTAACACGTGTACAGACATGAAGAAGTGTCAAATTTCTAAGTACTAAACAATAACACGATATTTGTATGAAGTGTCCGGGGTGTGATTTGGACATTTGTGAGCGTCATAGTGTCTTCTTATAATAGTTGATATGAAACGGATGTCTGCTTACTGTTTGGTCTGGTATACGAGTTATCCAATCAAAATCGTATTTTACTAATACCTGTAATCTGGCTCCGTATTTGTAACGGATAATACGTTCTTTTCCTGCAGGATTCTTATTCAGTCTATAATATCAACGCTTATTTACTGCTTCAACTCTTGTATAGGAATGTAAACAATTAAATGAGAAAAAAAAATAGAAAATATTACAATTATGGCGTAAACTATGTTTCGTCTTTCATTATAAGATTATATAAGGGATAATGACGCTCAAATGGATTTTTGCTGTCGCCCTTGTAATATAATGTCACTTAGTAAGTTGTCTTTAATGATGTGCACATAGACGCTTAAATGACCCTTCTTCTATCTAATTAATAACTTCTAATAAGAAACCCACTCCGTAATCTTAAAAAAACTTACAAGGCTTTCCAATTTTCTTACCGATGTGGTTTAAAACTATGTTAACAACCCATTACATCCCCACTGCAGGAGCACGGGTCTCTTCCCATACATTTGGAAGATTAGGCCATACTCCACACACGGGGGCTAAGTCCGGATTGGTGGAGGTTGTGGGGCTAGTGGCCAAGCCCAATGTCAGAAGTTTTCAAGCCACCTATAGGGCTTCCCACATGGCTTAACGACTGCCATCTAGCGATAGCAGCCAGCACCAACGGCTTATCGTGCCTTGCGAAACACGGAAACGGTCGATATAAACGCCACTAACAGTCAAACCCATCCAGGTAACGACAGTGTCTGTAGTCAGTTAACCTGCATGATCGACGCAACCACGCAAGCCGAACTGAGCCACGACCGCTTCGTTTAAAACTATGTGTACTCATATTGAGAGACAACGTAATATAGGTGTAATGGTTTTGACCAACAAAAAGACGATCCCCCCAAATATATGGCAGTGCCTTTACACTGCACCTCTCTACATTTCTCATATTTATTTTACAAATATTTGAAGTTGTCCGAGTATTTGCACTAAGGGTCTTTAATCACGTGAGGCTATTTAGGTCACTTTTATACCTCGTGGTAATACATCATGAGGTATTAGAATATCCCTCCCCCTTTCCAGGCGTCACTTGTATTTTTAATTAAAACATCAGATATTTTTAAGAAATCTTTCATAAAAAAAATAGATTCTGAAAAACCATAATTTTAATAGAATTAAGAATTGAGTAGGTATTACTTTATTTGAAGCTTTAATCACTATTATAATGGTTTCTAGACTAAGGCGCGCTGCGTGCTCTGTCTTGTGCAGCTGCTGCGTGGTAGTGCTGCGCTCATGACTGGGCTGCACTATTTAAATAAGTCTTATGTTTTATACGGATGTCAGAAATAAGGTTAGGAAACACCACTAGTTATCATTTTCTGAATCTATATTAGGACTCATATAACAAAAACTTATCAGTGCAGTGACTAACTCTTGTAACTGAATCACTTTTCCTAAGATACCCATATTCAGTTCGCGACTTTTTATAAATTTTGCTGATCAGTCACCTTTTTATGGAGTCCTAATCTTTTTTTGGAAACTAACTAGGTATGACTTTCTTGAGAAAACTGGGGAAAGTTGCTTAGTTTTATCAGTAGAAGCCTAAGTTTAAATATTTTTCGCAATTTTTTGACCTTATAGGTATGTGTAATAATCCTGAAATTGATAATATCTTGTTTGCATATCGCTTTTCCCGTTTTCAGCTTTTATTTTACAATTACAACAATTATGATGTCATTATTGCTACTGTCAAATATTTTTAGAATTACATCTCATGTTTAAATTGTATTTTTGACAGGTTGATATAAAGTAACTCAAATGACCCGCAAATGAGTAACTTGCAAGTTTTCAACTGTCACATATCTTAAAAATAAATATCTGAAATCAAACTTTACAAATACGAGTACAAATCTATTTGCACGTTTCAGTAATTGAATATTGTTGTTTGTGTGCTAAGTTTTCTGCAGCAAAATTCCACGAGGGCAGCGATTCTTGTAGAGCCGCGGAGAAGGGCGGGCGGGACTCATGTTTTTCAGCGGAGCGGGCGAGATGGCGCGCGAGATGCAGCATCCGTCCCCCGCCGCCCCCGCCGCTGACGTAACCAGCCCAGTACGTGCCGCGCCGCGCTCCCACCGGGCAGCCGCACCGTGCACCGCACCGTCAGTGATAATCTCTTCACGTTAAATTTTTCCCCACTCGGTATGAGGTCAATTAGTGAATGATAGGGTCGTCGCGACCGGCCCTCGCCCGCGGTCCGCTCTCGCATTCCGCTGAATCTCGCCGAAAGCTCGCCACCGCCCTACTCTGACGCATCAGAGTTGTCCTCCAATAACTTGTCCCTGAAGAGCGTTACAAATATTAGTTTTCGGGCTAATCAAGAATACGTATTAGATTGCGCTTGCTAAATGTTTCTTAAAAAATATTATTATTTTTTAAGGTTTTTTAATTATCAATAAAGTTGAAACGGATATCGGAGGTTAAGATGTATCTGTGTTTGATAGCTGTTTTTAGGAGTCTTAAATTCAAATACATTTGTACATATCTAACAGGAATATATATATTTTTTTGACAAGGAACTGACTCAAATAATTAGATATTTTCTCATCATTTATTTCCATTATGTAAGATTATGAAACTCAAAACGATTTTTCTGAATTATTAATAAGAATCCAGCTCAGCATAAAAAAAAAATACATAAGCCCTTTAATTGATATATCACTTAATGACTATTATCAGCTGAATGGAAGCAGGCGAGGCGCGTGCCATACGATATCACACGGATATTTCTTAATCACCTGTATCCGCAGCGATGTGTGTCAGATATATCAGCACTCAGTCACTTACACAATAATACCTAGTATTGGATTGTAATTGGCATTGCTAAGATCTCACGGTAAGTTCGATGTGTATACCCGAGTCGTGCGTAGTGGCATCAGTGCTTTTTAGAGTTTAGATGCATCATGCATACGGAGCGTCTCGGGTAGATCCTGACCAAAGACCGAGCTCCTCTACTAGCCATCATTCATCATCATGTAGTTTACAGACAAACCAACAACAACATCAAGTTGCATAACAGATTTCATATGACTACTTTTTATAATACCTTTCCGTCTACAAATTAACGTTCCGTCAAAAGATAATATAGGATTAGGGTCGATTATTTTTAAGTTTGGATTTTATATTCGAAGTAAATGAAGCATTTTCTAGATAGTTTTTGATCTAAAACAGGTTATTTATCAGTCAGCGACTCAAATAAATATTTATTAAAATCTAATTTCTCAAAATGGGTTTATTGTCCTTTGTTAGTTCTATTTACTACTTTTTATTATTCTGAAAAAAACTAGTTTTGCTTTTGAGCCACTTATACTAAAATCCTAAGAGTTAAGTGAATAACCCCGGTAAGTAGGTATTTGTCTAGTTTTATTTCTGCTATTTGAAAAATATTTTTATAGAATCATGGTACAGAAAAGAGATAAAATAAAATATACTTACAAATAAGTAAGTTTGTTTTTTTCAGTCCCTGTTTACTCTTAAACTCGACATCTTAGTTCAGGACAGTTCTCTGAGATGGCGCTACAGTGTCCTATGAAGCTGAATCTTTCAGCTGGGTAACGTATACACAGCGCTGTTAGTTTGGGTAACAGACTCACTGCATTACAAATTCACCGCAATGGCAACGTATGTTATGGACTTTACGATACTGTATGGTCTAGTTTCTTAGAGAAGATCTAATGGTTTAAAATCCGTAAGGGAAATAAGTAAGAATTAACGACTCTTAAAATTGGTCTAATTATACCGGTGAAATAAAATCATGCATCAAAGATTCTGTTAAGGAAAATGAACAATTCTATTACTACTTGTTTGAAATCGCAAAAAATGTTTGGGCTTTTAACACAATTTTTAATGGGAAACCCGTTTTTTTCGACTACAATTAACCTCCATTCCAAACTGGATGATATGGGTGACATATCCATAAAACGTAACTTGTAGCGTTTCAGTTGAATCAAGAAAAACATAGCAATTTCTATTATGTAAAAAATAATTAAATATTTTTAATAGTTTTCTCTGTTTATTTGCGATATAATACTTAGATTCACAGCGTTTTTTCTTTTTTAAATATTTTTTTGTACAATAGTTGTAACATTTTTTTATTATTTACGTTGTAACGTACTATAGTCATTCAAATTAGTGGTGTGACTGAAACGAGATAATCGTAACGTATTACGTATTTATGAAACTAATCGATTAAAATAAATAAATCCATACTAATATTTTAAATGCGAAGTAACTATGTCTGTCTGTCTGAACGATTTCACGCTTAAACCGATGAACCTTTGACGAATAGACCTTGGAGACGAAGATAGGCTACTTCTTACTGTGAAAATAAATCAGATGTAAAAGTAGTCGTGGCTCAGTGCAGATTTCGTGGTGGCGTCGATCATGCAGATTAACTGACTACAAATACGGTCATAACCTGGATGGGTTTGACTGTTAGAGGCAATTATCGCGACCGCTTCCATGCTTCGCAAGGCACGTTAAGCCGTTGGTGCCGACTGCTATCACTAGATGGCAGTCGTTAAGACATGTCAGAGACCTTATAGGCGGCTTGAAAACTTCTGACACTGGGGTTGGCTACTAGCCCCTCAACTTCCACCAATCCGGACTTGGCCCCCGTGTTTGGAGTATGGCCTATCCTTCTCGAAGTATGGGAAGAGACCTGTGCCCCTGCAGTGGGGACGTTAAGGGTTGTTAACAACAATATGTAAGGTTGGCCCTTATGATACATGCAGGCTCAATTAATGTAACAATATTTCGTTTAAGTATGTATTGCATAGTTCGAAATATTTTTGGAATCGATTTTTGTAAGTACCCAGATAAAATCTTTAATCGATCATCGTCTTTTGACAGCATGTGTATCACATCCCTAGACTTAGTCAACTGACAGCCTTCTCCCATATCATCAAGTTTGGAATGGAGAGAAATTCGTAGAAGAAGAATAGTTTTATTTTCTTAGTGGAGTTTGTCCTTAAAATTTGAAGGATGTTAAGGACAAACTGATAATAAAACATACCTGCTGTCACTATAGGTATATGTATAGTTGGTGAAGAGGGATCTGATGATGGACTCAAAAAGCAAAAACAGTTTATTTAATGATATTTAAATGTATTCTCTATCGGTAATAAATGTGTAAATACATATTTTATATACAGGTGTATCAGATTGGTGTGCAATAGTTTTATATGGGCTTGTACTAATCAAACTGCACAACTTTTATTATAAGACTTTGTGAAACTTCTCATACAAATCGAAAGCATGAATGTTTATTTGTTAAGCTTTCAAATCGAAACTACTGAACGGAAAAATGTAACTAGCTAAGTAGGAAACTAGATCAATCTCTAGCTTAATCATCGATCAGCCAACTGTGATTTATACGTTCAAAACATTTTCGCGATTTTAGCAAATTCGTGGAAATAAAGTTGTTCAGTTTATTAAGTAGACGCCCACCTTTACATTTTCCTATTTTTTACACTTTGTATTGAAAATTCGAGAAGTTTGTAAGTTTTATAAAAAAATCAATCCCCAATTACCTGATTTATGCATACTATGTACGCTATGAAGAAAGGTTTTCTTTGAAACAGGATCTATTGGCACCAAAAACTGATATACGTTCTTATTTTTACATCCATCACAGTATAATTAGAAACACAGTGTCATTGCAAAAATCTAGATGACTGTACAATCCTGCGTAAAAAGACTAAGAAGGAATCCGAGAGCATTTTTTACGGTAGCACTAGACCTAACCAAACCTTATTTAATCGACCATTCAACTCGGTTTTATTCATAGTTTTTTATACAATACTAGCTTTTCTCCATGACTCTGCCCATACGGATATCGTTTTTATGACGGTCCTTGAGTGACACGGAATTATTTTTCCTGGTTTCCTTTTAAACGGTGTGTATATATAGTATGTTATTTCTCGGCCTTTTATTTCAGCTATATGGCGGTACCGCTGATTAATTCATTACTTTCAGCATAAAATAGTGTTAAAACGTTTTTTTCGATCCCTGAAGAACCTTTTAATTTTCCAGAATAAAAATTATCCTATGTCACTTCCCATCTTTTAAACATTTTTTGCAAAATATCACATCGATCCGTGGCTCCAGTTAATCCAGTTGGTCTAGCTACTACCTAGCTAATTCCATCCAAATCTTAAAAGCGTAACAATCAAACAAACATTCATACTTCCGCATTTTCAAAGTTAGTGAGAAGTGAGACAGGGAGAGGAGATGAGATTTTCCAATCATCCAGGCTTTTCCCTATAACATGTTATTTTATTATATCGCGATACATAAAATAATACATTAAAATCAACAAGATGACAATATACAGGGTGTTAAAAAAGTGTGTTTGAGATTTGAAGGGGTTACTCAGAATCAAGTATAGAATACAGGAAAAATATGAAAAAAATCCGACCTACAACTTTTTTTTCAGTCTCCCATACAAATTCTTCATTCGCTGATTCTAAGTCACTAAAACTGAAAAAAAGTTGTAGATTGGATTTTTTCAATATTTTTCCTGTATTCGATTCTGAGTAACCCCTTAAAATCTCAAACGCACTTTTTTAACACCCTGTATAGGCCGTTACTTCAAATAGACAGGGTAAATAGCTGCACTTTTTTATTTTACCTGATTAATAAGTATCCCATGTCACTTCGCATCTTTACAACTATCTCTTTGCAAATTATCACATCGATCCGTTGCCGCTCCAGTTAATTCAATGATTGATCTAGCTACCTATCGAGCTAATTACATCAGAGTCCATCCAGCAGTTTCGACTTGAAAGCAAACAAACAAATAAACATTCATACTTTCGCGTTTTTAATATTAGTGAGAGGATATGAGATTTTCCAATCGTCCAGATATTTATAATGATAATGTTTTCTTATTTTTTTTTATATATTTTTCTGGGCGATAAAATTGGCTCTTATTTCATCCCCTTTCATATGTGCATTTTATAACGACTCACACTGTATATGGGTTAGGTCCAACATGCAGGGAACATACCTGCTAACCTCTTAACTACTCAAAATACTGAACAACTTTTTAACACAACTTCACCTTTATCGCATAAAATATACTATTCTTACAGACATGCATGTCAAGATTGTATAAAAAATTTTTTTGCTATTACAGTAATGTTGTAGAGTAAAAGTTTTTTAGTTTTGTGAGTAAAGTCAACGATTAAGAGGTTTCCATATCTGTATCAGTCAGTTTGCACAGAGAAAGGTGTTATTTTTGCCAGTGCAAGTGAGTTGGGAAAATGCTCGGGGACCGTTAGGTCTTTGTAACTAGTGAAAGGCCCGCCACTTCATACTTAAAATATAAACACCTCTTAGTGCGGCTTGCGTGGTCGCGTCGATCATGCAGGTTAACTGACTACAGACACGGTCATAACCTGGATGGATTTGACTGTTAGTGGCATTTATCTCGACCGTTTCCGTGCTTCGCAAGGCTCGTTGAGCCGTTGGTGCCGGCTGCTATCGCCAGATGGCCGACGTTAAGCCATGCCGAGGTCATATAGGCGGCTTATAAAACTTCTGACATTGGGGTTGGCCACTAGCCCCACAACCTCCACCAATCCGGACTTGGCTCCCGTGTGTGGAGTATGGCCTAACCTTCCTGTTGTATGGGAAGAGACCCGGGCCCCTGCAGTGGGGACGTAATGGGTTGTTAACACAAACAAGTTAAACATAGTAAAGGAACACGAAGGAAAGATATGGAACGTATATTCTTATTTTCAAGTTTCTATCTGAAATAGTTTAGGCTGTGCATTATCTGAGTCAGTCAGTGTCAAGATATTGTTTAATAGTTATTCATGTAGGTGGGTAGGTATTGGTAATTTATTTTATGTATACAGTGAACGCCCTTCAAGTTACTCTATGTTCTAATTTTAATATTAAAATATTGTCTAGCAGCCATTGAAAACATAATATCATTGTTTTCCCCCCAATTTTCATGAGCGTTTTATAAAATCCCTTATAATAATAATACTTATATTTTATAAAAGGCGAAAAATAAACATCATTTTTTTTAATAATTTTGATATTTCTCGAGATAATTGATTTTTCTCCGCTAGGCTGTATAGGGTATGATTTTTTTATATCAGGTCGAGTTCACAACATGAAGAGTTACTACAGCCGTTGAAAGCACACTGACGGAGAAAAAATGTTAACGGGAAATATAATAATTATTAAAAAAATAAAAAATGTGGATGTTTTAAACAGTGTTACCCTGTCACCGAGAAACACACAAAAAAATGGGGGTAAAAAAATTAAAATGTTGTCAGATAATTTTTGGTTTCAACAGATAGTATACCTCGGTTTAAGGATATGCTTTTCAATGAGATATTGTTCACAAACAATCCGATTTCTTAGTAAATGTGCTACGCCGTAGTACGACATACATGTCTAGTTCATTCCAATCAAAAAAAAGCAAAAAGTAAACAAACTTACTATGGGACTGGCGCATGTCAATGTCACAATGCATACTATGTTTGTTTACCTTTTGCTTTTTTTTGATTGGAATAAACTATAAATGATACGTTTGTTATAAGGATATGGCGGTAGTAAAAATATTATTATATTCTTAATAAAAAAATTCTTACAATATAACAGAAAACGTACCTGTTTGTTATTGTATTAAATTTTATATTTCTGTTTTTCGTGTGCCATACTTAGATATTTATTCATTTTATTTATTCAATTTTATATAAATATAATTATCAAAATGTATAGGGTATGATTTTTTCTATCAGGTCGAGTTCACAACATTAGCCTGTCAAAGATTAAGTTCAGAATAAATATATCGCTGCAAAAAAAATCACTGACAGTAGTCAAATACCGTATGTTTCATACAAACAGGGCTTCCAAGTAACAAGCGAATTATTTCTTAAAACTGACAAATTGAGCTGGAGTAGAAACCTGACCCATCACTCCGATGTCAGGCAGAATGAACAGTAACATTACTCAAAATTTCAAACGATAAACCTAATTAACTGTTGTATCTTACATCTAGTATCGTCTTATATCAAAGGTCAAATTTTATTCTACTTATTAATTCAAAATAAGTTTCATTTTACCATGGAGCTTGAGCCTGGTTTTTGTATGTTTCACCATATATACGAGTATCTGTAGTTATTTATAACTAAATACTTTTTGCAATGGCAACACAATACGTTTAATATACTATAATGGTAAGCTCTATCATCAATATATCAACCGGAAATCATCCACTGTTGATCTTAGGCTTCCCCCATAGACTTCCGCCTAACACGATTCTAACTAACTACATCCAGGGCTTCCTGTAATCCTAACTAGATAGTCCATCTGGCAGGGATCGTCAAAAACTTTGTCATTCAGCCCGTGGTCACCATCGATTATTCGTTCTATCGAGGTCTATGGCTTGCCGATTGCCACTTCAACATGCTTATTCTATGTGCTATATCGGTGACTCTAGTTCATCTACGAATTTCCTCGTTTCGGATTTGATCACGTACAAAACAGCCGGAGGCATGATTTAACTCACTCCTTAGTCCGTTGAGGAAATCTGCGGATAAAGTCAATAGTTAGTAACTCACATAGGTTACAGAATTTTATGTTTAGATAGATAATTTAAGATGAGAACATTGTAAAACCGTAAAAGTTTATAGTTCGTTTCATTGCATATAGCTTTCTTTGCTATTAGGGACATTTACTGAAAATATAAGGACTAAAGTTGCTGCATAGAAATAAGGTTCCACTATAGGGGGCCAGCCTTAGAAAGAAGCTCAGTCTAGCGATTCTCTTATATCGATGCTGGAAACTGAGACTCTATAATCGGGTTGTCTTGGTGACTTACACATATGGGGCGTACTCCAGAGAGTTTTTGATAACTGATGTGACCCTCCAAATAAGCCCGAAGTATGACAATAAAGATCTGAGTATCGGCCCTCTGGTTCGTATTAACACTGAATCAAGTATAGAATACAGGAAAAATATTTAAAATACAGATCCACATTTTTTTGTTTCCCATACAAATTCTTAGTTCACTAATCAAATTTAGTATGGGAAACTGGAAAAAATATTGTAGATCGGATTGTTTCAATATTTTTTTCTGTATTCTATACTTGATTTTGAGTAACCCCTTAAAATTTCAAACGCTTTTTTTAACACCCTGAATAGTATTAGTTCTGCATATTTGAAGTAAGTCATCGATATGCATAAGCGTGATAGAACAGAACCTCGTTTGATATTGAGATAGAAACCTGTTGAAATGAGTTATTCCTGATAAACAATTGCTGAAAAAGGATGTAAGCTTGCGTTAGCTGCTTTATAGTGTGATCTAACATTCTGCTATTTTAAAAATTAATAAATATCCGGAAAAAATCACACACGGACATCTGGCCCCAAACTAGTACTACTTATCAGGATGCGTTTCCACCGGAGCGGAGCTGAGTGGAGACGTGCCGAATTGACCAATCATATTGCTCGAAATGACGTCGAGTGGAGATTATGAGGAATCTGATTGGTCACTTTTGCACGTCTCCACTCCGCTCCAGAGGAAACGCACCCTTAGTTTCTTATTAAAGTTAAAAAGAAGCTATAGTGAATAAAGTAAATAAGATCAGGCTATACCTGTCCCCAAATAGATACTACCTAGCTTTTCCCCTTATCACTGTGTTTCTTGTTTGACCTACTCTCTCCTCGTCTAAGTGAATAGTTTAGCACGCGGCAGCGCTGAATGGCAGAGGGAACGTTCAGCTAACAATGGGGCAACTACAGTTCTCTGCCGTGCACCCAACAGATAATGGGTTAGGTAAAGCTAACAGCAAATACAGGGTGTAAATCTACAGGTGCGTCAAATTTTAATCAGGGCTTCTACTCCTGATTATAACCAACTTTCCTCAAGGAACCTTCATACAAATCGATCAGCCGAGCGGCCAAATTAGTATGAAGAGTCTAAATTTTTTTTTGCGATTTGGCTATGGGTTCCTTGGGGAAAGTTGATCAGAATCAGGAGTAGAAGCCCTGATTAAAATTTGATGCACTTGTAGATTTACACCCTCTATATTTAGGGCATACTTTCTAAGTCAATAGGTTTTATAGAATTATATCAGAAAGATTTGTCTTAGTCTTTTTAATAGGTAGAAAAAATTGCAATTAAAAATAAGTTGATTTTGATTTTTTTATGTTAACGTTCCTTTACAGTATACAGGGTGTAAGGGACAGGTTTCCGAAAACTTTAAGGGCTTGCTCAGTAGACGAAAATGAACAACTTTCCACAAGAATTTTTTTCAGGAAACGAAAAAAAAATCGGCTTCTCCATACAAACTGTCCAATCAAATTTATAATTTTGTATGGAGAAGGCGATTTTTTTTTTCGTTTCCTGAAAAAATTTCTTGTGGAAAGTTGTTCAGTTTCGTCTACTGAGCAAGCCCTTAAAGTTTTCGGAAACCTGTCCCTTACACCCTGTATAATAAAAAATGTTTCGTTGGGTTTTTTCGAGGTCTTAAAAAAAAGACACGGTCAAGGAGATGGAAAAGAATTTTAAAAATTCAGTCAATGTGGTACTGCGTATTTTAAATGTGGCGGAAGTCAGTACTAATGAGGTGGGTAGTATTATGGTTTACACTACAGATAGAATTTTGTGAAAATTGTAAAGGACAAAATAAAACAAACAAAATTTTTAAGTATCTAACTCGTACTCAGGTATAGAAGTTTAGTAGGTTAACATAGTAGATGCTTAAAAAATTTATTAAAATAAATTTTCATGTTTCGTAAAATCAAGCTATTGAAATGTACTTTAATAGGGAGCAACATTTTATGCACGCGTATTGCGTACACGTATCGATGTAAAATGCATTATGTTTTAGAGATGTACCCGTGACAGGGTCTATAAATTCAGATAAAATATGACCGCTCCCTCGTAACTACGCGTACATGACGACGGCGACCGACGAACTCTCATCGAAGTTCCCTCTGAAAATGCCAATGTAATGCAGATGTATTATTTTACTCGTAATGTAGCTACGAAGCTATGTAAATATTTATCATGTGATAAAATTTCTATTACTTTTAAGCTGTATCGTTGAACGGTTGTGAGGTTTAACCGCATCTACGTATTTTCTGCTCCCTCTTTGACTGATTTAACATCTGATTGATGATGGGGTGTAAAAAGTCGTCTCTCGAATCTTAAATGGAGGCTTCTAATCTCTATATTGAACAACTTTCTCTAAGAAATACGATAACGAAATCTGTAAAAAATCTGACCATCTCATACAAATCAGTCAGCTGATCGGCTAACTTTGTATGGAAAGTCATTGGTCCCTTTGAGAAGTTGTACAGTATGATGAATAAAATAAAAACCCCGGTTTAAGATATGAGATACATTTTGCACCCTGTATTTATTGAACAATTGAAATTTTCCTTTTTTTGGTCAGTTTTCATAAGATGAACTTTATATTTAGGTCCTTCAGTATCAATTAATATCCAGGGAAAATTACATGTGATTGCTCACTACATTAGTTTATACTGATAGTATTTTGGACAGTAAACCCATTAAAGTTCTATTTACCTCCTCAAAATATTATCCACCTACTTGAGTCGTGTTACTGATGTTTAGCCTACCTACGCTACGTGGAATTTAAGTCAATGATGAAATATGCGTTCGTAAATCAACCACGTGTAAGTCTGTACGTGTTCGGGCTGACAAATTAAAATTAATAAGCACTCGTGCGCTCTGTCATAGTTCAAAATGAACTATTTAAGTCCTCGGTGGGCCGCGGTAAGCATCCAACAGTCATGGACCAAAATCGAATGTTGTGTCGGGTGCGCGCGCAGCCCCGCCCGCCGCACCGCCGCGCTCCCGGCTCCATTGATGATCTTCGTAATCTCAATATACGATATTAATAACATTTGTATGCGAACTTATTAGAAGTTTCACAGGCTTTACTTATCAGCAATATTGGTACAGGTATTTATTTTATTGGGAAGCTGCATGATTGTAGAGAGTAGTAGGTAGCGGGAGCCGGTGTATCTCGCGAGATGAGCCGAGGGCGCTGGCCCGTGCCGCGGTGGGCGTCGCTGCGTCTCGTGGCGGCCGCGGTGCGCGCGAGGCCGGCCGCGGTGCGCACGCCGCCGCCACGCACGCTTGGATCGCGACCCAGTCCGTTCTGACGTTTAGCCGAGCCGCCGGTGTCACCTCGTCGCACCTATTGACTGACCGTGGCGAACGTTACAATCTGCGCATTTCGAGCCGTCTGGAGCCACGGGACGAGTAGTGTCGTGTAGAGTGTGGGTGCCCGCGAGCACCCCGGGGTAGGCTGGGCGCGTCGCCGCCGCGCGTGGGCGTGCTCGGGCCCGCAGCTGGCCGTGTTTACACGCCGCGCCGCGCCGCACCGCGCCTGCACCGCGCCGTGCGTCTCGCCGCGCGCCCGCTGCGGCCCTCGGGCCCTCGCTGCAACCGACATATAACAGCTCCTTTATTATTCAGCGCTGTGAATTTTTAAATTTGCGAACCACCATCTTTAGAGGTATTTACATGCTTATCAGACCCACTCTCATCAGAGGAGACTCTCTTAGTGCACATTAGTGTCACGAACCGCTCAGCATACGCATCGAAAGATAATCTTCATAGTTCATTCGAGTGATTTCACAACTTCATAAATATGGGTGCTAAAGAGAGCGTGGAGGCTGCTAAATTTTCTGCGCAAAATTGGAACAATTTCGAGGTTCGTAGAATCTTTGGATTAATTTGCACATGGAGTGTTTGTGCCCCCTCCCGTGTATGTCTTAACCACGAGCGCAATGAGCTCCTAAATAAGGGTTTATGTGAAATCATAAAAGTTATGCACAATTGGTTAAATCAACAATTTTATTGCATGTTCACAAGTTTTGTTTAGTTTAAATTAATTAAACACTAAAATAAAAAATCACATAAATAAACAACAATGTCGTAACGTAATGTACTTACTCGTTCATTGCCTTCAAGGCTTATTAGTTTTTGTCGTGTATCGTGTATGGTGTGCCGTGTCGTTTATTGAGTGTTGTACCCCTGTAAAGCTATATTATAGTGCTTAAATAAGTCAGATTGTGGTGTTAATTGCACAGTCTAGTATGAAACATGACACTGGTCTTCTGCAAACTCGGGCCGAGGTCTATTGAGCATCGATTCGAAACTCGCAAACCTACTTAGTAGCCGTTCCGCGATCCCACGGTGTCCTCTTACAAGTTAAATATGTGGTGATAATGTTGTGATTCCGCTGTAACTATACATAACACACGAGTGCAAATAATCCATGAATAATGAAAATGAAATGACGTGAATTAGCCCGAATTATGGGATAAAATGGATAGACCTTCCGAAATGGCTAATTAGGAATTATAATTAACCTCGTGGGAGACGCTTAAGTGCGTGTTAACTTCCTTATAGAACAGATCAAAGACTTAAGACATGTTGTGAGTAGCACAGATGTTCTATGTCAGAATTATTCGGAAAGCCGCAAGTAGTGGCTCTAGTTTGGAGTCGCTATTCAAGTCTAGACAGATACTTGAGTCATCGCATCATAGATAAAGATAGCTCTCCATAAATAGTTTTTATTGGTGTTTAAGTTAGGACAAAATCAATATCTACCTACAACATATTTGTCGTAAAAAAGTAGTAAATAAGTAAATACGTTTTCGATCGAATTCATTTATCATGGATTGCAGATATTGTTGTGGTTTATATTTAGCAAAAATATATATATGTTAGTACTTTATTCGATTTATATGCTTTATATACTTAGATATTTTTAATAAGATTTTAGCCGTCTGATAGCTTAATGCATGTGCCATTAAAATTTTATATTAAATGCTAAAAAAAAGGCCGCTAAAACACTATACAGGGTGTAAGGGACAGGTTTCCATACCATAGATCGCCATACTCTAGTCAATGTTTAGTACTATTTTTGAGCAACGAGTTGGACTGAAACTGTCTGGACACAACACGTCATCTACCAGGCTACTAACTTCATAATCGAAAAACGTTTGTCGATTAGTATAAAATATATACAGGGTGTAAGGGACAGGTTTCCGAAAACTTTAAGGGCTTGCTCAGTAGACGAAACTGAACAACTTTTCAGGAAACGAAAAAAAAACGGCTTCTCCATACAAACTGTCCAATCAAGTTTATAATTTTGTATGGAGAAGCCGATATTTTTTTTCGTTTCCTGAAAAAAATCGGCTTCTCCATACAAACTGTCCAATCAAGTTTATAATTTTGTATGAAGAAGCCGATATTTTTTTTCGTTTCCTGAAAAAAATCGGCTTCTCCATACAAACTGTCCAATCAAGTTTATAATTTTGTATGAAGAAGCCGATATTTTTTTCGTTTCCTGAAAAAAATTCTTGTGGAAAGTTGTTCAGTGTCGTCTACTGAGCAAGCCCTTAAAGTTTTCGGAGCCTGTCCCTTATACCCTGTATACATATATTTTATACTAATCGACAAACCTTTTTCGATTATGAAGTTAGTAGCCTGGTAGATGACGTGTTGTGTCCAGACAGTTTCAGTCCAATTCGTTGCTCAAAAATAGTACTAAACATTGAGTAGAGTATGGCGATCTATGGTTGGTCCTGACCTTCATACAAACAAAGTAATCAAGTGTGATTGGAGGCTCACTTCAATTTTAATTTCCATTTCTTAGGTATACAAAGACTCTTGGATTTCTTTTGCTTACTTGAGATTGCTATCTACATATCCATGGTAACTTAGTTGTAAAACTTTAAAAAATATATTCTTTTCTGTTTTATTGTTTGTAATAATAAGTTGGGGTCGACATATTTTTAAGACTTCACTATATACTTCGGTCCTATCCTTAACAAGTCCTACATCAGATACATATCGATACTTCTGGGCTCAAAGGGCGTATACGCCTAAGTTCTATTTAGCGTATACGCCCTTTGAGCCCAGAAGTATCGATATATTAATTTTAATTACCGTTTTTCTATATAGAAGTGACCGTTTATTTTCTTAAAATTTATTTGGTTGGATTCCATAATTATTGCGACACATTATTCCCAAATCTTCGCTTTACAAATGTTACTATAAAATTACAGCTTTATTTAAACATTATACGTACTTATCTAAAAACTCAAAGTTTATGAAAAAAATAATAAATGAATTATATTAAATACTTAAAAACAAGACTTTATTAATGACACGTGACTCGAAAATAGGGACAGTTTAATTTGACCTAATATAGTTTAGGAGTAACAATACTAACTAAATTATTAACAATGTTTTTAAGTGGATTTGTCGGTTACTGCACTGGAAAAGAGGTCTTCATAGCTTCTCGCACACGCATGACTATAGGTTACAGATTACTGCACGCGCAGGAACTAGTAAGGATTCTAAGTGGTATCAAAATATTGAGGATAGCCGACACGATTGAATTGTATACGTACAGGTGTCCCTCAATAAAGTGCACCAACGAAAAGGGGGCGAAATACGATTAAATTTTAAAGAAAAAACAACCTATTACATTTTTATTGATTTTTTCCATTTACGAAAAAGTACATTGATTTTTTTTCATTTACGAAAAAGTATATTTGATACAGATGATGATGCCGAAAGACGCAAGCGGGCTTACCAAGATTCTCCAACAAAATACAACGCATTTTTTTTTTGTTTTTTGCCGATAAAATTTGCTCTAATTTCACACCTTTCGTTTGTGCATTTTAATGAGAGACACCCTGTAATGAGCGTCCAAAGTTACTTAATACGTATGAAACTGAATGATAAAAATGTTGCTTGATAAAAATCTGTTACTGATAAAGATAATCAACTATCGGAAATTCATGCGTGATTGGGCAAACATTTTATTAAATTCGCGCTTCTCCTAGGTCAACTATTATCACGTGATTGATTTCAGAAGAAATTTAGTAGCTATTTTAGAAATATTAAGATTTAAAAACCTGATAAGAACTCAACTGATTCAAATATATCTAACGAAACCCAGCACTCAAAATTATCAAGGCCTTTAGGCCAACATATAAGCTCGCCAAAAAACTCATATTCTTACATGCATATGTTTGCACTATATACATACTCATATACACCGGTAAAACATTGCCCATCTTCCAATCTGTCGGATAAAAAGAAATTTCCCCGTAAATATTGTGTTTGTAGCGCCGCTATACGTATACAGGGGATAGCAAAATAGGTCTAGGAGCCCTTACTATGGCTTCTCCGTATCTCGTGTAATGAACAACTTTCCCCAAATTATCTTGTTTATTTTTTAAAGTGTACTTCTGGTGCAACATTAGCCAAACAGCTGATTGATTGTATGGTTGGTTTCGATTTCTGCAAAGTCGTAGAACAGAATATAAGTTGAGTTTCATGATTAGAAGCTCCCGTTAAAGGATGCTACACCTATTTTTAACCGACTTCAAAAAAGGAGGAGGTACTCAATTCGAATGTGTTTTTTTTTGTATGTATGTTACGCGATTACTCCTCCAATTATTATGTTTTGATGATCGTTTTTCTGTTTGGTAGGTTATATTTCAGAGGTAGTCCCATGTAAATTTTATCTAAATCGACTTAGCGCTTTTTGAAAAAATCAACAAAAATAAAAAACATAGCAAAATTTTTGTTGTTACGATTGAAGTCAGTTTATTAACGTGTTCATCATTGTTGATTATGTTACCTCCTGTATACGTAAATAGGCAGTGAGTATAGCATATTATACATTACCTGATAACTGGATCTAACTAGAAATACTTGTTTAGACTTACTACATTACGATAAATGATCATGCATCTATAAATAGAGAGATCTTAGTTGATGCGTTGATGATGCAATGATAAACTGGTAACAATGTGTGAATCAAGACACCCAATGAACCTTATTCTATCTTGTATTATACTTATTCTATTGTTTTAGTAAATAGTTGCATGGAAGTTATTTTTTGTCTATTTTTTAAATATTCATGCATTATCTTATTAGTGTAGCTAAGTTTAGTGGGTTTCTTTACGACAATTCTATTTAGGTAATAATTTAAATTGCATGTTTTTTAAAAGGATTTAAAAAAATCACTAAGCACTTATCTCATTAATAATGCCTTATATTCAAATGGATCTTGTGAATTTTAGAATGACTGCTGTCAAATCTATGTAACAGTGACCAAGATTTGAATATACCTACGAGATTTTACATTTACCAATTATTTTTTTGTAGGCGCATTATTTCCTACAATTTCAACTCTTTTTAGCATTCATTCTAAATATTTTAACATATATATGTTTTAATTTATAGTTCATTTTAACATCCACAGCTAGGTTTTTTAAGGCTGTTAATTTAATCATCATAGACCAACGAGGTACTTATAAGTTCATTGTCATAAGATCCACTTGACTACACCTGACTGACCCCAATGTGAAACTAATCTTTACATTGGCGACATATAGGCAACAATGCGGTGGTTGACTGCTAGTCATCTGAATGGGTTTTCCATATATATTGCGGCCTTTTCTCTTATGGGGACAGAATAACCTTTGTTGATCTTTGTTTTTATAATATTCATTTCGTGTATATTATACAGGGTGTAAGGGACAGGTTTCCGAAAACTTTAAGGGCTTGCTCAGTAGATGAAACTGAACAACTTTCCATAGGATTTTTTTCAGGAAACAAAAAAAAAAACGGCTTCTCCATACAAAACTATAAACTTAACTGGACAGTTTGTATGGAGAATCCGATTTTATTTTCATTTAGTTTCCGTAATTTTTTAATAATTATTTTGTAAAATTAGAATTAAACTTTTTTATTCAATGTCTTTTAAACGAATTTTATTTACTAAGTTATTGCATTTTGTGATATATTATTTGTTATTCTATGTCCTTGTTAATACTGTAAAAATAAAACTCATTCCTAAAGAAATAACATAAAGTAATCCAATAAAAGAAAAACGTTGTTCATTCCAAATAAATTAACAAGTCGACACCAGCCATTTAAAAAAAAAAAACTTGGAAAACAAATCTTAATTCATTTAATAAACACTTCATCAGTAACTCACAAAAATCGGCGCATAATTAAACATTTTATTAACAAATATCATGTAGTTCATTTTCAAAAACTTCATGTACTTTGTTTTCAAAAACAGTAACTACAATGATATACGTTTACACAGCATGGCGTTGTAAAACACCACCACCGTCACGGCACGCAGCGCTCGCAGAGCCTGAACCGCGGGCACTCGCTCTCGCGCTCCGATGGCACCTGGTGACATCACGGGACCGCGGGTAAATATGGCACCTCTTATTTACAACTTTACAACGTTTTAAGAAAGAGAGAAACCAATAGCATGTAGCAGTCAAGCAAGTCTATGACTCCTGTGGCATCTAATGACATCACGGGACGGAGGGGAAATATGGCACCTCTTATTTACAACTTTACAACGTTTTAAGAAAGAGAGAACCCAATAGCATGTACAGTCAAGCAAGTCTATGGCTCCTGTGGCATCTGATGACATCACGAGACCGCGGGTAAATATGGCACCATTTATTTACAACTTTATAAGCAATGAAACTAAGCAGCATGTAACACTGTCAATCAAGCAACTCGTATGTCTCCTGTGGCATCTGGTGACTGGTAAATATGGCACCTGTTATTATTATTCCATCTCTGTAAGAAAAAGAGAATGCCATGTTACATCTAAAAAAGTAAGGGAAAAGCCGGAAGGATGTAGCAGAGTCAATACAAGAAATCCTATGGTTCCTATGGTATCTAGTCACATCACGGGACCGCAAGTAATTATGGCACCTCTTAAAAAGTAACAGATGAACTAAAAGTATATAGCACAGGCAAGAAAGCAGCTTACGAGAATATGAAAATTTAATCTGGTGACATCACAGAACCGTGGGTAAATATGACAGCTCTTATTATTGTTACATATTAAAAAGTAAGGGAGGAACCAGAAGGATGTAACAGAGTCAACAAAGCAACTCACATAGCTCCTATGACACCTAGTGACATCACGGGACCGCGGGTAAATATGACAGCTCTAAATTATTACCACTTTAAAGCAAGAGATAACCTAGTAGCTTATAGCAGAATCAACCAAGCAACTCGTAAGGTTTCTGTGACACTACGGATAAATATGACACCTCTTTTTATGTCATCATAATATGTAAGAGAGGAATCAGATTAATGTAAAACAGACACAGTCAACGAAGCAACTCTTATGTCTCCTATGCCATTATGTGACCGCGGGTAAATATGGCATCTCTTATTCTTAAAAAGTAAGGAAGGAACTAGAAGGATGCAGCAGAATCAATATAGCAAATCATATGACTTCTGTGGCAGATAGTGTCATCACGGGACCGCGGGTAAATAGGGCATCTCTTATTCTTAAAAAGTAAAGGAGGAACCAGAACCCTGTAGCACAATTAACAAAGCAACTCATGTGGCTATGGCATCTAGTGACATCATTAGACAGCAGGTAAATATAACATATTTTCCTATTATTATACCATCTTTATCAGTAAGAGAGGAAGCATGTATCAGACGTTTTTTTTGTAAAAATACCTTCATAAGTGACCACCCCCTATGAAGGTACTTTTTACAAAAAAGTCACATTAAAATAACGTACGAATTCACAAAAGGGTTATGATACGTGTACAAGAATGATATGCATAATTTTGATTAATGAAATAAAGTCATTTTCAAAACGCCAAAACGTTATGGAGGTATGAGATCTGTGGATTTTAGATGAAATGTAGTATATTATACTTAATTATGATTCATGAGACCGTTAACATAGTTAAAAAAAGTTAAAAAATTGTGACAGTGTCGCCATCTAATATAGGCCTAGTATATTTCAATGATAACCATTATGTATAAGTAGAAATACGTCCACTTTGAACAAAGGCCTACTCTAAGACTTGAGTTCCATAACGACCGATCTTGCGCTATCGTTATCCAGTGTCTTCCCGCGACCTTTACCAGGTCATCGGTCCACCGAGTAGGATGCCTGCCTACGCTACGTCTTCCGGTGTGCGGTCGCCACTCATCAGTTCTAGCCTATACCCTGTGGCCCACCCACTGCCTCTTAAATTTAGCTATTTTATGAGCTAAGTCGGTAATCAGTCCTCCTACATATCTCCTCATTAGAATTGGATTCTCTAAGAAAATTTTGAGCAAAGCACGCTCCATCTCCCTTTGGGTATCCTTGAGTGTTTTATGTCGCCCATAGATGGGACTTTATCTCAATTATTTGAATCATCACTGACTGTAAAGACTCTAGAAAAATAACTTGTAGACATGGTTCAGAAGTGAAATGTGTCTGTACCTCTTCAGCAGGTTCTTGACGCCCTTAACGATCAATCTTTATGTAATATCTTCTTCTTCTTTTCGAGTCGATGTAATATCTATACTACTTAATTAAATCCGGCACAAAATTATTGCGCATAGGATAAAATATATCTTAAATAATAGATACTTTACTCTCCAATGTTTTCTGACGAATATTATGAATGAAGTATATGTATGCCAATATGTATGATTGCAGGCAGCATAGTGCAGTGCGCCGAGTGTGGAACGCGCAGTATGGGCAACAAACTGTCGGCCTGCTCCTGCGCACCCATCCTGCGCAAGGCGTACCGCTATGAAGACAGCCCGTGGCAGAACTCCCGGCGACGCGACGGACATTTGCTTAGGTATTAACTGGATACCTCCTGGATACCTTGGATATAAGCTGTAGATCATAGCTTAGATCATCTGTCAAGGCCTGATGATGATGAACTGGTTGAGAACAGGTGGACGTAGCTCTCTGTGAATTTGACCAAAGATAAACTAACGAAATTCCGCCATGGTGGATTATAGGCGAGTCATTTTGGAGGAGCATGGTAAGCTTGGTAGGCAGGTGAGACAATTCCGAGGGCTTACCAATTGTGGATAAAAAAAACATAATTCAAGTTGTTAACAACCCATTACGTCCCCACTGCAGGAGCACGGGTCTCTTCCCATAACTCGGGAAGGTTTAGGCCATACTCCACACACGGGAGCCAAGTCCGGATTGGATAATTCAAGTTATTTTAAAGCAATACCTGAATGATCATGACATGCCAAACGTAATTCATACAGAGCATTGTTGATCTGTAGATTGAGAAGTAAAATCAGGAATTTAAGTTAAGATAATTTTAATAACTATTTGCTTAGATAACGGGAAATATACTTCTTTACAATATACAGCGTCCCTATATTACCAGTGAAGAGCTTCTTTTGGGTGCTAATTAAACAGGCTTCTATTTAATAGCATCTAAAAATGTGAATTGTTATCTAAATTACTAAGTCAGCCACCATCAATGGGTATCTAAAAATACTATCTTAGCCACTATAAATTTTCGATATAAGCTTCTGTTAATACAACTCAGCAACCAAGTTATTATTTAGCATAATTTGTAACACATATTCAAGTAGCCAGCTTCTAAAATATTCTTTTATGACAACAAAAATATACATAATGAGTTTGACTTCAAATTTTATAACTCAGTACGATTAAAAATTAAAATGTAGTGAAACTGAAATAATCAAATGTACCTAAAATTATAACCAAATATATTGATTGATCATTAAATTTACCTAAAATTTGTATATTATGGCCACTTTTATTAGGAACTACTAAAGGTATTTTGTGTAAAAGCATACTATTATACCATATAAAAAACCTACAAAATTATAAGACTTATATGAAGTTTTCTAGTTAAAGCTTGAAAAATATTTTTTGAGGAACACATGTTGAAGCTGTAACACGTAAAATGTTGGTGAGTTGTAAAATCCGTGGCTGAGTTAGTAAATTAAGTGGTGATGTATGAATCAGGTGGACAAGTTAAAATATTTGTTGTTCTTTGCTTGACGCTATCTTTGGAATATTTAGTTGGCGTTGTGAAGAAGACGAATAAGTTTATTAGAAGCTTTCTCATTTTCCCGTTGCTTAGTTATAAAATTAAAGGTTGGGTTCCGTGGCCAAATAAAATATTTGCGGCTCGATTTATAATTCCCCGTTTCTTTTCACACAACGGGAAGGTTAGATCTCCACATAACGTGGCCAAATCCCGATTGGTTGATGTTGTAGGACGACCAGCATGTACACTGGCCCACAGAGATATCTGAACCCCTACTAAAGCTATTCGTGATACATGGTTTATTACGGAGAGGTTCAGATATCTTTGTGGCTGTCTGTACGAAGGCTTAACAATTGCAATTAACCAGTACGAAGCTAGGGATCGAGAAAAACGACACTAACAGTCAACTTCATCTTCGTAATACCTTAGTTGTAATAAATACATAAACCGCGTTATCGACTTAATCATACAAACTACTCCACGACCACTTCAAAATCTTCATGTAAAATATATAAGGTGCTACTTTATTAGTGCCCGATATTTTAGTCAGTGCTTCTACTCCTGATTCTGATAAACTTTCCCCAAGAAACCCATAGTCAAATCGAAAAAAAATTTTTGGACTCTTCATACAAATCAATCAGCCGAGCGGCCAAATTAGTATGAAGAGCCCAACAATTTTTTTACGATTTGACTATGGGTTCCTTGGGGAAAGTTGATCAGAATCAGGAGCAGGAGCACTGACCAAAATATCGGGCACTAATAAAGTAGCACCTTATATGTATAAGTACATTATGAATACATGACATGGACACTTAATATAAGGTTTCTCCTTCGACTTATCTCTATCTACCCACGGCTTTTTTCAAACTTAATTTAGTCATAATCTATATTGCACGTCGTAGGTGGATAAGACTTATTTTAAATTTAGATTGTATTATTGATGAGGCACTTAGCTAAGAATAGATTTTCAGCTTTTCTCTTGTTACAAATTAGTCGAGTAACTTCTATGAAAATTAAGCTGGCTAATTTCTCTGGAAATATCATCAAAGCACCTCAACTCGAGTAAAGGTTAGGGCACAGAAACTTCATCATTTGCACCCAGACATTAATAAAAGTGAAAGTAGTTTATACTTTAGTTTGAAAATAAAATACTGCAAAGTATACATATTATTTGTGAATATTATCAACTACAATAAAGCTACAATAGGTTTATTTTAGTTGTAACAGAGACATAAAACGCTGTGCATACCGTGTGTGGTGATAAAATATGTATGTTATGTGCACGCAAGGGTCATATGGGCAGACAGGAGTGTCCTTCCATTATTGCGGTTCATTAGTCTCACGCGAGACACGAAACAATAGAAAAATCATGAAGATTTATTTCGTGACACACAACGGGTTCGCGCTACCGACGAAATTAACTTTGGTTATATAATAATTTATTGGCTGACCCAATTAATTCATACAGCTTGCAGATAGGCACTTAGTTTTGGTAGCCTTTATGCAGAATCGATGTTGGGAAATATTTAGACGTGTTTTGGTTAGATTTTATAATGACCTGTCATATAAAAACCCATTTAAGAAATTAATGTAAACCAATTTTACTCAAATACAGAAAAATAACCAAAAATGGTTAAGACACTTACACTGTATTACTAATAAATAATAAGTAAATAATACTGTATTTATGACGTTGGACAGGCTTAAATACATATCAGATTTAAACTATTGAAGTAACCCTGATTTTTCTTAAAACCGCTACATTAAATTAAATATATTTTTAGCTACATTTTTTCATCGATAACTCATGAATACTGAAAGTTCAATAACTTTCAGAAGAAAAGAAATTAGTAAAGAATCGTTTTTGACAATTATAACATCTTGTTACTTCCGAAAGAAGTTTTTATACCTATCTTGATATTTATATCCGTCCATATCATATGGAAATTAAGGCGCTCTTATACTAAAATCAAGTTTTTTGAACAATATGACGTAAAACTATATATACAGAAATTTCAGATCTGAACAAAATTATACTTATTTTTAACTATAGTTACTACATCGTATGCTATCCGAACACGATTCAACAATTTCGGCAAATAATAGAAAAAAAATCCAAAGGTAGGTCTACCGCAAAGAAGTTTTATATCGTCGTCGCTCCGCTCCTCAATAGAACGCTAATACGTCAGTTTCAATATGAAACCGCGTGGACCAAGTTGAGGGGAAGGGAGGGGGATGCGGGAGGGGAAAGCTTCATCATTAGCCGAATTTTTGAATATAAGAACATGTGTTTGAATTACGACCAATCACCGCAAGATGTTAAGATTGGATCGTCAAATAGCAATAGAGTATTTGACACTGACAAAACTCGAAATACAACTGAAGACTCTAGTGATGGGGGTATAAGAAAAGCTCACAAATATCGATAGCTTTTTACGATACTTTGTAAAATGAGGAAAACAAAAAAATTAAGCATATTGTTGCTTGTTAAATCTTAATACAAAAACAATACTAATACAAATTCACAAATTTAATACAGTAAAAATACATAAAAATACCAAAAATTTTATTTTCAAAATAAAAAATCAAACCAAAACATAGTTTTCCAAAACATATCGATAGCAAAACTGGGCGGTAATGTTTAGAGAAAATTTTCCAGCTGTCGTGTCTGCTCGTAGTCTTAATTCTTATTTAATTTTTATGTGGGTTCCTTTGGAAAACTGAAAATAATAATAAGAAAAAAAAAATAAAAAAAACATTTCTTGTCTACTTTGGACAAACCTAAATATTCAGACGGATATTTTTTGTTGATAAACTTTTTGCTAAATCTATCGAAAAGTTGATGAGGTCTTACATCACTACCATATGTTTTGCAACGAAGTTATTTATTTATTGAGATGCCCAGAGCGGTTTTCGCATCAGGCAACGATGCAACTTGGCATTTTTACGATAAATTTACACACATTTTGTCCAATGTTACCGCGACCATTGACAGAAATATACTGAAACACGAAAATTGAACAAAAATGACATTTCAATTTAACTTGGCCATCTGCCCACCTTGCGGCGAGCGGCCGATGCCCTGTATTGCTGTCTGTGGTCTACCGTTACTTAAAACTTAAAACAGTTCCCAGTATATCAAAAGAAAAAAATGAAAATTGTATAACTATATTGGTTTCGACACTATGAAGGACACTACGTGATTAGTTTGAACACTTTCATTCGGAAAAAACCGAAAACTTAAATAATTTGCGTGCCGCACGTGTGGGTGGGACTTACGTTAGTGCGCAGCAAATGAATGCGCAGTAGATTAGTGCTACCTCGCCTTAAGTATAAAATCTACATAGGAAGTAGACACTTTCTTTACTTCACTAGAAGATTTAAATACTCTTGTATACGTACACTTGTGTCTACAAAATTATTGTTCAGAAGATACCTTTTTAAAGGCTTACTTTTAAGTTTTATTTGATTACCTGATTATTCCAATAGAGGGTTCTATTTTTCTAGTATATAAATAAAATATATATGTTATTATGTGTTTTTGTTATATAAATACATTAGTGGGGTCTCTGCGACTTAAGTCCGTGTAGACTTAGGATGTAAACAGCCCGTCGGTATCGTTGAAAATTCAATTATCCGTAAATAATTTTACACTAAGTATGATCCAGTTAGGGATTGGTATTTAAAAAATAACTGCACTTTCTAAGGAATTTATTTCCCGAACCAAGTTTCAAGTTTTTATCTTTAACGTTTTAGACTGTGCCTTCTCCGTCTAATAATGTTTAATGATAATATAATTCATATAATATTGTGCTTTTACGTGCGATCATTGTCTGTCTGTCTGTCTGTAGCCAAAACGATTTAGTACGAAAGTGCGATGTGTCGTTCGTTAGATTCTTCTTAATTTCCAAAGAGATGACTATGTTTTATCCTTCAGGGTTTTTTTTTAAAATGAAATTTGGTTAGAGCGTCGTTCCAAATTCCACCCGTGAGAGTAATTACGAGTATTACCCTGACAGCAGAATAGCCTATTGTTAATCTCTGAAGTGTAAAAGGGACACAATCTTGTCAAGTAAATCCTACCTGATTTTGGAACAAGACCTAGGCAAGTACGAGGGCGAGACTGAAAGTTTTTAGAACTGGCCACTAGTAAAAGATATAATAAAAAAATTTGTTCAAATTTTGAAAATAGAACTCTTTGCCAATATTATTGTGTATGTATTTCATTCATTTGTCATTTGTTTTACGATTTGGCGGTCACCGCAGTGACGTTACTCTGCAATGGATAAAAGGTCACAGCAACTCACGTGGCAATGACAGGGCAGATGAGCTAGCCAGGAGAGGGTCAGGACAAACAGTGGTAGGACCAGAACCCGTCATCCCACTTCCATCAAACTGGCAGAGGTCCGTACTCTGTCAACGCACTAGGAACAGACACAATGAATACTGGTCGAATCTAGAGACCTGCCGTCAGACAAGGTTGGTTTTACCAGCAACAAACCCCGGCCTATCCAGAAAGCTTCTAAGACTTGAGAGGAACCAACTCCGCAAGCTTTTTGCTGCTATCACTGGACATGGAACCTACAACAAACACTTGTTCAGTTTGGGTGTTACAGACAGCCCACTGTGCCGAGCATGTATGGAAGCTGAGAAAACTGCTGCTCATATCCTACTGGAATGCGTAGAGGTAGCATCGTACAGGGTCACCCACCTCGTTGTCCCGAGGTCACTTCAGAAAGTTGTCAGTAATCCAAGGTCGCTACTGTACTTCCTGGAGGACCTGGGCTGGCAGTGGTGCCGGCCTATCACGCAAAATGGGCGCAATGGTCGCCTGGTTGCAGAAAATAGCCCGCCCCCCAACCTATAACCTATATATACGATTTGGCGGCAAATTAAAAATTGTCAGTGTCACGTTAGCAAAGGAGACGTTTCACGGGACTATGGAGCTTGGACCTGGCCGAGTACTAAACATCATAAATAAGTCATTAGAAACATAGTCTTTTCTAATTGTACATTTCCTTGGATTTACCTTCGTTGCGAGGTTCATCTAGTTTCTCAGATTTAACAATCGCAACACATAAATCACCCAACATGGCGAAGCGAGCGCAAGTTTGAGCATTTTACGTTCAGAAACTAGATTTTGTACATACCATTGAAATTAATAATTTAGTTGTCCGACAAGTAACTCAAAAACCAGCTGTTATGCCTGTAAAATAGGCAAGGCATATCCGCAGATTTTAAAAATCGTACACCAATGTCAGAAGTCAGAACAGAAGGGTGTTCAGTCAATCAGAGTCAGGGAAAGCATCTGAGGAATATGTGGACGAAGCCGTAATTTCTGAACGTGTCCTACTATTGCAAGCTTCAGTGTTACCATTTATATTGTAAAAAGTGCTGACAAAACATTATGCTTGAACCACGCAACCCTGCTTCTAATATTTTTTTCATTATTTTCCCTAGAAAGCCTATATTTTTCTATATTTTTCGTACTACGTACATGTCCAGGCACAAAATGAAACGTGCCCTTTTCGTGCAATGCTTTTTTATGACTTTCGATGTCATTTAAGTCAACAAGAAAGTTATGATCGACTTCGATTGGCCTTTCATGATGAAGCCCCATCTCGTGCCACTGTTTACAATTGGTTTAATGAGTTTAAACGAGGTCGCACTAATCTCTCCGATGATCTGCGTGAGGGAACAACCTTCTACGGCGATGACTGAAGATAACATCAGTTTTGTGCGGCGTATGACAGAGACTGACAAAATCCTCCATGAACATTTAGCGGTCAGGAAGCTTTTTGTGGAGTGGATACCTCATAATTTGATAGAGGCCCAAAACTCCTTCGTGTTGATTGGTGCCGTGAAATGGTTCAAAGATTTAATTTAGCCCTGACCTCGCACCTTGCGATTTGTATTTATTCCTGAAAATAAAAGAAAAACTTCGAGGAAAACGTTTTCGTTTGCGACGACGGCGTTTCAAAAGGCCGTCGAAAAGACCCCTAAGGACGAGTGGGTAAAGTGCTTTTCTCAGTGGTCCCATCAGATGCAGCGATTTATTGATGTGAATGGACACTATTTTGAAAAGATGTAATAAAACAAATAACTTGCTAGTTTTTTCAGTTTTTGATTTTCTAAAAACTTTCAGTGTCGCCCTCGTATCGTAACGGTTTTTTTTTATTAAATCTTACCTTTGTACTAGCATTTACAAATCATATTTACTGCTTGATTCACACGTTCTCACTTTCCAGACTATGGGCGGAGGTGTTCCACGTATCGGCGAGCGGCGCCGGCACCGTCAAGTGGCAGCAGGTGTCCGAGGACCTGGTGCCTGTGAACATCACCTGCATCCAGGACTCGCCAGAATGCGTGTTCCACATCACCGCCTACAACTCCCAGGTCGACAAGATTCTCGACGTCAGACTACTGCAGCCTGGTAAGTGAAATACTGATAATCATAAAACCAGACCCAATTTTATTACATACCTCTTCACTCTTGAAGAGGCCTCCTCTAAATAAGTGATCATCATCATAGCAGACCCAAGCACCACCTCTTCAGAGTAGAACAAAGCCTAAACAGCGCCTTCTAACTTTTCCCAATTCGTAGTTTCAACTTGTCATAGATGCCTTACGTTGAAAAACATTTACAAATAGTCAGGAGTGATAATCCGCAGGTTGCCTGCATCAAAATTAAATTATGAAATAATTATGTTGATCACAAAATAATTTTTTTATTGAAACTGCATATTCGCTTGGATTTTTATTACATATTCAATTTTTAATTTATAAAAAAATCGTAATAAGTGCGCAAACTACTACATTGAACAATGATGTCATCATACAAAATTTCAAACATTCTTAGAACAAAAAACCGTTTGACATTTAATAAAAAGTATCTCAAATGACTAAGCAGTCAACTAGCTACCATTTCACTACGTAATGTGATTGTGATGAGTTGGAATCAATTTATTTACTTTTTTTAACGCCCGATAAAAGAGGGATGTAAAGGTTTGAATCATTGGCTGTGTCAGTGTTTCTGTGTTTCTGTCTGTGGCATCGTAGCTCTTAAACGGATAGACACATTTAAATGCGTTTTTTAAACTTTTTTTAGTTTAAATATTTCGGTGTATGTTTTATGGTTCCATACTTCCTTATTAATGACGTCACTGAGCAGGATGTTGAAGATCGAGCAAAATGGATTAGATTTTGTCGGAAAGCGGACCCTGGAACCGGGGGGATAACGCTAGGTAGTATCAGAAGAAGAAAAAGATATTTCCTTATTTTCTTTCTATTACACTGGCAAATAATGTATGCAAACAAGTTCATTTCTAAAATAGAGCAAAGCACCTAATCGAACTATAGTTTTCGCCTGTGCCTTTTACGAGAGCAATCTGAAAGATACCCGGCGGCGGCGGCGGCTGTAACCCAGTTTTAAATTTACACGGGATAGTAGCACAGGTATCGTTAGTATATTACGTACAGCACGGTAGCTTGTATCACTAGCAAAAGATAAAATTTCTTGGTAAACAACGAGTTTCAGATAAAAATAAGAAAATTAAAATAGTTAATTGTAAAAGTCAACTACTGAACTGATTTAGACCAAACATAGCTAAGAAGCATACGATGAAACCTGCTTTTAAGCAAAAAACCGCATTCGAATCGATTCACCTGTTTGAGAGCTACTCAGACAGACACATGTACACTGTCAGGGATTGTAAGGATTTAAAACTAAACAATGTTCTCTGTGTCTGCTTCCTATACATATATTTGATTTAACATATGACATTGAGATAATGTTACCATTTATATTTTTTTATGAAGGCAAGGCGGGCACCGTAAGACCGGTTGTCGTGGTAATCCTTGGGGGAGGCCTTTCTTCAGCTGTGGATGTCTTTCGGCTGACGATGAGGAGATTGTAAAAATTGCTATATTTTTATAGTTCCATGTTGCATTTAAATTGTTTATATTCCAACATAGGTTCAAAAGTTTTATTCTCAGCCGCATTGTAGATTGCAAGTTAAATCCACAGGCTTTCCAACTTCCCTTCCGTTAAACCCAAAATTAACCAATCCGCATGCGCTAGAGCCGTAACTTTCCTTTGGCACTGGAAGGTATTCTTACACAGCTACCCTAGTTTTGTACCTAGGTTAGATAGTGGTAAGTCCAGTCCTTTCTGTCGCGTGGTCGTCGTTTTCTAGGTATACTAAAATCATGTCAAGTATTTGATACTTTGTGCTCTGAGATAAATAATGTCTATCACATGCTATTTCCGCTGGGCCAGAATAACTTCTCATGGCTAACTAAGGTCTAAGCTGAAACAAAGTCTTTGGGTTAAGCTTTGTTTTAACCATGTTACGTAATGCACTACGAATTTCATTAACGCTAGGCCTCTTTTTTTTTGGTCCTCTAATTCCTCAAGTAAAATTTGGCCTCATATTAAGCTTTTCACTGCTTTGGGTCGGCAGTGCGGTAACAGTGACAATATACGACCATCTTTTCCCTATAGAAGCGATTTGTATACAACAGTCCTCCTGCAACTGAACTTTGATCAAATTCTCTTCCTTTTTCTTACGAAGTCTGTTAAGTAAAACAGAGTCCTCTTGCTGTAGTTTTTGAAGTGGTTTTGAGTTTTAATTAGTGATAGGTACAACACTAATAGCTGGTGGTATCATTTAACTTTAAAAAACCCACCGTGCCACCAAAGATACGGCGGTGACGGGTTCGGTGGGTCTGCAGTAAGCCAACCCTGTTCAACGTCCTTTCCTATCGAGGATGCCTACTTGAATAGGACGTTGATTTTTTAATTTCCAAACGTCTTTGTTGAGGTTAACAGCCGACCAGAATATACCCAATATTTTTCTGAGTACTTGTTGATAAACACTTGGAGCCTGTGAGTGTTATTCTGTCTATGAATCAAGATTCTCAGCCGTACAAAAGAGACACACTTTACGCTATGTTAAAATATCAGTATTGGTAACACTTTCGTCTATAAACATCAGCAATCGACGTCTCGGATTTAGGAACTGATTCACTTTCAAAAAAATGTATTTGTAATAATTTCCTGTCAAATGCGATTAGTAAAAGAAAAATAAAGAGCATGGTGAATACACGGGGTAAATATAAATCTCAAGGAAGTAACGTTGAAACAGAACAAAATAGCCGAATGAACAGAGCTCATAAATGTATGTATAGATGGAAAAATTACCTCTCTTAACCTACCAAATAAAACATTTACCGTTACTGCTCTCTACCTTTGACAAACTGTACATGCAACTAAGATATCCTAACTATATCACTTATAGTATAAATGTAAAAACGTGTTTATTTGTGCAAACAATCCATTTTAACGTCTTAACGCTTCAATCTGTCTTTTATAAATAAAGAACATCTAAATTTTTAACTCGATTCCCGAAGTACTTCTCATGGAACATGTAATACGTAACAGCGATAACAACATTTGTTTGCTTGCAAAACCATAGGCAAAAAGCTAGTAAAAGAACGTTTCTCAAAGAGGTCGTATATTGCAGGCACACGCATCGGCCAGGCTTCGGAGTGCTTCGTTTACTGGAAGGACCCGATGACCAACGATACATGGGGACTCAACTTCACCTCTCCCATCGATGCCAAGCAGTTCCGCGAGTGCTGCGTAAGTTGCAATCATATATGTTCATACTTTTCCATGTCATATATTATCTCACATAGTTTAATGAATTTGTTACGAATTATTTAGTTGTACATTAAAAAAAACAATTTAGAAAAGTATTCCTTCCATTTCTCTCCTATTTTTCCTAAACATGCTTGGATATTTTTAAAACGATGTTGACAAGCTAGTTTGAGTATAATTAACTATGCAGTAGTAGGTACTGGTTAGATACTCGTATAGTCTATCCAAGGAAACAAATACCCCCAGAAGCGTTATAATACTTCTCCTCCAATATAATATTATATACCTAGGTTCCTTATGAAATACCTGAAAAATTTTTAACCACGCGTTCTACTTATGAAACTGAACAACTTTCCCCAAGGAACCTATACTCAATTCGCAAAAAAAAATTTGGCGTCCTCATACTAATTGATTAAATGAACCGCCAATTTTGGTATGGGAAGTCCAACAAATTTTTTGCGAATTGAGTATAGGTTCCTTGGGAAAAGTTGTTCAGTTTCATGAGTAGAAGCTACTGTTGAATTTTTTTCAGGTATTTCAGAAGAACCCTATATAGCTTATCTCTGCCAAAAAATATGGATATTACATTTTTAATTAAAAAATACAACATTATCCAATGGTGTTTCTTCATAAAACTGACGTTGAGAAATTCTTCAGGCCCTTGTTTCACACACTCATTCTTAAAGTTGCCATAATAACTGCCTAAAATGTCAGAAAAGCAATCTTACTTTTCCTTTTCAAACCACAGACATATTTTTTAGTCTGAGTTGAAAACGGTGTCGTTTTTTTTATACTGTGATTGAAATAGCTATTAGTTTTTTTTATAGTCTAAAGAGGTTCCATTACGTTTAAATCACCAATTTGGTTTTAGCGTGCAAAGAGATGACAACACTTTTGTCTGTAGAGTTTCACACTAAAACAAAAGAAAATAAAGAGTTTATCTGATATCTGGCATAACTATTCCTTATATTGCAAAACTTTCCTAAAAGCTGCCTTAAAGTTACATAAGAGTACAAATTGTCAAAATGCTTAAAATTTACACATTGCTTTAATATTCTTGCTGAATATCCTCGCAGGTTTGGGAAAAATACTGAAAAAGGGGAATCTCTGGACTCACACATGCTATCATTTCATAAAAAACTCTCTAGTCCTAAAAAAAGGTGACTGACCTCGTTAAACAATACAGCTGTTCTTTTATAGTCGCCAACCCGGTAAATATTGTTGATAAAAATAACGACAAAAATCTGTCAGTGGCCGTTACCATTTTAAAGTGAAGACTAGTTTATTTAGGCACAACATATTGATTTGATTTCATACTCAATACTTTCCTAAGTACTTTCTTTTCACGCTAAAACTGAAAAAAATGTCTGTTTCAATTTAAATTTACTGCCAGCACAGTTTTCAAACAAAAACTGCACTTTCTTCAACTCTGATAAATAAAAAATCTAAATGAAAAGATTCACTAGGATATATTTTGTTATTTTAGTCACCATCATTCAAATTCTCACGAAAGGCATCTTCGAGCTACAGCCTGAAACTCGAGCCGCCGGGCGGCAAGCAGAAGTTTAAGACCAAGAGGAAGCCGCTCTCCACCCCGGCCAGCCCCAACAGATCCAGGTTTGCCCCTCGGTTTATTTTTAGCTACCTTATATATACTGGATTGAACAAAATAGATGTAAGATCCTTTGGCTAAGGCTCTACTCACGATACTGAAAACTAAATATTTCATGAGCTTTTATAATAAAACTGGTAAGAAGTAGGCAAATACAAAATAAGTTTACCATGTTGTTACACTGATTTAGTAGCATAAAGAACTTTTGTAGTTCAACTTGACTGTTGAATATATTAAAAATACCTATTTATTTCAGTTTGACCTACGGGCGCGAACCTCAGTGCACCTGCATGACGCAAGAGCAATATGCCCGACTAAGGGCGCAGGACCCAAGATATCGTAAGTTATCATTAGATATATTATTAAGTATTAGATCATATTAATGATGCTTTCCCGTTCTTGTGACATATTTATCTATTGCACAGGCAAATTTTGATATTAACCTTATAAAACTACCCGCTATTACACTTTCGTGTACTCCGCTTATATATTTTTTGACGAGTTTCAAGTCAAAAATTTGCAAAATACTTACTTACCTAAAATGCAAAGCTTGGATAAAAAAACACACAAAATACTTACTTCGCTGACTCAGCGACCCAAAGAGAATTAAATGCCACTTTTTTCCATCCTTTGGAGAAGTTTACGGAGGTTTATATCCTTCTGCACTTCGACGTTCCAGTGGTATCACTGTAATATAATCACAAACACACACAATTTTTCAACAACAAAATATTTTAAATTTTTTACAGATCCTTTGAAAATATTTCCTTAATTATTTTATTGCTCCACGTTTGCACTTTTCGCACTAGGTTCTTCAACGTTACCAAGAACTACGACACGTGCCATTGACACAGACGCAGCCAACGCTGCAGCCGCACGCACTGAGAAGGTTGCAGCGGCCACATCTTCTACCTCTCTTTACGACAACGTTGCCACTTCGCAGCCCACGCACCAACCACCGCCAAAACGTAAGAAAGTTGCTAAAGCTAGTCTTAAATTTTCATCAAACCATAAGCCAATCGAAACCAACACGCCAACTATAACTGCTGTAGTGACTAAAAGTCTCCTCTTCTATCATTAATTGCCAGTTGCCTATTGCGTTGGGGAATCTTAGTAAGCCCTCTTCCATCTTCGGCATCATCATTATTTACAACCAGGTGAAATAATGCGAAAAGCTTACCAACTGTGTATTTTATAACATCTTCACTGACGGACTTAATTCTTGTTTCAGCGGCAGCTAGACAGACAGATTCTCAGGGCCCCCCACCTACCCGACCGCCGAAGTCGCAGGAGACCTCCACGATGACCACCAATACTTCGACAGCTCCTAAAACGGTCACCGCTTCGGTTGGAACTCATGGAAATAACGTAAGCTTCTAAAAATTTTTTTACTTGACTACGTTAAACCAGTAGGATGGGTAAAAAAAAACACTTCATTGCAAAAAATAAACAGGAAAATATAAACAATATACATGAAAAAATAGTAATAATGAGGGACAATCTCATGGCTATAGAGCGATCTCTTCCAAACAACCTTTGGGTGGAGGAAATCGCGTAAAAACATATTTTGGAGATTAATCTCACATGCTTTAATAATGTGGCTTAGCGCCATCGCAAAGTCATAAATACAAAACAAATGGGGTGACTGATGCACAGTGTCTTCTAGGCTAAACAATAGCTAGTCAGCTCTAAAAAATGGCAGCTTTTACAGTTGATTTGAGTAAATTATGAGAAATAATAGTTTAAAAAGCTGTCCGTTGCTGCCACGATCCCACAACCCAATATTTCGATGCGTTTTTCCTGATTTTTCACAGGGTATCAATATTTTGGTCAAAGCATTCTATATTTTCTTTGTTATTTTCTTTAGTTCTATGTTACCAACCCATATCGTCCCCACTGCAGGGGCATGGGTCTCTTCCCATACATCGAGAAGGTTAGGCCATGCTCCACACACGGGAGCCAAGTCCGGATTGGTGGAGGTTGTGGAGCTAGTGCCCAACCACAGTGTCAGAAGTTTTCAAGCTGCCTATAAGACCTCTGATATGGCTTAAAGACTGTCACCTAGTGATAGCAACCGGCACCAACGGCTTAACGTGCCTTGCGAATCACGGAAACGGTCGGGATAAATGCCACTAACAGTCAAACACGTCCAGGTTATGACCGTGTCTGTAGTCAGTGAACGTCCGTGATGGACGCGACCACGCAAGCCGCACTGTGCCATGACCACTTCTGGTTCTATACAATTTTTAATAGTTTAAGCGTGCAATGGTAACAATCAGGCTGTTTTGTTTATGTTTATATTTTGACCAAAATAATGTGTAATTTTTAAAAATCTGTAAAAACGCATATCGAAATAGTGGGTTCTGGGACCATGGCAGCAACTGAAACAGGGAGACACTCTTATAAAACATATTTTCGAAAACAAAAAACTACAGTTCTTTTGTCATGACTTCCCAGACGAACGAAGAAACTCAGGCATCAGGGACGGGTTCTCAACACGGCCAAGACCTGAAGTCAGAAGGCGTGCAGGCTGGAGGGACTCTCACTTCCTCCAAGTCTTCGGCCACCTCCACTCGCTCGGGCAAAGAGCACCTGCAGCACATGCCCAAAAGTATCGACTACGGAGACGGAAATGACTCGGTAAGTTTTCTGAAAACATTGCTGTAAAAACTTTTTTTGTGTTTTTTTAGTAGTCTAAATTAAAATCTACGGCTAGATATTCAGTATATTCGATATTACCTTATATCAAGAAGAACCATTTTCGTCGCTGGCTTCATAATGGCCTTAGTATATCGAGTCCTTTGATTATAATCAAAGATCGAGTCCTTTTTACTCGTCTACCCAAGCGAAGGGTAATATTTTTCGAGTTCTATATAACTATTTTTTCCGGAAAAATAACGCCTACTATGCAAACTTCACCGTTTGTACGTTTCAAAATTATTATTTTCGTAAAATGTTTCTTACTATTATATTTCGCAAATGCTAATTGCTTATTATTGCTATACAAATTCGTAGGAAATGATTAGCTGTCTTATTTCGTAGGACAATAGTATTACTTGTCTCATCCGACCTCACCATATTATCCAGAAGACGTCTGCTATTATAATAAATATTCGTTGTAACATTGCAGTCACGTGAATCGGATCGACATTCAGTACACCATCACAACGTGATCAACAACAACACGTCGGGCTCGCGACGAACGAAGTCCAAGAGCACTGAAGATATGAACATGGGTGAGTTGAACAAACCGCCTTCGTACTCTAGTAGCTAGTCCACTCGCTACACATTAAAAGGTCGTGGGATCGATTTCCGACGGGGTCGAACTTTGTAGAAATCGTTTTGTTTGTGGTAGGGAATTTTCTGAGCCCATCTGGCTAGCCACCACCAACTTATCTATGTCTTGCCACGAAACATCAATGTTAATAGCACTGATGTGTTCCGGTATGAAGAAAATATAGCCAGTTCCTCATTGCGGCATCGTCATCACTTAGCATAAGGTGAGGTAATGCCAATAGCTTACCAAATGAGCATAAAAATAACTCTTGCGTAAAAATTTAAATAAAATAAATCTACAACCCATTACGTCCCCACTGCAGGGGCACGGGTCTCTTCCCATAACTCGGGAAGGTTAGGCCATACTCCACACACGGGGGCCAAGTCCGGATTGGTGGAGGTTGTGGGGCTAGTGGCCAACCCCAGTTTCAGAAGTTTCAAGCCGCCTATAAGGCCTCCGATACGGTTTAACGACTGCCATCTAGCGATAGCAGCCGGCACCAGCGGCTTAATGTGCCTTGCGAAGCAAGCAAGCGCAGCGAGTCGAGATAGATGCATCCAAGTTATAACCGTGTCTGTAGTCAGTTAATCTGCGTGATGGACACGACCACGCCAGCCGCACTGAGCCACAACCGATTTGAACCCCAAATGCCCTAAATTTTACTTCGGATGATGCTTTAAAAGACCAACGATATTGAAAGACGTTATAGTAATTAATAGCAACAGGTGTACAGTGTTACTATTATATTATATTTTAAGTTGAAGATTATTACAGTTCTACACCTGATACCGTAATATTCCAGACTCAAGCACTCTAAAGCGCATGCTGAAACCAATGCCCTCGACCGAGAGTCCTGTGACGTCACCGGAAATGGGACGACGGCGATATGGCGGGGCTGGGCAGTGCCCACCATCGTGTGGTGCCCACGGAAGGCAGCAGCATATCCATCACGGCGGCAGTGGACACTACTCGCATGTCATCAACAATAATAGTCGGCAGAGTTCACAGCGGTAAGTGACCCCACAGTGTCTTCCTATTAGAAGGCAGTATGACGGTGTTGAAGCATGCTGTCTCTTTTGTGGTATGCATGAAAGGCAGCAGCATATTCATCACGGCAGCAGTAAATATTGCTCACATGTCATCAATAATAAAAGTTTCCAGAGTTCGCAGCGGTAAGTGACCAAGTCAAAGTCAATTTTTTTTTTATTTAAGTAGATGTTGTAGACATATTTAGTTTTAAATCAGTGATCTCACAGTTTCTTCTTATTGGAAGGCAGTGTGACTATTCTGTGAACCATGCTCTCTTATGTGGTGCCCATGGAAGGCAGCAGCATATCCATTATGGCGGTAGTCGATACCACTCACATGTCATCAATAACAACAGTCGCCAGAGTTCGCAGCAGTATGTAAGCTCCCATTCCCATTGGAAGGCAGTATGACGGTGTTAAACCGTGCTGTCTCTTGGATGGTGCTCATGAAAGACAACAGCATATCCATCGCGGTGGCAGGGGATACCACTCACACATCATCAATAACAACAGTCGCCAGAGATCGCAGCGTAAGTGATCTCTCAGTGTTTTCCCATTGGAATTCAGAATAACTGTTTTGAACAATGCTGTCTCTTGTGTGGTGATCATGAAAGGCAGCAGCATATCCACCACGGCGGCAGTGGACACTAATCACACGTCATCAATAGCAATAGTCGCCACGGTTCAAAGCGGAAAGTAACGCCAGAAACCATTTCCTCATTGCCATTATAAGGCAGCAGACAGTGTTGAATCCTTAAGATGGACATATGGTGAATATACTGCTCTCTTCAGAGCAGTATATCCACCTAGACGGCAGTAAATACTGCCGTAGATTTGTCACATCAACGGTCACTAGAGGTCACAGGGCTGGTAGGTTCAGTGAAGATGCGATGAATGACTTCTTACGTTAGTTATCACCGAAAAAAGGGGCCAGTGATGCAAAGGCACCAGTGTGCCCAGCCCACGTGCGGTGCTCGAGAATAACAATATAATTTCCATTTCATGATCATATCTATAGCGGTGGAAACTACTTCCACTTCAATATAAAGAAGGGATAGGCCGATAAGAACCTAAATAGTGGCAGCAGGGACACATGTGGACTAAAGTGAGATACGGAAAAATAACCCATACTCCACTCATGTGGATCCCGGGAAAATGATTTTTTTATTTTATTTTAGACGGTTCTTTTACTATTTTGTCCTTAGTACCTATTACTAAAAACAAAAAAGTTAAAGTGACAAAGGAATTCACGGTCCCAAAATTTGGATGGCTTGGAAATTTACCGTACATATGTAAAATTGCTACGACTTCCTGTGGATTAGTCTTTAGTTTTGGTCGTCACTGAAAGCTTACCTCGAATGAAATGTAGTATTCATACAAATGACATCAACAAGTGAGAGCAATATTTTTGAATTTCGGAAGTTTCCTTATCAAAAAACTCAAAATGTTTTTTATTTAAGTAGATGCTTTACACATACACATGCTTTTAAATCGTAATTTTTTTGTTGTTTTTTGTAGTACAAAGTCCTACCACGCGGAACTTGTACACTCAACCTTTCGGGAAGTGTTTGCGAAGCGAGAAGAAACGTTGAGCCCAAAAGAAACTCGCTTCAATGCATTTTTTGAATAATATCTTAAATTCTATTACAATTCATGTCAGCAATAAAATTATGATCCGGAGGGCATGCCCATACATCATTGTCATTTACATAGTCTAGTATTTTGTAATAACCTTTAGAGCATAAACAAATTTTAACATGCAATTTGAATTTGTTGTTATTTGTTTTCAATCCAATTCGTTCAGCAATTTTTTAAAGAATGGTGTGCACACAAATAACCTTCGATGTTACGACCATGGATATTACGTATGACACCCCAATATTTTTTATGTTTCGAAAATTCCTTGTGTGCAATAAAGCATTCATACCCATACATATAGATATAATGACTGATAACACAAGGACTTTTTAAATCGATAAAAAATATGATACTTCCCGTACAGTCGCAGTGTGGGCATGGGAGCGGCACCGACCGGGTATCACGGGCGGGGACTGTACCTTGAGCTGGGTGGCGGCGGCGAGCGCGACCTCTCGCCTCCCTCCGACAACGTCATGTTCGACAACCAGTGCTACGCTACCACGCCATCCTCCTCCAACGGGAACTCTGACCAGGACTCGTGTCAGAGACGTGATATGAGGCAACATCACCATACGGTTAGTTTGTGTAATTCAACTAGTGGTAGGATTTAATAATGCAAGTTCGACTAGGTACTGCTACTTGAGCTGTATCTGGTGCTAAGCAGCGTGCTTTGTTCCGATGAGTGGGGTGAGATAGCGTCATAATTGGCATAAGACGAATTCTATCCTAGCCCTCAAGGATCGGCAAAACACTGATAACCTTTCTGGTTTTACAGATGCTTATAGGCAGCGGTAGCCGCTCTCCATCAATGGGCTGTCAGACTTTTGGCACTTCGCACACTTAAAAGCACCGTTACTTAAAGTTTGTCTACGAGATAAATTAAGTAGTTTCTACCTCGTTTCTAGAAACAGCAAATTTTATTTACAAGCAATTAATTTTGACAGCAAAAGCCATGTTTATCCCGGCAAGCGTCCCAGTCGAGCGCGACGCCGGCGCCGGGGTCCCCCACGTCACGGCTACTGCTGGAGTACGAAATGCACCTCCGCAACACGTTGGCGAAAGGCATGGACGCCGAGAGCTACAGCCTGCACACTTTTGAAGCTCTCCTCAGTCAGAGTATGGAGGATCTGGGTAAGTATTGGTTACTGCTGAAGCTATCGGCTTGTTGCATATATTTTTTTCACTAACCACAAAAAATACATATTTAATTTATTTATTGTATTAAAATTAACAATTAATTAATAATATACCGTCCATCATTGTCCAGAACACTAAGCCATTTACTGGGTAATGTTTCATTTCCACTTCTCTAGAAAGATAGCGGCTGGTAATCAAAAATATCACCTACGGACAGGACTGGGCTGCAAGGTGGGTAGGGTATCGAAGTCCAGCCCGGTTATTCCAAGAGCGCACGGGTCAGCTTGACCGTGTGCGGTCTTGCTACCGTAGAATATGAGATTCTGGAAAATAAAATGCCTTTTCGTTCTTGGCAATGCCTTCAGAGCCTGCCCACCCTACCATAAGGTAAACGGAATAGTTACTCCAAGTACTATCATAAATCTCAAGGTATGACAGTGGTAAAGAGGAATCAAATTATTGTAAAGAATTCAAAAAAAATCGCACGCGCTGTTTAATTTTGCGAACTCCATTGAACAACAAACGAAACAATAGTGATAATGATCTTGATGTGACGAAAAACGGTTAAACTGTTCCATTCCTTGGGGATACTTTAATAATTGACCAACAACCATACACTAACTCTTAAAATGATGTCTTGGAACTACCGTCCAAGCAAGTAGATGAATCTGGCTTCATTCAAAAAATACCCTCGGGCCGACACCATTGGCCTTAAAAATTGACATCTCGTGATACATTTACACACATTAGATGTGGTATCCTTTAATCATCTGCTGGAAAAAGACCTCTCCCAAGTATTTCCACACCGGGCGTTCCTGTGGCATATCCTTTAATAATTAAAGCTAATTAATTTATATAGCCTTCACCTGTGCTAATTTAAAGTACGCGCACACTGTAGATGTTAAATATAGGTAACGTAACCTGTGAATCGTTCATTTGGTCGAGTTCTGACGACATTGACGCAATTGAAAATATATTTGTAGCTTCGATGCCAACTGGGTCGGCTTCAAAACTGCTCTGAGGGGCAGGTGATGATGGCTTTATCCTATACATAGACCAATTAACCAAATCACAGATATTGAGCTAAATTCGTTTTTACGCAGAATACAACGACAATATGGCACCTTCGAACCAGCGAAGTCCATATCCAACAAGACGTCGTAAGTATTTATTTATTTATATTAAATTTTTAATTATTTGGCTTATACATAGTTTTGTAGTATTTTCTCTAGTTAACAATTTAATACATTATTTACATTTTACACTTACAAACAATTGTTAGTGCTTTTAATTCGTTATTATTGTATAAATTGGATGAATTTGAACATTATCTTTGTTTTTCTGGAGGACTGAACCAAGAATCACTTCAACACCATTTAAGACACCTCAAGGAGGCCGCCATGAGAGATAGAGGTGAAATCATCTGTTATTTACTAGTTGTTCGCTATCATCGGCCTCATCATTTGTTGTTGGTGTATTGTTATGTATTTATGGTGCATATTGTATGTATATATCCTTACTAATATTATAAATGCGAAAGTAAGTTTGCTTGTTTGTTTGTCTATCTTTTACTTCACGGTGAAGCAACGGATTGACATGATTTTTGCACACACACACACACACACACTGACAGGGTGGGAAGTGAAGGCTATATTTTATCTTGTAAAAATATTGATTTCCCTCCTGAATTACCCCGGAACCCCAAAAGTTGTATAATTAAGCAAATTTGTTTATTGCTATAGCTTCTCAAATTATTTAATTTTTCGGCAAAAAAATAAGGCAGAGGGCGGGGCAACCATATGATAATTCCATCGCGAAAAAAAATTCACGCGAGCCACCTTGCATCTCGTGCAATACGTACCCTCAACAACATTCATAAAAAACGATATCAACGCGGGCGGAAGCGCGGGCTAAAGCTAGTATCTAAATAATTATTATATTACCTACTGACTTGTAACCCTAACACAGTCACATGTACTATCTCCTCCTTTTCTATCAACACTATTGTAATGATGTATCTATCATCTGTCAGACGTAACCGTGCATTAGTTGTAAAATTGTAACACAAAATCTAAATAAATATAAGAACCCCAAAAGTTGTATAATTAAGCAAATTTGTTTATTGCTATAGCTTCTCAAATTATTTCATTTTTGGGCAAAAAGATAAGGCAAAGGGCGGGGCAACCATATAATAATTCCATCGCGAAAAAAAATTCACGCGAGTCACCGTACATCTCGTGCAATACGCACCCTCAACAACATTCATAAAAAGCGATATCAACGCGGGCGAAAGCGCGGGCTAAAGCTAGTATCTAAATAATTAATATATTACCTACTGACTTGTAACCCTAACACAGTCACATGTACTATCTCCTCCTTTTCTAGAAACACTATTGTAATGTATGTATCTATAATCTGTCAGACGTAACCGTTCCTTAGTTGTGAAATTGTAACACCAAGGCTAAATAAATATAATATATCTCAATGTAACTGTAGGTCTGTATATAAGCATACTTAATTGAACAGTTGTGTTTCTTTGAATGCCACAAAATGTCGAACAACCTTAATTTTCATAGCTAGCTTTCATAGGTTGCATGCAATTGGACTGAGAGTTTGGGGAACAATGCTTGCATGTGCATTAATTAACTACAAATTGGCTGTAAAATCCTGAAATCAGTAAAAAAGGCCCCTACAATATTTTTGTAATAATATTGACATAATATGACCGTTTTAGTGACAAAGACTTTTTATTTGACACACATAATACAACGAAAACAGCCCTCTTATTTGTTGCTATCGGGAGGTTAAAATAGTGGTTTAATAGTACATTATGGTACTAGTGTGTAGTGCAATCTATAACTCAACTAAAATTAATTTTCAACACACTTGCTCATAAAGTGGCTCTATGGTTACCGCAATTAGGCACAGAATGACACCCATAATCAAACTGTGACTTTTTTATTGCTATAACTCACTAGTGAGTTATAGCAATAAAAAAGTCACAGTAAAAATTTTATTGGTTGAGTTGCTTTGTTCTTAAAAAAGTTTTTATTCAAAAAAAAAGATCGTGTTCAATAGAACAAATAAATTAATGTTCCTATTGCTTGCTCATTTCATGCAACTTCTTATTTAAATAGATAATTTTAACTCGTACGTGTTTAATAAATAAAACTTTCACTCAAATATAACTTTTGTTTTCTCTGTAATAAAAGAAAACTTTAAATTCCCCATTTTGTACGGCAGAATAGGCGCAAATCCTATGCGCCGAAAATAAAAAAAAAACCTCATCCCTTTAGTCTGTGGCCGATCGCAATGCGCGCGCATAGGAAAACTGTTTAATTTTTCCCGCCATAGCGAAACATTTTTCACAACTCGTTTTCACTGTTGAAATGAGTTTTTATTGTTATTTTATTCACAAGTGTGTTGAAAAACGTCGTATGATACTCGTGTGTATTGATGATTACCGTCCTTGGCTCTCTTAAGACCCTCGCCTACGGCTCGGGTCTCAATGGCGCCTCGACGGTAATCACCAATGTTACACACTAGTACCATAATGTACTATAATACAACGGTATCTGATACAAAGATAAGTCACCACATCTGTCGATACCTGGTGCTCACTAAAATGGAGAAAATAAAGAGATAAAAACAACAAAGGGTTAGAAGAATTTCCGCTACGCTACCATTGTAACTGCTATTTACGTATATTAACAATGAAGAAAAACCGAAAAAACTTCTTTAACCTGAAAATATACTTATAGTAGTAGTTAAATTTATATACATATATAATGGAAGTATGTAATGTAGGGGCTATATAAGGGGCGGTATAACAAAACCCTAATTTCTAATTTTTGAAGTCTTTTCACTTACGGGGACTATTACATAGTATTATTAAATAGTCCATTGCATTTAATAATGAATTAAAAAATATATTTCTCCAATTGACTCCAGAAAAAAACTTTTTTCTTCTCAAATCAATTTCAAAAATGATTAACAAAAGCCCTGTTTTCTCGTATGACAACAGGTGCAAAATACTACAGCGTAACGCCTTAAAAAATATGTCAAATAGTATTTCAAATCTGATGATTTACAATAATTAGTTGTTAACTACTATTACATGTTAACGTTGACTCAAAACATTTGTATTTCATGGTACATATTTATAATTATCTCTTCTTCTCTCCACATTAGTTAAACCAGCACGGGTAGCATGAGACGTAGACAAAGCTGTTTGTCGCGCCAAATGCGAGAAAACAGCTCAGCTGTCTCTTTCATTAACTTAGCATTAGAACGGAACAAATGCTTTTAAAACTCGCGTCGCGCGCCAGGTACGTCGTCATGCTATCGGTGCTGGTCTGTCTGTTGTTTATTCAATTTAGTAGCCAACATACATTATTCACTCATGGATATTACCAGGTCCAGCGTCACAGTGCTCGGGGGGAGGCAGCCGTTCCTCCACGCTGCCTCTGCCCCACAGACTAGGTGTGGAGCGACAGCACAGCGCTCGATCTGACAGAGATGGGTATTATAGGTAAGCTATCTACCTACCATAGCCAGAAATTAAATAAAATTGGCCTTACAATACTAAGAAATCTGTGCAATGCAACATTTATTCATTTCAATGTATCTTTATTTCATACATACAAAAGTACATTTAATAAAGCGATTGTGACTCCTCTGGTGTTGCGGGTGTCTATGGGCGGCGGTAATCCCTTACCATCAGGTGATCCGTCTGCTCGTTTGCCACCTCTGTCATAAAAAAAAAAATAGTAATGTTTTAATTTTTTTACAGTTTTTAAGTACCAAATAGAATAGAATGAGTCTGTTTGAATGAAACTTAATGTTATGTAATAACAAACTGACTTTATTATTTCTTCCTTCAGGAACATTATATTGTAGTTCATTAACTAATTCATATCAAATTGAGAACCAGAACTCGAAATACACTTGAATCACTATTAACTTTTGTCGATAGCGATCGAAACGAACTGATGCGAGAACGCGAGAGAGACCGAGACCGGGGATATTTGAGTGACCACAATTCGAGGTGAGCCTCAGTATTAATATATATTTTGAGCTGAATCCTACTCATGAAACTGAACAGCTTTTGGAATTTTATGAATAAATTATTTTCATACAAATTTGGACAATTTTTAGTTCTAAAAGGTTATTTTTGCCATCGACTTCTTTTGTAATTACACACTATTGCTTTGTACGAATTCAGCAAAGTGAGTAAAAGTTGTTTAGTTTAAAGTGTTAAAATTCCCCTGTAAAATTATTGAGACCAAGTGCAGTGTCATAATTCAAACATTAATTTTGCACTTGAGATTTTTTGCGACTAGGTATATACGTAGTCCACTACACAAAAAAAAATCTGTACTCATGGACAAAAAAATCGACTCAAAGTTTCATGCACGACTTTTGGAAAATTAACTCAATCTGGCAAAATAAAACTCAACTAAAAGTTCAAAAACTGTGTGTTTACTGTTTATGATTTTAGTTTGATGGTTTTCTAGTTTTTTGTTTTTAGTGTTTAGAAGTTTTGTAGACTGAGTTATTTTTTCAAAAGTCGGGCAACAAACCTTGAGTCGATTTTTTTAGTCCAACAGTATAGATAGGTTCTATTTTACTTATCTGTTGCGTGATGTCATGTTCACGAGTGTTGTCTCCATCATGACATATGTTATTCAGATTCTAATGACTTTTTTGTATTGCAGGGACCGGATAAGAGATCGAGATCAGGGGTATTTAAGCGATCACCAATCAAGGTGAGTACTAGTTACTAACAACATGTATGATAAAAGTAAGAATATAAGGGTCTTTATTCTTGGAATGGTAGCCACTGATGCAAAATTTTATAAACCCGTAACTTATTTATTTACTTATTTATTTTTATTTTATTTATTCTGAAAACAAACGGTATTAAATGTCTTTATTATACTGCTAATCATAGTATAAATTAACCACTTATATGTTTTCGCATATCGAATAGAAGTTCTTGATGGAACTTTTAAGTTTATAAGTGAAAGAAGCTGCGGAGAATAAATTTTATTTTGAGCTATTTAAACCAGAGAAACTATATCGCCTATTTTACGCCTTAACTGCAACGGTAAAATGTGGTGCCTCTTACGAGTACATCTTGGTTCGTAGCAATTATCGTAGCTTATTTATAACGATATCTGTGTGACTTAAACGCCTCCGGTGGCGTAATGGTTAGTCTCACTCGTTTTACACAAAAGGTTGCAGATTCAATTCCGGTGGAGTCAGGTATTGTAGATTTTTATAGTTTTTTAACCGACTTAAAAAAAAGTAGGTTCTCAATTCGTCGGAAACTTTTTTTTTTAATGTATGTTCACCGATTACTCGAAGACGCCTGAACCGATTTGGAAAATTCTTTTTTTGTTTAAAAGGGTATACTTCACAGGTGGTCACATATAAATTTTACGAAATCCATTCAGCGGTTTTTGAGAAAATCAACAAAAACAGAGCAAAATTTGAGTTTTTGTTTAACCGACTTCAAAAAAAAGGAGGAGGTTCTCAATTCGTCGGAATTTTTTTTTAACGTATTCAGCGTGGTCAATTATTATTTATATCAGGTCATTTTTCAAGCCCACCTGGCTAGCTCTACCATCTTATGTAAGCTTTGTTTGTTTATACCCTGTAGGTCGTGGTTGTCATTTTATAAATAAAAATAAATAAATAAAAAAAATAAATTGTTTATTTCATCAAACCACTTTACAAAAACAAGTAAACAGTTTCTGAAAACTTCTTTTAAATAGTATAAACTACTTGTGTCAGAAGTTTCCGCTCTTCTTTAACAATATACAAAAGTAGATTTCATAAAAATAGTTACTCCAGTTTTAAAGTACAAAACAGTAGATGCTATAAAGATAATTACTTAAGTTTAAAAATATTAATACTAATCTAAGGTACAGTGTTTGTGTGTGTGAGTGTGTGTATGTGTGTGTGTGTGTGTGTGTGTGTGTGTGTGTGTGTGTGTGTGTGTGTGTGTGTGTGTGTGTGTGTGTGTGTGTGTGTGTGTGTATACATATATGTGTGTGTATTTATTAAAACGTGTATTTAAGTAGGTCTTCCACCTCATCATAGTTAAGGATTTTAATTATCTTATGTATGATTGTATTGTATTGTTATGTATGATGAGCATGCATTTTGGTGTGGATAAGATAGCCAGTTCCCCCACATGGAAAAAAAATAGTTGGAATTTTTTTGCGCCAAGAGTCTGATGTCTTGGATTTGTTTCTTACTGCAGAAATAATATTTTTTATAACGTAAGTTTCGACATTCCATATATAAATATGACATTCTTGACATCTTTTTCAAGAAACTCATATTCTCTATTGAAAAAATATTTCATGGTGCATATATGTATGAAAGTATTTTTCATGAATGAAAGATCCTTTTTTTCCGTGCATTGAAATTATTTACAAATAGATCAACTTTGCGTTTGCCGGTTTCTATGAGCCCACATTCATCTTCGGCAGCTTTTTTTTATTACTCATCATCGCAGCAGATCCACTGTTGAACATAGGCCTTCCTCTTAGTTTTTTGTAAGAATTATACGCCACATGCATCCTGCTATAGTCATTTACATTTACAATAGAGTAAACTTAATAATTTATTAGTATTTTTTTGCAGTCTATACTGTTTTATAGTGTGCAGTTGCCTTGATATAGTTACTATCATGTAACCACAGACAACAAATCCAGTTCTTGAGTTTTTCCCAACCATCATTGGAAAATATTTATACGAATATTATTCAAACGCCATTCCTTGAATTGTAATGTAATTGCCACTCTTTACCTCCATCTCGATTTCATGAGGTTCAAATGGGAATCTCATTCATATACTCTATCTAACGTAATCAGCACCTTTAAATTCATACCCTCAGCTACAGCTTACAGACACCAGAAAGAATCAAAGGAATTCTATTAGTATCATTTCACTACTTAGTAGGGTCTCGAGTACCTCTCGTTGGGTTCCATTGAACGATTAACTAGCCCCACAGAGGGTTTCTAAAATTAGGGATCTAGTATTAAGAGCCAATTTATCTTCTCCATTGTATATCTATGCAAAGCTTTTTTTTTAATTCCCATTACATTTTATACTCATAAAACTGAACAACTTTACCCAATACAATACTTAATGTGTGTTTTTTTTAAATTTTAACAAATCGATCTGTTGATCAGTCAACTTAGAATTGGAAATCCAGAATATTTTAAGAGACATAACGACGAGGAATTTTAAGATAAGTTGATTATAGTTTTTTGAGTAGAAGACCTAGCTTTAGTAGTGTCAGTAATTTTAAAATCATCCTATATAGTACTTGTAAACTACGCTATCAATCATCCTCTTGGTTTTCTTTCTATTATACTTACTTTATTATTTTCGTCCAGATATTTTGGATGTGCATCTGTTAGATTAATTTATAACGTTTGAGCTCACTGCAAGTTTATCTTGTTTTATATAACGTAGGTAAACTACGTACTAAACAGAAAAAAAACATTTAGATAATATTTGTAGTCACGGATGGAAAATTAGCATTAATAACGAAATATTCGAATGACAAAAAAAAAACAAGTTTTAGTTGAAAATGTTAATACGATAATTTAAATAAAATATTGATATCTGCACAGTCTGAATTCATTCGTAGGTTGAAGCTTAACCTTCCCTTTTTATTGGAAAATCAATACGTCTGGTTTTTATTCTCGAACGACTAAAGAATAAAGTTTTTCGACGCATAGTAGCGCAGATACGCGAATTAACAGGTACGCGAGTAATCTGAAATATTATATTATATGTTCGCATATAACCTAAACACAAAAGACCCACAATGATTTTCGCATTTAACCAGGTACGCAAAAGACCTGAAATGTTTTTACAACCAAAGTAAAGAAAACATATTTCTTATCTTTTTCGCAAAAATGACTCTTACGATTTTAATGAAACTTTGCACGATACTATATGCTGGTATCCCATATGTCATATATACACATATATCATATATCAGGAAAAATGAGATAGAGGACCTCTTTTATTGTTGTATATTAAGCATTTGACTAAATAAATAAAAAAGAAACACATGCTCAAAAGAGTAAGCACAACGTGAGCTGGTAATAATTCATAGCCTTCAAAGGCATACGATAAAATCTCAGTTCTGTCTCCAAGTGCCCCTAGTATACTCTCAAAAATCTAAGTGAAAGGACACTTCATTTTCTTAACTGGACTATTCGCTTACAACGTTTCCTGGTCAATTCAATTTCTTCAAAGTATATACGATACATAAAAACCATCAAAATTGATGACCCTCGTTCAATTACGGAGCCAAGCTCACCTGAGCTCCGAAAAATGAGGATTTCGTGAACGCAATAAACTTCTACATGTATAGTCGTATAGATAGTCAAAATTAGACCTGCAGAAAGATTGTGGGACATATCTGCCCTCATAAGAGAGAAGACCGCAAAGAATATGGAGTTTCCGTATACTTTGCGGCATTCTTTCTTATGGGGGCAGATATGATGGATGGAGTAGTTGAAACGATGTTTTTCCGTACATACGTGTACTACGAATATGTGTATATAATTAAACTGTACTGAATTAATGGAAAACGGCAACAAATTAGGTAAAAAAATCAGTTAAAACATAAATGAAGGATAATAAAAGTTTGTTCACTTTTTTGAATCGCTGACTTACAACAAGAAAACAATGAAATGAAGTTTTTAATTATCCATTTATCTGAAATTGTTAGTAGTAGATAAATATGACATCTAACATGAATGATTTTTAAGGTTAAACGTCAGTGTTCCTTGGTTTAAAAAATCCGATTCTTGAATTACAATTCAGATATTAAATCTGAATATTAATCGGATGAGAAACTAAAAAAAAAAATTGAGATCGGATTTTTCAATATTTTTCCTGTATTCATACTTGATTCTGAGTAACCCCTTAAAATTTCAAACACACTTTTTCAACACCCGTACATCAGCCTCTGGTTTCCAAAATACAGAATTTATGTGATTTGTCCCTGGATAATACTTAATAATTATTATCATAAATTGACACTTGTTAAACAACGAATATTATAATACCATTAACTAAAAGCAAATATCATTTTGCTTTGGCTACAAAAAATATGAAGATTTAAATTCACATTATTTACACAATTTTTAAACTAGCTCAGTACACCAACAATTTTCCTTGTCAAAGTTTTATTACAAATTGGCCTCGTATCCTCGAGATTAATTAAATATATCTATTAGGAAAAATAGGAGCCGACGTGAGTATCCTTCACATTTTATTTTCGCATTCTCTTATAAATTTTCGAGCGAGAAATTTTATTATTTCATTTATTTTACTTTCACACTTTCTCGTATATGCGTATGGTGTATGGTCTATTCCCTAGATATATGAACAGACCGCCCCAGTTGAGGAGACAAAATTTTACTAACGAACCGAAACTGTCTCTTATTAGTTTCTTAATGTTTCCTTTTTAAGAACGCGTTGAACATCAAGAGCTGCTTCGTAGTTTTGCGTTTTTTTTAACCATCGACGCAAAAAGAGGGGTGTTATAAGTTTAACGTATCTGTGTATCTGTCTGTGGTATCGTAGCTCCCAAACGGATGAACCGATTTTCGTTTTGTTTTTTTTGTGTCATAGATAATTTTATCCCGAGTGTTCTTAGCCATGTTTCATGAAAATCTGTTCAGCCGTTTGAAGATCATCAGCTCTTTTCTAGTTGATGAGGGGATCTAACTAACTTCCTTATGTCCGATCGATTCGAAATTTGGTACCGTGTTACTTCAACGATATTTAAAGAACATGGTAAGACAAGCGTGAGCTGGTCAGCCGTTTGAAGATCATCAGTTCTTTAATAGTTGATGAGGGGATCTGACTACCTTCCATATGTCCTATCGATTCGAAATTTGGTACCGTGATACTTCAATGATATTGAAAGTATATGGTAAGGTAACCATGACCTGATCAGCCGTTTGAAGATCATCAGCTCTTTAATAGTTGGTGAGGGGATCTGACTACCTTGTCCTATCGTTACTAACTCAACTAACTAATCATTATAAATACCTTCCTAATATTTATACCTACTTTAAAAAGGACAAAATAAAAGTAAAATTAAAATTTTAAAAACCCCCCGACACAAAAAATAAGCTCTAAAAACTAACAAATAATATTTTAAACCTATTATAATTATTATTATGTAAGTTCAAATATTTTTATTTTCCAAGCGTCGTCGCGTCGGGGGACCGGTAAGTGAGAAACACAAAATAATTTACTCCGAAAAATTCGCAAAATCGACACAACCGTCAACGACGTCTGCCCTCACGTGTATGCCCGTTCGGGTCGCCGCACTTGGTGACGCCTCCCCCGCGCCGCATACCGCACACCGAGCTCGCCGCGCGCGGCATTACGTAGTGCGTAGACTATGTATGAAATTAAAGATCGCTCGTACCTAAATGTAATTCTTAATAATTAATTAGCTGTTGTTGAAAAAATACTTTATAAACTTTAGCGGTCCCCCGACGCGACGTTGCTTGGAAAATAAAAATATTTGAACCTACATAATATATGTGACGATAATAATTAAAAAAGGTTTAAAATATTATTTGTTAGTTTTTAGAGCTTTTTTTTGTGTCGGGGGGTTTTTAAAATTTTAATTTTACTTTTTTTATACTTTTTATTTAAAAAAGTATTTGAGATCGTTACAACAAGTCCTTTGATATGTCACACGGTACTGATTGCATTGTTGCATTGGTGTGGTCACGAACACGATCCTCAGCAATGAGGGAATGACGAAACGAACATGTTGGATTTTTAAAATTTTCTCGTTTGCCCCTCAAAAATGCCTCCCACACTCAAAGCACATTTATTTAGGTTACACGTCCGTTTTTGGGTCACAGAAATCTATATGTGTACTTTCAACTTAATCGGTGCAGTATCTGTAGATTCGGAGCAAATTAACTGTAACAGGTGGATAGACAGACAGTCATACGAGAGTGATCCTATAAAAGTTCCTTTTTTTACTTTTGAGGTTCAAAACCCTAATTACTTTAAAATCAAACGGCTAGTTTTTCAAAAGTTCAAACCAAATGTTTTCATGAACTCCAGGTGGGCCTAAATTTCAATTTTAACTTTCATTATATCTAACGAACAGGCATACATACCAATTTAGTAGATAATACTTTGCTATAGTATTGCATAATTAGTTTTGTTAATCTGACATGAAACAGAAGAATCCCGTTGGGGGCATAGAGGGGCGTCCATTTCAAATGAGTTTCTCCACCGCGGCTTCATTTTACATTCGGGTTGGTTGGTTTGGAGTCGACGACCTGCAAAGTTTCAAAGACTAGACAGACATGATGACACTTGAAACCAATAACAAAAGATGAATTTGTAAATTCAGTCGAACTTTGTATGCGATCTAAACGGTATTAAGTTACGAAAACATTGTTCTCATCTCTAGCCCCTGGAGGTATTTTCTGCTTATGATGTCTCGAATTTATTTGATGCTAGAATACTTACATAAATATTGTTTTTACTTTCGAGCACCTTGAGTACTGAGTGGAAGCGAGTGATGATGGAGTAAAAAAGCGTTGTCACAGCAAGAAAAATAACTTAAAATGGCGATAGGGATCCATTGTCTTATAAAATTGTAAGATGATATGAGACCAAATTAAGACTAGGATACTATAAAAAATTTACTCTCTGTTATGCCATTACGTCTGGTTTTATTTTATCCTGCATTGTTATTATTTTTACTGGCATGGATATAGACAATAATATCCTTAGATATGATAGGATTTTCTTATGAGATCTAAGATTCTAGCTTTGCATAGAAATTATCCTATCACGTTCAGATGCAGACCTTGTTTGCACAAGGAGGGGAAAACGATGACTGGGAGATTTCCGAATAGTATCGTTCGTTGGCATCATTGGAAGTGCTTTATAATTAATTAATAACCTATTTGACATACATACCTCTTCATCTTATCTGTAACGAAAAATATTTGTTATGAAAGGATATACAGGCTGTAACAAAATCGGTGCAGGACCCGTTAACTGGGGATTCTACTTATCGTACTGAACAACTTTTGTTCTACGACTTTGCTGAAATCGCAAAAAAAATTTTGGACTCTACATACAAATCGATCGTCTGTTTTGCCATTTTTTCCCATTATTGTATGGAGAGTCCAAATTTTTTTTTTGCGATTTGATCAAAGTTGGTAGAATAAAAGTTGTTCAGTACGATGAGTTGAATTCCCAGTTAATGGGTCCTACACCAATTTTGTTACACCCTGTATAGTATTTTTTAAACTATGACAGTATGGGGAAATCCGAAACAAATATTATAAATATAAACAGGTATGCTTCTTTAAATAACCTATTTTGATGAGCCCTTCCATACATGAACTGAGTTAATGTACACAAAGTTTTTTCTTCATTTTTGTGGACAACTCAAATAACATTGATTATCCAAACTCCTTAAATTAAAAATAATAATATTATCTTACGAAGTTTCCCTTTATCTTTTATGTATGTTTTTAAATGTTTCCCTTCGTCAACAATCTATATCGTCCCCATTAAACAAAACAGTTATTTTCTGGTTCTACTCCTACGATGAACATAAGCTTATAAATGATCGGATGTTTGGATGGGTATATCCTTACATCTACTGAGATACATCCAGTTTCCAGTACCAGTTATCCTGTCATAGTTATCATTTGTCTGACAGCTTTGTGAGTGCATCGCGGTGTGCATCGTGCATCGGGGAGTCGGCGAGGGCAGCGTGGTACCGACACTCGGACGGGTGGCGCGGCGCCCCACCCCCTGGCCCCCGCCGCTCCCCCTGGGACTCCCTGCCCAGCCTGCGCCACGAAGGAAGCCTCAACGACTCGGGGTACAGAAGTAATCGGGCAGACAGCTTTGAGCAGAGGTTAGTTGACAGTTATACTATTTAAAATCCACTGTACACAGTTATAGGTATAGTGTAAGCACAGATAATATAAGTGCAAGTATACTTGTCCTTCTTATTGTATTGTTGGCGGTATCAAATAATTTTGGCTCAAATTCGTCAATTTTTCTTACAGTTTAGGGACTGTAGGTGTCATAACACCAGGTAAGTAAGTCTTAGACTACCTATGCTCGTAATGTGACAACTTGGTCGAACTCCTCGGTGTTAAAAAAATCACTTTTTATTTGCTCACGCCACATCTACAAATGCTTGTTTCGGTGAAGGCTTCCAGACTATCCAGGGCCGGGATTTTTTCCATTGGCTCGTTTTTGAGCGAATGAAAGTTTTGAACTACGGTGGGGAAGTTTCTTCGTAAACGGTTTTGAAGGATCTTTATTCAGTGCTCAGAGCAGTACAGTGTCCTGTAAAACTGTGCCTGCCTAAATCACACCATTTGGCACACAGCATTGTGATTTTTTTTGTCACTCGATTCTTAAGACACTTTGGATGGTTTGGCAGTAATGTTAAATAAAAAAATGTTTTCCGTGAATTTGCGAATAGCAGTGAGAAGCAGTAACTAGGACCACCGACCGAGTCAAACAAAATCTTTACATACTATGCGATTTATTTTTCTTATTCACAATTGGTTATCCCTTGGCATCATTTTACCATCATCTAATAGGTGTACAAAAAAGTTTCCAATCGATGTCAACTTCTAAAAGACAGTTATGTTTTAGTTACTGATTCTTATACTAGAGTATGCTGTTACTTGTAATCTACGTACTACACAATATATTTATTAAAAAGTTTGGGCGTTCTTAACTAAAATAAAAATGGAAGTAAATATTGAGCATGTTCGACATTGTCTACTTAGTTACCAAGTTAAGTTTTACCAAGGACACAGTGCTGGTGAAGCTCATAGAACTATGTGTTTGACTTACGGTGAAAGTATTATTTATTTTTATTTATTTAATAACCAAAATACAGAGTTGTTTCGAAAGTAATATACACAGACAGTGCTACAAAAACCATTTATAGGTTTATCTGGGCACTGTGGACTCGTCTTAACACAAATTTAAGGGTTCCCTTTACTTAAAGCTATTTTACAAAAAAAGAATCTAACATAAGAATAAACTTAAATCTGTAGCATCTATTCTGCAAAGGCCTAGTGCTACCTTAACTATCGATACCTATTGAATAAAAACAAAATACTTGTTGTTGTGTGCGTGTGTAAAGAAATTATGAGGAGTGACTGCGTAATTCGCCGAGTAAGCAAAATGTCGTTCTATTTTTACTGTGTAAATATTGATGACAGCATGTGTCGGAAATAGTTTCGAAAATTTTAAAACGAAGATTTCGATTTAGATCATAAATCACGTTCTGGCCGTCTTCAGAAAGTCCGTGACATTAAACTGCAAGACCTACTGGACCAAGACACTGCACAAACACAACATCAACTTGCACGGACATTAGGTGTAACCCAACAAGCTGTTTCTGAAAGATTACGTGTGTTGGGGAACATTTAAAAAAAAGGAAAGTGTCTTAAATTGCTTTCAAGACAGAAAACGACGTTTTTTGTGGAAATTAGTTACAGGGGATGAAAACTGGATTTACTATGAAAATACCAAACGTAAAAAAATTGGGTAGATCCAGGAGAAGCGACAACATCAACACCAAAACGCAACATTTATGGTGAAAAGGTGTGCTCTGTATTTGATAGGATGAATGAGATGTGTTGTTTTACGAACTTCTTAAATCATACGAAAGTATAACAAGCGAACGTTATGCTGTACAATTACAAGGTTTGGCTGAAAAAAAAAACATGATAACTGACCATATTCTAGTCATGGCCGTCGACCAATGACAATGCAGCATAACAATGCTCGGTCACATAGAAGTTCTGTGCTCTCGAAAATTATAAATGAACTGTAATATTATAGGAAATACCGCATCCAGCGTACTCACCTGACATTGCACCAAGCAAATACCACCTTTTTAAATCATTACGAAAATACTTAGCGAAGCAGCAATTGCTAAATGAATATGAAGTTAAAAAGTAGTCGATGAATTCATAGCGTCGAAAGAACAAGAATTTTTTCTCCAAGGAGCTGCCTACTCGTTGGTAGAATGTAGTCGAAGCTAATGGTCATAAAATTTTATAGTATTTGTACTTTATTTCATTTTTATAAATAAAATTTATTTTGTGTAAAAACGAGTAGAACTTTATTGTACACTTAAATGGGTGATGATAATTCCAAAGATGGAAGCGGGCTTACCAAGATTCTCCAACGCAATGAGCAACTGGCTATCTTGTCTTCATGTGGGAATACATCAATCCTATTAACATTGATGTCTGGCGGCAAGACTTAGATAAAATGGTGGTAACAAGCCAGGCGGGCTGAGAAAATGTCCTACCACCAATCAAATCGTGTCCTACAAAATTGGTCCCCGTCGGGAATCGAACTGGTGACCTCCTGATGTGAAGCAAGCGTACGAGTAATGACTATAAAACCACTTCTTTTATAAAAAAAATATTTTTTCTCGTTTATGTATACAAGCATAATAGTTTAAAATATTCAGTTATAATAATAATTATATCTGGGACAAATCACACACGGTCATCTGGCCCCAAACTAGGATTCCCTGTATCTTGGGAACAAGAAACAGATATACATACAAATATACTTTTAAATACATACATATATAGATATAATACACCCAGACTCAGAGCAAACAATTCTGCCCATCACAGAAAATTTTGCCCTGTGTGGGGATCGAACCCACGACTCTCGGATCAGAGGTCAGGATCGCTAACCACTTAGCCACCGAGTCAGTCAGTTAAAGTAAGGCTTACCAATTAAGGGCGAAAAAAAAGCAGAACCCAGCAGTTTGAGTTCGAGTCGCGTAAAATACCTACCTGCTAAAATAATAAACAAGTCTCCACTCTGTAAACAGGAAAACAAAATATTGATTAATCTTCAGGGAGTGAGAACTGAGGAAATTAAGGTAGATAGATTTAATTAAATATTTCGAGTGGTTTTTTTTAGTTCGGTGTGCACATTATTTTCCATTCACCGTGGAAATTGGGATATACATATATAAAGTTACGTAGTTCTCCAAATGTGGACATTAATTATAGTAAAACGAATGCCTGTTTTTTTTGTACAGGACGCAATGATCCTTTGTTAGGGGATTATCCCGGATCCCCATAATTCTTAGCGTGGCGCCATCATTTCTCTCAGTCAGACAGACACCTTGAATATCCGCATCATGGATCATCTTACAGTTTCCTGACTTTTTAGATCCAACGTGTTAAAAGGCATCACCCGTCACCCAAATAAACAAATAATTAAAATAAATAAACTTTTTAATAAAACATTATTCACTGAGGTAAGGTACTAAATTACTTTCTAAATAATTTGCGTACCTAAATGAATAAAATCAGTGTTAGGGTAGTTACGAAAATTTTAAAATAATTTCAATGAAAAGAAAACGCTTTGGAAAAATAATTTTGTGTGAGAGACAAGTTTCCATAACGAGCCTCAAAATCTTACAGGTTGTCCCAAAAGTAGTTGCTGAAACTAATCGGCTGTCATTTTTTAGCGTTTGCAGTTTTTAAAAAAACATTTATAGGGTTTGATAGAGAAAAGATGGAGGGATTATTTGATTATATGTAAACTATAAACTGGTGCTTCTGTATAGAGATATTTTATTAATTACAAAAAATTTAAACATTTACCCACAGAGGTCAGTGGTAAACATTTTAAAAATAAGAATCATTAGAGTCTCAAAAAAATTCAAACTTGTTGGGAAAACTATTAAAAACTGTTTCTTTTCTGCCATTTAGAGCACAAGTAAAGGAAAAAGTCCGAAAAAAAAACATCACATAAAACTAAAAATTTTTGGTTTTCGGATTTTTCCTTTACTTGTGCTAAAAGAAATTGCTTCCTGCCAAATTTCATGATATTAGGTATACGGGAAGTACCCTATAGGTTTTAATTCCCATGCAAGTGTCCAAATATTCGGCATAAACGACCGTATCTCGTTACTGATTGCGTTACGTGATTGCGTTGGCATAGAAGTTTGATTTTTTCACAGCTTCAAGGGATTGCAGGCATTCTTGACAGACAGACAGACGAACAGACAGACAGACGGACGAATAAATAGACGGACGGACAACGAAGTGATCCTATAAGGGTTCCTTTTTTGCTTTTGAGGTACGGAACCCTATATACACTTAATTAACAAGAAAAATGGCAAAAAGTGCCATGTCACTGGCTGAACCAATAAGACGCCGCAATATGTGCATATTCTAACCTTTTAAGAGTGTTTTCGCTGCAACTCTATGCGTTCCGTACTTAGTATAAAATCCCCTATAAGCAACACTATACACTTTTCCTCTCGAATAGAAGCACTCGAAACGATAAACATTTTCTTCCGTCGTAAGGTCATTCATCTTGACTCAAACGTTGTTGCTTCTAAGAAGGCTAGAATAAAACTGCAAGGTTACCTTAAAAGTACTGGCACTACTTAAATCGTAAAGGGTAAAAATTATATACATTTAGTTTTAGCAGCTACTTTTGGGACATCCTGTAAGTTTGAGTAATGCTCTCTAAGAAATCCTCAGTGAATATAGCAATTCAGGATCCGGTTGGCTGAAAAAGTAACTCGGGGAAGAAATTTAAAAAGCTTATTTGAAAATTTGCTACGGAATCCTTAGCAAAAGCTGCTCATTACCAAGTAGAAGCTTCAGAGTAAATTTCTGGAATGGTATTTTACATCCTGTCTGTATAGTATTATTATTTTGTTAGTCTCTGACTTATTTAACGGAACGAACCCGGGGCCTCTGAGTCTTGCGGGTCCATATTATTATTAATCATGTATTTCAGACCTGTTTCTGGCCTTAGTCCATATTTTGTTAGTACAAAATATTCATATTATAACTTGTTAGTATTGTCTCCAGTCTATAATGCTGCAATAATTTGTAAGCATTAACCGCAATAAATGAACTTCTGCAGTTGTATGGTTGGTAGTTTATCTGTATTAAATATTATATTAATATCTATATAAAATTGATTTCTCCTTATTTTTCTGATTCGGATATAAGATAAAAGACAGTGGAATAAACAAGTCGGTGTAATAAATAAGTAAATATTAAGAGAACGGGTACGGTCAAAGTCCATCCACAGATAAAAAAGGGACACTTTTTTTACGGTTATTGCGAGTTGGGGAAGCTCCGGCTTGGCTTGGCTTTTATGGTTGTTGTCAAGGGTGGCACCTGAGCAATATTCTAGGAGCTGTGCAGTGAAATTATAACAAACACCATGTGCATTTTCCCAGGAATCGCTAAAATATTGAACCGTTCGTACAAATCGATCCCATCATATTAATTAAACTGATCTAAAAAAGGTTTATCACATGACAAATGGCTCCTTGAGGAAAATTTATGAGAGTTATGAAAATCCATACCTATTTATCTTTAATAGACTCGGTATATTTCGTAAGAATCCATAAAATAAATCGTTATCCATTCGAACAAGCCAATTTAATTAAACATTGTGTACACGCAAGGAAAACCCGAAATTCTGTTAAGCGTACGAGGAACATCTTTAGCCTTTTTAGGGTTCCGTAGCCAAATGGCTAAAAACGGAACCCTTATGGATTCGTCATGTCTGTCTGTCTGTCTGTCTGTCCGTCCGTATGTCACAGCCACTTTTTTTCGAAACTAAAAGAACTATACTGTTGAAACTTGGTAAATAGATGTATTCTGTGAACTGCATTAAGATTTTCACACAAAAATAGAAAAAAAAACAATAAATTTTGGGGGTTCCCCATACTTAGAACTGAAACTCTACAATTTTTTTTCCATCAAACCTATACGTGTGAGGTATCTATCTATGGATAGGTCTTCAAAAATGATATTGAGGTTTTTAATATCATTTTTTTCTAATCCGAATAGTTTGCGCGAGAGACACTTCCAAAGTGGTAAAATGTGTGTCCCCCCCCCTGTAACTTCTAAAATCAGAGAATGATACAACTAAAAAATATATATGATGTACATTACCAGGCAAACTTCCACCGAAAATTGGTTTGAACGAGATCTAGTAAGTAGTTTTTTTTTAATACGTCATAAATCGTAAACCGCGAATTACCTTTCATTCAATCAACTCAAATATAAAAAATATAGCGTTCAAGACATGTGTGATTATGAATTTATACGGAACCCTCGGTGCGCGAGTCCGATTCGCACTTGGCCGGTTTTTTTTATAAGTGTTTTCAAATTTACTTTAAATATCTTAAAATTACAATAATTAGGTTACCACATTTCTAACTTAATACAGATTAGCGTTTGATTGTGTTTATCACGTGAGTTTATTTTTTTCTTATTTAGGCTTTTTGTTCTTCCTAATCGATGTGGTACATAGCTTTTAATTATGTATTTTCTCTATGGATTTCTTGGTGACAGTTGATCAGAATCAATAGTAGAAGCACTGAATTAAATATCGGATACTTATAAAGTAGCAGCCTCTATATGCAGTGGTCAACTTATATAGTTAATTAATTAAAGAATAACTCGTGAAAATGAAGTCGTTTTTCCAAAGAACAAAATCAATTTGACAAAAAAACATTACATATCAATCTATGATATGAAAAAGCGTCGGTGGCTTAGCGGTATTGACTTTGACCGCCTAACCAGAGGTCGTGGGTTTAAATCCTGGCCAGTGCACCAATGAGTTTTTCGAAACTTACGTACATTTTCATACCGACTGCTTTAACGGTGAAGGCAAACATCGTGAGGAAACCTGCACATCTGATTTCGAGATGTGTATGATCGTCGCGTTGCATACGTCCGTAGGTGTAAATCTAAATGCCCTACACGTGACCGCGGGTGATGCTAAGTGCAACACTAGGCAACCGCCGTTTATATCTTGTGGATAGAACGGTTAAATGTGCCACACGATAATAATAAAATGATATGTAATGCTTTTTTTGTCAAATTGTTGAGATGAACGTTTAACAAAAATAATTAAATTTTTCTAAGTTCAGTAATGGGGACAGTTACCCAGATTCATTAGTAGAATCTATGTTTTTTTTTTCAGTTACTTCAAAAAGACCCTACATGCGATCGGGTTGTTTTGTCAAGTCCGACGTCTCCCCAAAAGTACACTCTCGTGCAACTATCTAAAACTATACAGCCAAGTAGTGCAAGTAGTACTAAACGGCACGGCTGACCTGTATACTTTTAAGTGCACAGGACTGTACATATGTCTCCAGAGATATCTCTAAGCATCGTTTGTATTGCAGGGGGGTGTTTGACCGACAAGACAGCGTGCGCTCCGAGTACACGAGCGACCGGGAGTCCTCGCGCTACGGCATGGTGCAGCAGGCGTCCATCGACAGCACCGACTCCCGCATCTGCTACCTCACATCCAGCGAGGTGAGTCTGAAGTATTTATTTAATTACATAGAACATGTTTGTGTTCGCATCTTAGCCGTAAGATCAGGTAAGCAAACAGAGCTAAGGAGTTTTAATTCAGAGTACACAAAATATTGTTTTACAGCTCACGGTACTAAAATAAAGCCTGAGGCAAAATTATTTTAATTACTTTCCTATTTGCAAATCGTTATACTGTCATACATACAAATAAAACGCGCTTATATCAGTATTCGGTACCACAATGACTGGCATACTTAAGAAGTTACAGTGACAGTATAATAAAAATAATGAACTGATAAGAATGAATCTAAAATTGTTGAAGTAACTTTGTGATTTTTTTATTGAGAGAACTTTATCACGTTATATTTTTGACCTTTGTTTTCCCCTGGGAGAAGAAGGTATCGTATACTTAATAACATTTAATTGGACTTATTTAGGATAATCACTAAATCTAGGATTGATTATTTACCTTTATACTACTTCTTTATTATAATAATTGTCTAGGCGTAGGTGATGGTGTGAAGATTTTCTCAAGTTGGTAGATGCGTAAAACCGAAGACAATACATCTAGATTCTCAGATTTAACAATTGCAATACATAAATCAATAAACATGGCGAACTTAACCATTTTATGTTCAGAAACTAGATTTTCTTCAATAATTGCATCTACGTTATATACATTTACATGAGCTTCGAAGTTAATGATTTAGATGTCAGACTCGGAAGTCAAATCAAATCAAATCAAATCAAAATGTTTTTTATTTAAGTAGATGTTTTGCACATACTTTTAAATCGTCTTTTTTTCTACCTAGTACAAAGTTCCTACCACGCGGAACTTGTACACTCAACGTTTCGGGAAGTGTTTCCGAAGCGAGAAGAAACGTCGAGCCCAAAAGAAACTCGCTTCAACACATTTTTTAAAATAATACTTAATTACTAATACAATGTTTGTTATCAATAATACAGTTATCAGGAAGAGCAATACATTTCCAAATGTCTTTGTCATTCACATAATCTATTATCTTATAATAACCTTTTGAGCACAGACATTTTTTTACATGCGTTTTGAATTTGTTTTCAGGCAGATTTGTTACATGTTCTGGTATTTTATTATAGAATCGTACAGATTGCCCCACAAACGACTTTTTAACTTTGCTCAGTCTCGAATAGGCAATATAAATGTTATTTATATTCCTTAAGTTTAAATCATGCCTGTCACTGTTTTTACGAAACAAATGTAGATTCTTGCGGACGTACATAATGCTCTCATATATGAATTGACTAGCAACCGTTAAAATATTAATTTCCTTAAACTTATCCCTCAACGACTCGCGGGATCGCATCTGATAGATTGCGCGGATTGCCCTTTTTTGTAAAACGAAAATAGTTTCAATATCAGCTGCATGTCCCTAAAGTAAAATTCCGTAAGACATAATACTGTGGAAATAACTAAAATATACTAGCCGTGCAGTGTCTACATCTGTTAACTGCCTAATTTTTTTGACGGCATAAGCAGCTGAACTAAGCTTTCCCGCTAAAGTTTCTATATGTGGACCCCATTGCAATGTAGCATCTAAAGTTATACCGAGGAAAACCGTACTATTGACAAATTCCAATTCATTACTATCTATGATTACACTAGCGTCAATATTTCTAACGTTTGGTAATGCGAATTTTATACATTTGGTTTTTTTAGCATTTAAAAGTAGATTGTTTACAGTGAACCAGTTGAGTATCTTTGAAAGAGTGTTGTTTACTTCATCAGTTTTGTTTGATTTTCTATCAACTTTAAAAATAAGAGAAGTATCATCTGCGAACAACACTATATTTGCGAAATTTTGAACCATAAACGGCAAATCATTAATATACGCAAGAAAAAGGAAAGGACCTAATATTGATCCCTGGGGTACCCCCATTATCACTTTAGAGCCGGAAGAATTGATGCCATTTATTTGAGTAACTCGAAAGACCAGCTGTTATGCTTGTGAAACAGGCAGTGCATATTCACAGATTTTTAAAAACGTACACAAACTCAGTTCAGTCAGAGTCAGAGAAAGCATCTGAGGAATATGTGGACGAAGCCGTAATTTCTGATCGTGAGCCACCATGGTTACGTACCTTGCAAGCCTCGGTGTTACCATTTATACTGTAAAAAGTACTGACAAAATATTAGGCTTGTACCACGTAACCCTGCTTCTAATATTTTTTTCATTCTTTTTCCTAGAAAACCTATATTTTTCTATATTTTTTGTACTCTGCACAGTGTCCAGGCCCAAAATGAAACGTGTCCTTTAAAAATAAAATAAAATGTAATCAACTATTTTTCTCATATACTTCATATCAAAGTGATGTAAAATATTTTTATTATATTTTTAGGAATCCGAGTTACGTACAATAAAACAAAAAGTTTTACAAAATAACTTTTATTTGGTTCCTTTCTATTTACATACCTATATAACTAAAGTTCATTAAATTTTACAAACCAATCCTAGACTGATAGAGATATATTAAGTAAATAATGAGACACATAAAATACATGTTGGCTAAACATTCGCGAGGCGCTAGACGACGTTTCCCGTCAGCGCGAAATCAACTGTAAAATTGCAAACAAATTTTTGTCCGCCACGTTAGACTCACGCAATTATGTCTCCTCGAATCTCGGGATTTCTGCAAATTTAAATAGCTTGAATGACGAATAAATTACAAGGAAAATTGTTTTATGGATACCTTGTAAAAAGGTATTTAAGGGCGCTCCGTAGTTCGTGAAACGTAGTTATTATATTTATTTTGAATCTTACTAGGTATATTTAAAATAATTTTATATCTTTGATGGGATTAACCATTGAAGTTGTGTCACTTTATAAAAATTAAAGGAACTAAGAAGAATTCTTCAAGTAATTATGGTACAGTTCGTTTTACCTCAATTCTAGGAAAAACCCATTGTAGTAATCTGTTGTGTAGTCTGTTTGTAATAAGATATACAAAACTTAAATTTATTTTATGTTTTATTTTAAAAATATGTATCAGTTTTTGTGATAGAGCCGCTTTTAAAGACATAACAAAAGAACAAATCAAATCAAAATGTTTTTTTATTTAAGGAGATGTTTTGTACATACTTTTAAATCGTCTTTTTTTCTACCTAGTACAAATTTCCTACCACGCGAAACTTGTACACTCAACGCTATTGGATATGGATTAACAGAATATTATCAGATTTTGTGCAATAGGTTTAAAAAACTAGAATATATGTATTTGAAACACTTTTATCTTTACCACAATGTTATAGTGAAACCTTTCAGTTTTCTGTAAATGAAAATATAAAAAAATATATTCACATTTAGAGTTCTTCGAACTCTACAAATAATCTCTAGTAAAATATTTATATTTAAGAGAGCCCATCACCAAACTACAATAATGTGTACAGCGTTATTTGTGGAATTTATTAATAATGTTATACTGAATAGGCATTCATGCTAAATCGCCTGCGGCCGCGTATTTACGCATAAATTTGAGTTGTCAATACATTGTAATGAAATAATATTTGTTCGTAAAAGCTAATACTTCAGATAAAGTTTTTTTATCAGTTTCAAAATTTATAATTTTCTACAAATATCTATAAAAGGATAACAGTTAATTCAGAATCCAGTACACATAAATGAAGAATTCGGAATATACGATATTAATATAGCTCCAGAAAAACCATTCGAAATATCTGTTTCGTTGTTTTTAAAGCGACTTCAAAAATGATTACAATCTTATCTGCCTCCTTGTACTCGTATAGTCCACTTACTTCACATCGGCAAGGTGGAATTTAGCTTCGTAGAACACTAGTTTTTGATCTCGCTGATCTAGTAACCATCGTCCTATCTAGGTTTCATTCCACTTATCATTAGGTGAGATGAGAAGGGCTACCAAATTGTGTAAAAAAGTTGCACCTGTGTTCGTCCATTAATCTTCTTCTTATCGTGTTATATGTTTCTTTGTCCGCCATTTTTCATACTACATGACAAATTTGAGTGAACATTTTTAGGGTTCGGTACCTCAAAAGGAAAAAAGGAACCCTTATAGAATCACCCTTTTTCCTTGTGAAGGTATCAAATTGAAATTATTACCAAATATATGTACTTAGGTCTACAATCTTGGTAAAAAATCGGCCTTCTAAGTCAAAGTAAACAAAAGAAACGGCCGTTTATGCCGCATATTTTGACACATTCGCAAGGGAATCAATACCTATTATAGGGTAATTTTATTTCTGTGGACATAAAATCATGTTTGGCAAGAAGCAATGTCTTATAGCGCAAGTAAAGGTAAATTAATTGTACAAAAAATATACTTACAAGTTTGTTACGGAACCCTCGTTGCGCGAGTCTGACTCGCACTTAATGAAAGACAATATCTGACAATAGAAAGCTTGTAATTGTAGGAAAAATCTTAGCTAGGTTTGTTCTATGGTTTTCATAGTTCCGATAGTGATTTTCGTTACATCATCAAATAGCAGTGCAAGACTCGTTTTTGTATTTCTAAGACATTTCACGACACGCCTTAAACTTCAAAAGTGTAAAATAATAAATAAAATAACCAAAATTAAAATGCACTCTAAAGAAAGCTCTTAGATCAAGTAATGAAATGAATTGTATTAAAAATTTAGTTTTTTTTAAGTGTTAGTGCGTGTTTCTTTTGGACTCGGCGTTTCTTTTCGCTCCGCTAAGATTTCCCGAAACGTTGAATGTCCAAGTTCCGATTGGTAGCAACTTTGTATTGAATTATAAATTAACTTAAAAAAAATACAGTGTAAAAGAATGTGTACAGCATCTTACACTTAAATAAAAATAAAAAATCATTTTACCGTAATTTGGTAGCTTTTAACTTGATTTGTAGCAGCCACTCCAATATAATTTTATTCAAGTTCTCAAAACATTGAGCCCCCTAAGTACTTTGAAGTGGCTTTACAATTTTCATTTCTGTGTTTTATTTTTTACATAATCATCTTAAATTAACCCTATTTCGAGATATCCAACATTTTTTTTATACCTATCATACCTCTTGTCTCGTGTTATGATAAATTACATAGGAAAAAATCATAATAGAGGTGTATTATGATTTTTTAAGAGAAAAAATAAATAAATACGGCACTGATGAATGTATAATCATAAAGTAAAGCACTTTTTTATTGGACGTTGTCAAACTTCAACTTCGATTCCAATTGCCTAATGAATTTGTGTACTATTTAGAGAACTCGAAGCTCATTCGCTTGATGCTACTCGTAGTTCCAGCTATTTAAAATGGGTGAGTCCGACAGAATTTTGTACATATAATATATTTATAGCCAACGTCGTTTGCAAGAAGCGGGTTCTTAAGTGAGTTATAACGCGCAAACTCGATATGTTTACCCAACGTGCTTATGTCACTCAGCCATACATCAGAGAGCTATTTACGCCAACGAGCCTTAACTAAGGCTCTTTGTAAATGTCCCTACAGATAACGATAAACAAGACTGATAGGTGCAATAATATTTCTTGATCTAAGGATACCTTCTGACCTATTGTTTTTTTATCGTGGTAAGATATTGAGACTTGTGAAGATCGAGAAAATACTGTAAACCATGTGCATTGGACATACATGCCCTATACCTTTTGTTCGTTAACAACCCGTTTCGTCCCCTCTGCAGGGGCACGGGTTTCTTCCCATAACTCGGGAAGGTTAGGCCATACTTCACACACGGGGCCAAGTCCGGATTGGTGGAGGTTGTGAGGCTAGTGGCCAACCCCAGTGTCAGAAGTTTTCAAGCCGCCTATAAGGCCTCTGACATGGCTTAACGACTGCTAGCGATAGCAGCATCAGCGTTAAGCCCCTATACCTAATAGCTCATAAATATAATATATCCGTTATATTTATGAAAATGCTAGTTCAATAAACCTTACTTTCTTACTTCTATACAATATAAAATCCTTACTTAAGGCGCTAAGTATAGCCAAATCACAATATTCAATTCAAATTCTTGAAATAATGGTTAAAGCTATCACCATGGAAAAAATATAACATACTTGAAACAATAAAAAACAAATTGTCTTGAACAGAATCATTAAAATCACAGAAACTTTGATTAAAAAAAAATATCCTGTAAACCCTGTATTTTGCATTAATTGCAAATTCTCTCGGAAACACAATATTTGTTTATGTTGAAACCACACAAAAATCTTTAATTTTAATATCCTTTTTAATACCTTCAATTTATCTTGAACGGATTTTTTTTAACTTATTTGAAAGCCAAGAAAATTAATAAAAACATCGAAATCTCGAGAATTTTGCGTTCGGCCTTGACGTAACCGCCGCGACGGTACCCACACTGATCTGAACTTAAAAAGATTGGCGTTACGGTCGATATTAAATTATCATGCATCAACCTGCTCAGATTGAGTGTACTTCGCGCCTTAATAGTATAAATAATAATAATATTTTTTTATCGATCGACACACTTTGGATCACAATAGTGTTAGTAACTTAAATTTAGAACTTAATACTTGTGTTAGTGTGAGCATAACATATGTATTTGGCAGATTAATTTGTCTGTCATTTGGCAACGTTTATTTTATAAATGTGAAAGTTTATTTTTCCTTTTTCACCTCGCAACGGAAGTAGGGGTCGACGTATTTTTATTGCCCAAAGACAGATGACAAAAAAGTGACCTAGTCAACATTTTATCCTGTAAAAATATAAATGCCATTTGGGAATTACCTGGTGTAATTTCAACTCAAAAATAATGCAACTTGACAATACAACGGCATTTATTGCTATAACTACTGAACCGATTTAATGTTTGGCAGAGAGCTTAGATAAGAGAGCAGGGAACAATATAGAATAGATTCATCTCGAAAAACTCATTACCGCCTGCGACTCGCGCACTGCGTACCCTCGTGAACAGTCATAAAAACGAAATACTTACCGCGTGCAAAAGCTAGACATTTATATTTCTCAATTTTGCACAAATATAAACCAAAAACTACAAAACCAATTTACCTGTATTCTGCATCATCGTCATCGTCATCATTCTGCATACTACGATACAATGCTAATATACAATACATACACCCAAGTGTATGTAATTGAGTATTACTTTCATATTAAGTTCACCGTAGTTGGGTAAAATAATGGTTCATTAAATTTTCCCTATCAAAACCAGGCATGCACTTACCAGTATGATCCGTCTCCGGTGAGGGTGCAAATCTAGTTATAAAATTAATTGTGTCAGCGCAAGGTGCACCCTTAATATCTCCAAATCTTGCGCTTGGCAAGAGCTGCGCTGGACTTTACTTTCCTGATTTAATTGTCAAAACGACGTTTTGTTTGATCTGTCCTGAGAGAAGAGAACCTGAGAGCCTGGATTTCTACAGTGAAAATAATAATTAATTTAAATTTGACAGATTTCCTTCAATTTTACCACTTGGGTTCCGATTATGAATCATGACATGAATGATACGAACGCGTACATATAAAGAGAGTAATATGTATCAACATAATTTATCCTTATTAGGTAATAAAATATGAATGTGCTACCTTTGCACCCTTGTAATTATCATTTATCATTCATATCTGATCACAATAATTGATTAATTATGCAACCCCTGTACGGATAAACGATCAGAAAACTCCGTTCGGCTCTTTGTCGAGGAAAACAACGTAATTTATTGCAGATGATAGTGTTAATAGTATTTGTAGATGATTAACCTTTACAAACTTAGAAAAATAAAATTTAAAAAGGTTCTTTTATTTTATTATAGTAAGTGCTGTTGTATACATTCTTTAAACCGTATTTTTTCTACTTATAGTAGAAATACTTAATACAAACTTCCTACCACTCGGAACTTGTACGCTCAACGTTTCGGAAAGTTTTAGCGAAACGACAAAAAACGTCGAGTCCAAAAGAAACTCACTTTAACATATTTTTACTAATACTATTACTCATCATTACTAATATTCTGCCGCGTTTACGAGTTTATTAGAGATTTGGAATCAGCTCTATATGCTGATTACAAATCTGTGTTTAAATCGTTTTTGTCAAAATAAAAATAATTATTCTGTTAATATAAGAACGGCAAAATCAAGACTTGGAGGATTGTGAAGTCGTAGTTTATTTTATAAAAGTTGCACCGTGTATTTGGAAAATATTTAATGCAGCGGTGCACTCCTAGATACATCTACTTAGTTTATTGCTCTCGTCTACATTCCTGTGTATACTTGTATGTAAGGTATATTTAGGTACTACAATTTAACGTTATACATGTGTAATCGTTCAGAATAAATAGAGTATTGTGAGCTCTAGCACAGGCTCTAAGTTTCGGCCGGGGCTCGGTGCTTTTCGGCCGGCCTCGGCGGAGTCTGCGCAGCGCGCGGCGCGTCCCTGCGCAATGCGCGCCTTCAATCGTATCCTTCCTGGAGAAGCGCAAAAATATTATTTTGAGGTTAACTTAACGCACTCACTAATAAATACCATGAATAAAGGTCAACCGTGAATACCGCACGAATAAAAACGTCGCTGACTAGACGAGTCGAATGTCGCGAAAGAGAACGTTGAACCGAAAACTGAGACGATTTGTTTGTGTAAATACAAAGCTTTTATTGTCAAGTGCACGGACAAAGAAGATTTGCATCGTCCTTCCTTGCTATATGTTACACTGTCACTGAAATTTCACCACCTTGGTTATTTGATACTGAACGAAAACTATTTTGACTGTTGTGAAATTGTTAATGTTACTAAATAACATATCTCGCGTGTTGAAGTGAAGTCAATTTTTAGGCCTACGCACAAGTGAATTGTTGACATTGTTATTCGACTGTTTCTGTTATTGACTATATCGGAATATTGAAGTAAATAGTAAACATAGTGTTAGCAGTAGTGTTCCTGCTTGTAAATCGCTTCGTCTACCTGTGATATTTCATCTTGTTAAAGTAAAGCGTTAAAGTACAATAACTTACAAAGATGTCCGTGTTATTATAGCTACTTTTAGTGTTCAAAGTTACAACATCTAATATACCAATATTTATAAATGTTAGATGACTTCATAGTATAAAAAGTATACATTAGTTTAAAAATCATTAACGCACAATAATACTGTTAATTAAAAGGTTTTTATAACTGATAAATATTATAATATGTAGGTAGGCATTTGAATTAAGAGAAATCGGATTTTAAAGAGTTATAGGAATTTGAAGAGTTTTAAGACCTTTTCGTTTTCATAATCTGTGTTGCATACAGAAGTGTTTTAAAATGATCAAACGTTAACTGCATGGGGGCCATCAAATCCAAATATGCCGATACAAGAAAGGTATTGTGACCAAAAGTTCATTTAGGAATAAATTATGATTGTTATCTTTCCTTGAGAATGGACCCTTCCATCGCTGCCTTTTAAAGTTCTAACCTAAAACGCTTGTGCATCATCATGCCTTACAAACCTGCAACTTTGCCACCTCTCTGCCTGCTTCAATCTGTAAACGCTGAAAATCCTGACATGGGTAGTGTATTACATTATTCTACATTCTACCGTATTAGTTTTGTATAATATATTGTGTTAGAACGTTTCTTCTTTCCACTGCATGTTCTAAAGTTATTAATTTTGGAAATTATTTCTAAAATTTATACTTTATGGCAGTTGTCAATATCAAAGGCCTTATTTGCGGCTTGTCTTCTGATACTGGGGGTTGGCTAAATCAACAACCTCCAATAATCCGGATTTGGTTCATTGGCTTACGTGTGTAGATAGTATGGCTTAACTTCCCGAGATGCGAGTAAGAGGCCCGTGTCCCACCAGTGGGGATGATATTGTTGTTAACGGATTTGTATAATTTATATATAACATGCTTGTATATACCAACAGATTTTTATTTTTAAAATCCACCAATTTGAATAAAAAATCGTCTGTTTTGTTCAGACTAAATTACAAAAAAGAATAAATTGTGAACACCTTTACCTTTACCACCCCCACCCACCTCCTCTACCTAAAGACGCGACCGCTGTGAAATTCAAATAGTGGGATTTGTTACCTCTGCCCTCTCTATTTCACTGTAAATGAGAACGTAGGCCTAATGTTTATTCTTGGGTATAGAGGCCGACCGCTGAAAGCACGGCTACTGCAAATTGTGTCAGGGTCGCCTCTCTATTGATCCCCCGCTTCTTTTGAAGCGGGGCGGCCCCATGTGTTCCCCTAGCCGAGATAATGTGCATAATTGTTTCACAGTCACACACAAACAATCCGCTACGGTTCCTTCCTGACTGGATTATGTTAGGTATGCTTTGGAATATTTTTGTATATAGGGTGTAACAAAGTTGTTGGAAGGGTCTTTGATTGGGGCTTCTACTCTGATACTAATACTGAACAGCTTTTGTTTTACGATATTGCCTAATTCGCAAGAAAAAATTTGAACTCTCCATATAAATCGATCAGCTCTTTGGCAAATTTTGTATGGAGAGTTCAATTTTTTTTTAAATTCAGCAAAAAACAATGAACAGTAACAGCCTGTATAGAACCACGTACGGGTGTGGAGAACCCCGAACCTGAGCGCTTGTTTCCTTTAACAACAAAAACTCATCTTCAAGAAACGTTTACATTATTCATTGGAATACAGGAAATTCTTAACAAAAATTTCAGCTTTTGCTCGCGTATAAAGTTGATGTACGTGTTTGTGCTTATAATGTTCTTCTTCTTATCGTGATGCACAATTTAAACATGCCATCATTAGGGATATAATGTGCTTATAATAAAGGCAAGTTAATAATGCTACACGGCATCCATTTTCATAAATGATTTTCTTAAAATTAATATTTTTATCTTTTTTTACATATATAAATTTAGTGTATTACTATATGTATCCAAAATATATTTATTTATTAAAAATGAATCAGATAGTAATTACCTACATGTCAAATTTTGCAATAATTAAATACTTCATTTAGATGTGAGCTCTGCAAAATAGGCATAACCCTTTTTAGGGTTCCGTAGCCAAATGGCAAAAAACGGAACCCTTATGGATTCATCATGTCTATCTGTCTGTCTGTCCGTCCGTATTTCACAGCCACTTTTTTCCAAAACTATAAGAACTATACTGTTGAAACTTAGTAAGCAGATGTTTTCTGTGAACCGCATTAAGATTTTCACACAAAAATAGAAAAAAAAACAATAGACCGCCCAGATTGTCGATTTGTTTCTTTTTATTGTGTTATTATATGTTTGTATGTTTCTTGTATGACAATAAAGAGTATTTGATTTGATTTGATCTGAAATTTTGGGCATTATCCTTAGAACTGAAACTCAAAAATTATAGTTCATCAAACCCATACGTCTATGAATAGGTCTTCAAAAATGATATTGAGGTTTCTAATATCATTTTTTTCTAAACTGAATAGTTTGCGCAAGAGACACTTCCAAAGTGGTAAAATAAGAAATAAAAATGAAAAAAATGGTGAAGTGGTGGCAAAATGTGTGTCCCCCCTGCAACTTCTAAAACAAGAGAATGATAAAACTAAAAAAATATATGATGTACATTACCATGCAAACTTCCACCGAAAATTGGTTTGAACGAAATCTAGTAAGTAGTTTTTTTTAATACGTCATAAATCGTAAACCGCAATATACCTTTCATTCAATCAACTCAAATATAAAAATACAAAAAACATTTAATTTCATAAACACAACGAACTACAAGAACTTTTATATTATGTTACTTGCTGCTACGGAACCCTTCATGGGCGAGTTCGACACTCGCACTTGGCCGCTTTTTTTTAAACCTATTTTCAAGTGAAAATATAATTTTGGCCTTGAAAGTTTTTTCAGTTATTAGGTTTTATGCAAGTATCTTGCAAGAAAAAGTTGAAGTTTAAAACAGGGTTGCTTAAAGTTTGCTCAATATCTCTTTTTTAACCGACTTCAAAAACGGAGGAGGTTCTTAATTAGACTGTATGTTGTTTTTTTTTGTATGTTACGCGATTACTCAGCCATTATGAATCGTTTTTGATGATTCTTTTTTTGTTTGGTAGGTAATACTTCAGAGGTGATCCCATATGATCTAAATTGGTTAAGCGGTTTTAAAAAAAAACACCAAAAATGAAATAAACATAGCAAAATTGTAATTGTTACGATTGAAGTCGGTCGTTTTTAACGTGTTCAGCGTTGTCGATTATTGCAATTATATTTCTAAAATAAGAATTTATAAATAAATAAAATAATGTATGAAAACACCATATTGCAGGACACAAAACAGGAAAATATAAATAGTATACATGAAAAAAGTTATACAGGTCTTATAGGCGGTCTTATCGCTTAAGAGCGATCTTTTCCAGACAACCTGAAATAAGAACTTATACGTCTTACAATTGTCATGTTTTTGGTTAGGGAATTTAATTTATGTTAAATAATAATAATAATAATTTTATTCCGAATCATAATAAATTCAAAACATGAATTATCAATTTTAAATAAAAACCCAGAAAGCTTATTACAACTCCATTTTCCTCGAGATTAGACACCTTTAGAGTATTCTTGTTTACAATTAGGGAAGCGAAAAAAACGTACCAAGTTGAAACAAGGAGTCCGTAACACACCCATAGAACTGACATCTGACAGTACGATAATAATACTTTCTTCTTCTTCTCGGCTCAATGGCAAATAAAACAGACTCCTCCCAAAATCTTGCCACGCGGATAGCGTTCTCGGTGGCCAGCATCAAGTCCTCCCTCGAACAGGTGGCAGGGCAGGAAGGACAAGATGTCAGATGGTCCATAGTTTGGGGGACCAAACCAAATAATACTTTAAAACACAAAAATATATTTGTTGTAAAATTTTATAGTTTTATTTAAATGAAAATTTACCTGTTTTTTGCTAATCACATTCCTTAACTTTTTTTCCTGTAATTTTCCTCGATTACCAATTTCCTCTTAAAATATCATTCGTACTTTTTCAACTTATATTTTTGTCCACGGTCTATTTATAAAAACTTTTAAGGTCAAACCCAACGTATTTTCCCTGAAAAAGTGAATAAATGGTTAGGAAAATGGCTCGGCAAGATGAATTTCCGCGGGAAGTATGTAATATGGTGAAGACAGGCTATATTTTGTGTCTAATGCATATGCTGTTTGCTACTTCACAAGTTTGGCATCGGGGTCAAACTACCATTTTATACCCTTATGTTGCACTTAATAGCGCCATTAACCCCTCTAATGTTTATCTGTCCTATAAAAGGCTTTCAGGGTAGGTACTAGCCGAAAGCGCTCTATATAAGATTTAATAAAAATTTCTTTCTGTAATACAAATTAGAGAGTAAATTAAAGCCGTTATAGTTAAGGCCTCTTGGCTATTTTTGACACAAAAGAAAGGGAAGAAAGAGATTATATCTAGAGGTACACTCTTTATGTTTTGTAATTTAGGTAAAGGGTTAGCTAAATTGACAACAAATTCAAGGTGGCGCTACACAACACCCAGCGAATCTTATCAAAGCACTGGCTGGTACCGGTGGTGCTAACGGAGTCTTGACTTAGTCCGCGTGGAAGATGAAGAAATTTAATTTTACACTAGCTTCTGCCCGCGGCTCCGCCCACCTGGATGTCGCTTTATGACTATCTCTAAGGTATCCTACGGGAACCATACATACATTTTCCCGGAGCCCAAAGTAGCCTATGAGTTACTCCAATATTTGATCTGTATACGTACCTTTTACCTAAATCTATTCAGTAGATTTGATGTGAAAGCGGAACAAACAAGCAAACAAACATACTTTTGCGTTTATAATAGTACGGATTTTTCGGAAATTCACCACGGAGCTAAAGAAAAGGCCGCGAAAAATATAGAATACGTTTCATTCTGACACCTGTCAACATGATATTTCTCAAACTGACATTTATCCAACTAACATCTGACAAAATGGCTTTGATAGACGTCAGTTGAACTGAAATCTGCTAAATTGTTTACACTATACATATATACTATACATTATGTATGTCACGAAATATGAGGAATGTTTTTACGTACAGGGATATTTGTTACATTCCATCGAAAAGATCGAAAAATCAAAATATTTATTTTTTTAAGTTTGTCGCCTTCAACAAGACTTAGTAGAACTTAAATATTCCCTGAACTCTTGAAGCGCATTGAGGATGGTAAAATTCAATATGTTAAAGGGCTTTACAATTTCTTTGAATTGACTTTTATTTAAGTTTCGGCGATATAATGTTTGTGTTATGGTACTCATGCGTGGGTACCGTCGATTCCATTGAAAATTAAATTTTTCATACAGTCTGTAACACAAATATGGAAGCAACATATTTGTATCTGTTTTGTTTAATAATATACATTTATTTTATACACGGTAACAATCTCTGCTGAATATTTTAATAATAATAATAATACTGCGGGACAAATCACACACGATCACCTGGCCCCAAACTAGGATTCCCTGTATCTTGGGAACCAGAGACTGATATACATACACATATACATTTAAATACATACATAAATAGATATAATACACCCAGACACAGAGCAAACAAATCTGCTCATCACAGAAATGTTTGCCCTGGGTGGGGTCGAACCCACGACTCTCGGATCAGTAGTCAGGATCGCTAACCACTGAGCCACCGAGTCAGTAATCATTTAAATGAGAAAAATTGGTACTTTAAAAAAGAAACAAAAATATTGAACATTTTAGTATCAAATATGTAACATAATTATAGACGCACTAAGAAAACTCCAATCTATTTTTTTAATTTAATAGTCGATTGACTTGTCATACTTTAAAATTAGTTTGAATACTCGATTTGCCATCGAATCTACAAGATCTTGAAATTCTTTGTGGGGTACAACATTCCAAATATCGACTAAAGTATTTTAGTATGAGATTTGTAACACACGACATTTACAACCAATATATTAAAGTTTGAAAAATCACGAAACAAAAAAATAAACATACATACAAACTTTTACAACATATATTTTCATCCCATTACGAGATGAATTTTGGAAATAATAAAATATAACACGTTTATCGCCGAAATTAAATAAAAGGTAATTCAAATAAATTTTAGAAAAATCCTTTAAGTTACGGAATTTAGAAAATGCCAATGCCACTTTGAATATCAAAGTATACGCGTAAAAATCCCAGCTGCTTCACTAGTTTAAGATAAAGTAAAACGCATACACATAAGTAGGTCGTTTCCTTAACGTTTACCCCTTCACTAAGAATGGCTGTACCATTTACAGCACTACGCAACAAAGTGAATTTTCGCGCTCATATAGTGCAGGGGGACACAGAAAGGGAAGTATATGTCGGTGTGAGATAGACTTTCAGGTATTTCTAACATGACGGAAACTATACAGAAAAAAATATTCAACATTAGTATCAATAAAGTTAATTAAAATTGATAATTCTTAATGAATTTAATATGACATATTAAATATAACACTGCTTATTATAGCTAGGTAACTAACCCCAATAACACGTATATCTTAATTTAGTTATTGAATAGATTACGTACTTCTATGAAAACTAACAGCTATGTTTTCTCTTTGCAGGTAAGTGACACTGTTATCAAAGTATGATAATAAACTGGTAAGTAATTAGACATTATTTTTGAAGATTTTCAGATTGATTTTTATGTCGTATATATACGAACAAATTTGTAAACAGTACTTAAAAATAATGGGTAAGGTTAAAAAATCTCCAGAAATAAAACGCCGCATTGCCTTCATCGTTCCTTGGATGTGATTTTACGTAGTTTCGATCTGCATACGACTGTGTAGAAATAGCATATTCTGATTTAAAATCTAACGACGACGACGTAAACATATTTAATCAAGTTTAATAAACTCAAGTGCGCCGTGCAACATTTTAATAAAGCTACCTACTCCATATGCGTTTCATATTCTTAGGACCATAAGCAGATATTTTTTTTAGACATGACAACACAACAGAATAACTGTGCGCCTAAACTGTCGGCTCGCGTGCGTGCACAGAGCAGGGACATGTTTCCATTACGTCTCTCAGGCGAGTAATATGGCCGTGTCACAAATGAATGTATCATTTATTTCCCACTGATTTTTCGCGCGGCGGGAAGGAACGACTGGTTCCCTGGGCATCATTAGTGCCGCCACCGCAGAATAAACACGGCGCCCTTTCCTCCAAGAAAAATACTGCCTTACCCAATAGATGGGGATTGTAGTTATTTATTTGACACGACACGACGATATAGCGGAATTTATGTGACAGCTTTGGGACACAACATTGTAATGAAATAATACTTTTTTGCGCTTAGTTATTATTTATTGACTCTTAAAGCACTAGATTTGGCCCTAAAGAGATAAAGATTACCCATTAATAACAAAAACCCAATACGTATTTGGATTGCAGTTTATCCGATACCCATCAATGATGGTTCCAGACACCCGATTGGAAAACCTAGTTTGAAACTATTTGTACGAATTTACATGTGTTTTTTAAATTTACTATCACATTTTTCAGAAAGAGAAAATATTCTTTTGATAAAATTAACCCTAACGCCCCTACGCTGTCTATCAGTAGTCAAAAACACAAATACGGCTGTCATTGTTTTACATTTCGTTGGCTCCGAACATTTTATTTCTCAATTCGTCGTCTAGATTGTGTGATAATATTTTTACTGTCTCTTTTTAAATTGTACAACAGTTATTTTTTTGACGTAGTTAGTACTTACTTAATAAAATCATTATCATTTTAGAATCATTTACAAATACCAATTCAACTTTTCGTTGTGTACAAGTAACTTTCATATTAAATAAAATTACTTTATACTTTGATGAAATTCGTCTAACTTTCACAACGGTTGCCGAGAGGTATGACGCGCACTGCAAAATGGTGAACAGAGGTGCTTGCTTTGATTTCGTGCGTCATTCCTTCGATATTAAATTTGGCTTCGTCACGTAGAGCGGCGCTGCCCCCGTTAGCGCTGATTGCACCCCGCCGCGCCGCTAAGCCAGCTCAGTGCTCGCTGGACGCCCCCACCTCCGCCACAAAGCCCAGTGTACCCTGAGCCCTGAACCATGCAATGGCGCCCGCGGGAGGGGCACGAAAGCCTCGCGCTTGCGCAGTCCACCAGCGCCACATTATTCTCTTGTAACGCACTCGGCTCGTTGGTTTGGTCAATTATCTTCAACATATTAACGCCCTGACTCAATATGACGTCTTTGTAATGAGAATAATATTCTAATAAAAAGTTAGTGTAACTGCGTAACCCTTATTTTTCTGTTATAATTTTTATACCCGATACTTCGAGAGGTCATGTTACTTGAACGCCCAATTTGTCCGTTACGTTCTGTTCGCTGAGTATCAGTTCCACGAACCAATATCGTTTGAAGACTCATCGCCATTACCTAATGACAATTCCTAATTAATCAGTCACGCAGGTAGAATATAATTAAGTTCACGTATTCACACAGTGGTAAGGTACCTTTGATCTGATGCGGCTCGTGAAAACTGCGAACGTTACGAGAGCAGAGTAATTAAATTAATGACGATGTTCTGCCAGGGTGGCGATAATTATTCTGATGTCACTAAGACCGGTAACTTAGCTAACTTAGTTCTACTTCAGAAAAATATGGCTAAATGACTTTCATGCCTATTACGCGCGACGACGGAGTTGAAAAGGTATATGCCAATGAAAGTAACCTGATCAGTACAAAAACAACCGAATGCAATCAATTCGTAAATTCACAGTGGACAGCGGGACGCTACACTTTAAACGAATTAATCGGATGCTAACTGGGTCTATCGTAATGTTATTCATTCTCTTCTGGAGTTGAAACTCAAGGTTTTTATGCCGAAAGAAAAAAGTTTTCATTTTCAAACCCATTTACTGAAAGTTGAGACAAAATTTGCTAAATAAACAGAGGCAGTTCTAGCAACAGATAATAAAAGTTCTGGGAGTTTTCACATTGTTGATTCTGCACACTGTATGTTTATACAAACACAATACAATTTCTTATAATATTATATTATGGTATACTAATATCAAGTGTACTTTTACAATTATATCGTGATTTACAAACAACGCACAGCTTATGATGAATTGAAACTGAAATATGAGTTTCTTAAAATTGTAGAGGAGTAATTAGAAAGTTTTTTTTTAATACAACTATCTAGTTCAAGGAGATGTTTACGACTGTATGTATACGATGAAGCCGACACCACTATCTATCATCATATAAGCTTAAACATGCCCTCTATTGTTTTTAATATGTTTTATCTTTCATTGTTACCGTAGGCAAAATCTTGATCTTTAAAAGCAAGATATAGCTACATCACTAGCTTGACATAATGTAGACTGTGTCAATCTGGACATAAAGACTCATCTATAAATGTTAAAAACGCGATTTCATAAAATATTGACCTTAGGAAGTCGGTTTTAAATTTTGTTTAAATTGGCTACGTTATTAATTTTATTGGAAAATATGATACTTTGCCTTTAGCCTTATTTAATTTTACATGTCCTAATTAAATGTTTACATGTAATAGGGATTCAATTTTTCGTATATTAACTAATTAACTGACTTTTCTATATATAAATGTTATGAAATGAGGCGCTAAATTACTAAAAGTAATTAATCGTTCGATATCGATACAAAAATGAGGTTTAAGCATGTCGAAGCTGTCTTGGCTTGTTAACTTACTATGTAAAACATCAAAGTATTTGATTATTAAATAATAGTCTAAAATACTCGAAAATACATGTTTTTCGTGACGCAGTTTTTCTAGAGCGATTCTTTTATCCACAATTGATAAGCCCTTGGAACCTACCCTTGACCTTACATCAATTTACCTCTACAGAAATACCAAATATTTTTTAAACTAGATAAAATATAAAAATCTTTTTCAATATTTTCAGTGCCTTCTGTACATGGTGATTTAATTTTTTTTGTATGAGAACAATGTTTTTTGTTGTTTATTCAAAAAGTAGTAGAACGAAATGTTGTCATAATATTTTAGCCGAATACTCTTAATGGCCTGGGAATAGTCATAGTCATATATCCCATTAAAAATCACCTTATATCATACGTGATGTTACAAACAAGGAAGTTGGACTAATACTAGTGAACACATATTACTCCACGACTTTGCTGAAACGGCGAAAAAAAATTTTGGACAAAATATTTGCTCAGCAGCGCTAGACTGAAGTGGCAGTGGGCGGGGCACATAGCTCGTAGAATAGATGGCCGTTGGGGCATTAAAGTTCTCGAGTGGCGACCGCGCACCGGAAGATGCAGTGTAGGCAGGCCTACTCGGTGGACGCGGGCAGCATGTAACTGGTAGGTGTGAAAATCCTTTGGGGGAGGCCTGTATCCAGTGGACGTCTTTAGGCTGATGATGATGATGATCAGCTCTTTGGTCAATTTTATATGATGAGCAGAAGCTCCATTTATCAGGTCTTAAAGCTATTCTGTTACGTCCTGTATAGTAACATACTTAAACCCGCTGTGTGTCGTAACAACAAATGTGTCTACGCCGGCGCTACGACGCTACAACGAGATAAAGAGGTCCATTCGTTTCGCTCCGCTTAGATTATGATCCTTCAAATAAATAGTAAGATTGCCCGAAAGAAATTGCTTCTTATCTCTAAGGCTGCCTATTGTATTTACTCTTTAAAAATATATTGCTAAAGCACAATTCCGATACAAACTAATCACATCAAATATTTATCTGAATTTCCACATGAACCGTTAATAAAAACCGATTACAATTTGTATTTCGTATTGCTCGGATTGCCGGAATTCATATATTATATTTATAATTGCCATTTCCAGCAACTCCCAATTATGAAAAAGAGAACGTTTGGTGCGTGTAAATAGCGACGCAATCAATTGGATTCGCGATTATTTATCTGCAGATCAGAAACTGTGCTTGTATTGTGCGAGGCATAATGCGGCGCTGTTGGCTACACACTGTCGCGAGGGTGAGGGGGGAGGGCTCGTGGCCGCTAATAGCGTTTTGTTTACCATTCCGACCGCATTCACTTGATTTAATTCATCATGCTCGTTATGATAACGACTTCGAAGCCGTAGATCTGGAAATTAATTGAAAATAATAATGATAGGCGACTCCCCGCAGCAGATTGAGTCGGCGCCCCAAATTAACCCCTCTTGGAACAGTCAGCAGCAGTTATAGAGATCCGAGGCATCAACCACTGCTAATTCAAGTTTGACCTTTAATGTAATTTGGCACTTGAGGGTAATCAGAGAGTTTTGACGTGCGGTCTCCTAATTAGCCCGGTGGAGTTTGACGCGGCACATAACTCCGGTCACACGAATAGTCACGGAGAAGTTAAAAATATTTTGAGAAATACAGACACGTCTAAATTGTGGTAATAATAGCCAGCAGAGCCTAGTAATTGTTACTTAGCGTTGCGTCAACTTTGAGCATCGTGCCTAATGTAGACTTAAATACGTGTTAAGTGTAATAACAGTCACGATGTTACCTGCTCTAAGTGTTATGTTTAACTACTGACTGAAGTTGTGCATCAACTATGCGAGTCCTAGTTGAGTAAATGCGCCAACAACCAGCCACAGCAATCGTAACTCGATCCGAATATGATTAATTTACCTTTCGGCGTGTACCAAATACATACATGATCCAGGTTTAGAATTAACTTTCGCTCCTGGACGGGTTGCATATAAATGTTAATAAGACCCATCTCGGTGTACATAGATTAGGTATAATGGTACCATGTCTGATTGAATGGCGAACAACGTAACGCCTAATACGGTAAAAATAAGTAAAATGGAGGAAATATTCCTTAAAATGAAGGTGACACTGAGAGGGTTATGCTGGTCTAGGCGTGATCTGCGTTTTCTTAATAGTATTACGGTTCAAAGATGAATGAATAATGAAGATAAATGCAATAAGGAATGATATTTTTGAATTTCCATCACTAAAGACACGATAAAAGGTCGTACTGTTTGTGTGACGAAACAATTTTTAAATTACTCTATAAACGAAATAAAATCAAACAAGCTTTCTGTTTTTAGGGTTCCGTAGCCAAATGGCAAAAAAACGGAACCCTTATGGATTCGTCATGTCTGTCTGTCTGTCTGTCTGTCCGTCCGTCCGTATGTCACAGCCACTTTTTTCCGAAACTATAAGAACTATACTGTTGAAACTTGGTAAGTAGATGTATTCTGTGAACCGCATTCAGATTTTCACACAAAAATAGAAAAAAAAACAATTAATTTTGGGGGTTCCCCATACTTAGAACTGAAACTCAAAATTTTTTTTTCATCAAACCCATACTTGTATCTATGGATAGGTCTTCAAAAATGATATTGAGGTTTCTAATATCATTTTTTCTAAACTGAATAGTTTGCGCGAGAGACACTTCCAAAGTGGTAAAATGTGTGTCCCTCCCCCCCCCCCTGTAACTTCTAAAATAAGTGAATGATAAAACTAAAAAAAATATATGATGTACATTACCATACAAACTTCCACCGAAAATTAGTTTGAACGAGATCTAGTGAGTAGTTTTTTTTTAATACGTCATAAATCGTAAACCGCAATTTACCTACAACGAACTACAAGAACTTTTATATTATGTTACTTGCTGCTACGGAACCCTTCATGGGCGAGTCCGACTCGCACTTGGCCGCTTTTTTTATTATACGAAGAGAATGTAGTGGGATGTTAAAATTTTATAGAAAATTAAATTTTCCTACAGCTTAGTAAACACGAAATTACGGGCGCTCCACTAGTTTCATATAAAAAACATCAACGAGCGTTACAAAGTGTATTATTTTACATTACAAAATGTATTGGAGACCATACTGCCTACACAGACCGCAACTAATCTGTTTACTTGTGCATAACCAAAAGCTTTGCAACTTCAATAGGGCCAGGCAACTAAATTTATGTAACATTGTTCAAATAAAGCCTTTTTTATTAGTTTAAAAGTTTACCTACCTACTTTAATACAAACGTGCGCCATTTTGAAATCCATTAATAAGAATATAGAATCGTTTTAAATGCTTACCGATAAATAAACAATTAAAAAACCATTAGTTACGTCACGTTCCTTTTACAGGCTGTAACAAAAAGTGCCTAATACATACTTTGAGGCGAATTTTCTTCTAAAGCAACTGAGTAAATATTAAGGTACATAAAAATATGTTATTTTCATACAAAGATAGCCAATTAGCTGATAGATTTGTATGGGTGGTCCACTTTTTGTTATTTCAGCAAAGTCGCAGAACAAAAGGTGTTCAATTTCATGAGCTGAAAACCACTTTAAAATATCGCTGTGCACTATTTGTTACCATCTATAAATACATATACTCGTAATTATCAGCTACTCCAAAACTTCGCCGTAACATACCGGAACACAAAATTTCGAGCTATAATCTATTTCTACTCACCCCTAGCCTGGCAAAGACGATTAAGCATGATGGACGACTATCGCTACCGCGCGCACAACATTATCAGAATACACGGACGATGTACACGATGAAAAAAATTGGCATCAATCAATAGCGACTACGCCAGCGTGGCCTACTAATCGTAAAAAACCCGGTACCAGTGCATTCACCCCGAGCTGTCGCGGGTTTAAACCGTTTACAAGGAGTTTTATTACTTCTTTATAAAGTCAGCACAAGCTTTTAAGGTGGTACTTACTCTTTATACATTAGTAACACTCCAGACTCGGTAGTTTTCAGTTCTCGAAACGGCGGGTGTAGGAGTGAAAGGAATTTCGTATTAGGTAGACAAAAAAAACCTTCGAAAAGCGTATACTGCTACCTGCTTCGAGTAAAATGTTTGTCATTTTCAGTACTGTAATACAATATGACGACTCCCTGCCCTCTTCAAAGGTGACCTCTCATCCCCATGTACGTATGATACTTTGATGGTTGATTAGCGCAAGCCACGTAACATACTCACGATATTGACATCCGCATTAATATCCGCAATTTTCAATGCGGATTTCATGCGAATGCGGATCTTGGGCAGCATAGCTACTAACTGTAATATGTATTTAGTTTCAAGAATTAAATTTTGTACATCGTATAAGAATTAATTTCATTTTTTTTTCATTCAAATTATTTATTTTCAAGTAAGTAACAAAGTACATCATTACACCAACAAAGGCAGCAAAGTTACTTTTTATCGAATATAAAGGTCCATTTTAACTTTCATTATTAAGTATTTAATTATTTAATAAAAATTAAGGGATTAGTATAGTTTTATTTTTATTTATGCGTACAAATTTTCTTTACAAAATCTCAAGATCCGCATCCGCATCCGCATCCGGATCCGCATCCGTGGATTTAAAAAATCTGCATCCGCAACATCCCTGATACATATGTCATAATTTTATATATATTTTTTTATGGCAGAGGTGGCAAACGAGCAGACTGATCACCTGATGGTAAGCGATTACCGCCGCCCATAGACACCCGCAACACCAGAGGAGTCAAAAGTGCGTTGCCGGCCTTTGATTTGGGAGTACGCTCTTTTCTTGAAGGTTTGAATGTCGTATTGGTCCGGAAACACCGCAGGAGACAATTCATTTCACAGTTTGGTTGTGCGAGGCAGAAAGTTTGTAGTGAAACGCACAGTTGTGGACTGCCAACCATCTAAGCTAAGTGATGGGGATGAAATTGTTGTCGCGTAGAACGATGGCGGAAAGAGGCGGCAGGGATCAATCCGAACAATTCCTCGGAGCACTCCCCATTGTACATAACTCGGGAAGGTTAGGCCGTACTCCACACACGGAGGCCAAGTCCGGATTGGTGGAGGTAGTATGAAGTGGTCGTGGCTCAGTGCGGCTTGCGTGGTCATGTCTATCACACAGGTTAACTGACTACAGGGTCATAACCTCGAAGGGTTTGACTGTTAGTGGCATTTATCTCGACCGTTCCCGTGTTTCGCAAGGCACTTTAAGCCGTTGGTGCCGGCTGCTATCGCTAGATGGCAGTCGTTAAGTCATGTCGGAGGCCTTATAGGCGACTTAAAAACTTCATGATTGCACGTAATAGTAGGTAATTATAATGCGATAGCTTGTTGGGGTGTCCGGGGTGTGGTGGCACCCGCGGTGGCGCCGCCGGCGCCGTTCCGAGACCGCCGCGATAACGCTGCCATGCTGTGTACTCTAATTAGATTAAGCCGTACTGGGACCAACTTGCGCTCATAATACTCTTATAATAGTTTCCTTTTCATGTTCGTTTTACACCGTAATATCCTTGTAATTACAAAATGATTATAATTTTAGCATCTTTATATTATGATTATAAAAGGGACAAGTGTGAGTTGGATTCGTGTGAAATTTTCAATGAAAAGAACGACCAAGTGCGTATCAGACCATGGGTAGTAAAGAGTTACATAGCCATAAATCAATTTTTACCAGACTACCTAAGGGAGGATAATTTTTTTCGGCTTAAAAATGCATTGACGCTGTAAACGTCTGTGACGGACGGATGAACATCTTATAAGAGTTCCTCGTAGAAACTATGAAAATGCAAAAAATCGTTGAACTAAATTTTCACATACAATCTGTAAGGAACGGTAATTTGCCAGCTGCAAATATATTTTATTTTTATAATTATTATACCTTATACTGAACAGGCAGTTTTTTTATAGTGAAATCGGTTTGGCGAGGCCAACTAGCACTTGGCCAAGGAGAGAAAAGGAGAGATTGCTCTTGCAATAGTGTCTCAACTACACTAGTTAACTACAAATGTTTTTGTTTATTGGCCATAAGAAATTTACTGTTTTTATTGAAATGAAATGAAATTGTTTATTTGCAGAAAATCGTGGTAAAGAGATAAATTAATTAATTGATTAATTTATGATTACTGAGCCCTATCAGTAATCGTATCTTTTTGTATAAATATCCATTTTGAATGCAAACGTTGTGTTACTATTTGTCTGCGACGGACAGATGAACAAACATCCTTATACGGGTTCCTCGTAGGGACTACGGAACAATAAACATACAATAAACAATAACTAGTATGAAGACTAAAATACATTATATTTTAGATTTGATTAGATTATATTATATTTTAGAGCATCAGATGGAGTAGGCTTAGTAACAGCGTCACATCGGATCCTTTGGGCACGAAACCCTAAAAACGGTCTATCCTAATTAGGGTTCCTGATTTCTCGACTTTTTTTATTTATTGAGTTTCGAGAATTCTCGAAGCCAATTTCTCGAGTTTTCTCGGGTCTCGAGTCTTTTTATATAAATCGTTGCAATTTGTTGAAATTAACTTTAAAAAACAAAATTTTTAATTATACAATATAATTACCTAATTATTTTTTTGCACCATAATTATTGTTTTGTAGTATTTGGTACCTCTTATTTAGGGAAGGAAAGGAACTAAAATTAAAAAAAAAACAGATAGATATACTCTAAATAGAACCACCCCATCTCTTCCCGTGGGTGTCGTAAAAGGCGACTAAGGGATCCATAGACTGGAGGATGGGCAGCAGCGTCTTCCACATACCATCTCGTCTCACGCCACACTGCGATCGCCAATGCGCATGCCAAGCGTGGCGATTACGGAAACTCCCCCCCAAATATGGACAGAAACCTAAAAAAATGGCCCCTAATCCCCGGCAGCCCCGCTATTCCTGACTTCGGTAGCGGCCACGGTAACGGCGGGGCATAGGGTGCGAAGAATCTCCGGCAGAGGCCAGGCTACCAAAAACTAAGACCTTTGGCCCTGGCAAGATACAACATGCGCACATTGCGAACAGACGAAAGACTCGCTGAACTGAAGGAGGAATTGAGCAGGATATCTTCACGTCCAAAACACCGCAGTGTCTCAAGACTATAGTCTATGACCAATTGACCAGTGTGTGTTGCCAGTGATGACATATGGATCCGAGACATGGTCACTTACTATGGGCCTCATAAGTAGGCTCAAAGTCACCCAAAGGGCGATGGAACGTGCTATGCTTGGTGTTTCCCTACATGATCGAATCAGAAATGAGGAGATACGTAGGAGAACTAAAGTTACTGACATAGCTCTCAGAATCGCTAGACTTAAGTGGCAGTAGGCAGGGCACATAGCTCGTAGAACAGATGGCCGTTGGGGCAGTAAAGTTCTCAAGTGGCGACCGCGCACCGGAAGACGCAGCGTGGGCAGGCCTCCGACTCGGCGGACCGACGACCTGGTGAAGGTTGCGGGAAGCCGCTGGTTGCGAGCCGCACAGGACCGGTCGGTGTGGAAATCCTTGGGGGAGGCCTATGTCCAGCAGTGGACGTCTTTCGGCTGATGATGATACTCTAAACAAAACAACTAAAATAAAAAATTTGCGCTAAACTAATAGGTTAGGAACAGATAACACGACTTAACAACTTTTGGGAGTATAGACGTAAATGACTACGGCTTATTTGAGCGTAGACGTAGCGTGAATATTAAAATGATATATTTTTAAGAAATATTTTACCTCTATCAATCAATCCCCAAAAGCCATGAACACGCATGCACTTATGTATCTGCAACTACAATACAAACACCAGAATCAAAGAAAAAGTATTTTGTATGAAAATAACGTGAAAAAGTAATTTAAATCAATACTCTACTGACTTGTAGTAACTAGTAGTCTGATTTTTCAGTCTTTTAATCAGGTAGTCATACAAAGCATAGGTAGAGGCGCCACTATGTTGAGTTAAACGAAAAACGTGTTCTCTTGTATGTGTATGAAAACTATACCTACTTTGATTATTGTGAAAATGATAAATATGCATCAGTAAAACAAAGTAGTGTAGTGTATTTCTAGGTTGAAAATTAATTACCTAAATTAACAGTTAACATTAACACAGATAATTTTACAGTATTTGGAGTTACAAAAAAGAATAACTTATTGAAGCATGCTTTATTTTGATAAAATATAATTTACCTTACATGTTTTCGTTACTAAAATTGAAAAACTACCTATTCAAAAATAAATTTCAAACACAAAAACTTCTGTTTAGTTAATAGCAGTGTGGCATCTTCTACGATTTCATTTATGGGATAGGTAAGCTTTGCGTAAAGCAACTCTATTACGAAGTGTGCACGAAGCGCGGGCGCTCTGTTACGCGGCGAAAAATAGTCGTACGGCGCGTTTGGTGCAATTCAAATTCGGAACTCGAGAATTCTCGAGCTCCGGTATTTTTTTTCTCGTCTCGAATGAAGTCAAATTTCTCGAGTTTTCTCGAGTTCGAGAAAGCTCGAGCAGAAACCCTAATCCTAATATTCGACCTTCAAATAGCTGTATATTTCGAAACGTAATAGGTAACTGATTGAAATTTACACAAAAGATGTGTTATTAAGGCAGATACACTAACAGATAAAAAAGTATGTGGGGTCTTCATACAAGAATGTGTTTTTAAAGTTGATAGTGGATGCAGTATCAACGCGCTGTTATCAACGCGCTGCGAAGATACAATCGTCAAGAGTGCGTGCGTTAGCTGGATTTTTTAGTTTTTAATTTTACAGGCATATGTATTTGGCTATGTAAAAATGAAAACCTCTACAAATATTATATTCCTACTCTCACCCCTCGTCGTTTATAAATTCTCATTTCGCTTCTAATCATTTTGGAACTTAAATAATTCGCAACGGATCAATGATCCTCAAAACCTCTTTGATCGCAACGTAACTCGATTCCCATTTTAATTTGCGCATTCTTTCTCCGCGTTTTCAGCCTACGTTTTAAAATATATCGCAGCGTATTGTTTATTATTGTAACGATGTTTGCTAACAAATTTTCCCGCGAGAGCGTCGCGTCGTCTCCAAACTCGTTAGGATAGAATATAAATTTAATTTAACTTGGCATATTTTTCACTGTTTGCTAAAAACGTTCTCACAATAAATATGTATTTATGAGGTGTAAGTTTGTCGGTTTAATTTTAGTAAGAAAATAGAATTAAAGTCGGTAAAGGTTGCGCCGCGGAGGGTAGAGGGTAGCGGCGGATGGGTGACGGGCGCCGCCCGGCCACAGGCGCGCGTGCCCCCGGCGCGGCTCGTGCCGAGGGCGGCCGATCGTTGCCGAGCGCGGCCGAGGCGGCCCGCGTGCGAGCGCCGCGCCGCGCCGCCGCCGCTGCCGCCGCCGCCGCCGCCGCCGTCGCACCCGCCGTCGCACCGCGCCGCGCGCCAGTCGCACCGACATTGTCGGGGTGTGGAGCGGCCCGCGCACACCACTGCTCGGTTATGTAACTAAAAAACTTATTTATATATCAACTTGAAAAATAACCTCGCTCCTCCGGTGCTTCTGTGTCGACGACCGGTGACGTCAGTGATTAAATAACAGCGTATACGACCCGCCCCGTATTTAATTTCTAAATACAACAATAGTGATGTGTACGCCTATCCTCGCGGCGATACGATGTCAGAACGAGTCTATCGTATCATGAAAAAATAACTTGATTTAAATTATGATTTATCTGATTTGTCCATAATGTGCTTTGAGTTTTCATGATGAATATTAGCACTGCAATAACTGTACGTAGATGATAATTTGAACTATGAAATAATTAGACAACGTAAGTAAGTAACATAACAATATCGGCGTTAAATATGTATTCAAAATGGAGAACAACCAACAATTCGTTCGTTTAGCTTTTGCTAGTTTAGATGGTGCGTCGGTTATTGTGCTGCTCAAAAAGCAAATAGAACAACAAAACCGTGTAGAATTTGGCGCAATGCAGGACGGGTGGATGGAAACGTCCACAGCCCGCTGCGGCGACTCATACCAATAATTGCTTAGTCAACCCCTGTTAGATGCAATTCCAACTGACAAATTGCTTCTTCATGCCGCCGACCACTGACCACATATGTGTTTGACGTTGAGGGTTAATCTCTCTCTGTGATTTCACGCGATTCTGTCGTATGACTTTGTGAGATGTAGTAAATATATTTCCCATGTCTTGTAACGGCTTTGAGATATTAACTAGCGACTAGTTACTTTCTAAATACTTGAGTATTCGTAGAAGTAACTATCGTTGAAAAAGGGTAAGGTACCTTAATTTGACGTTGGACATTATGTTTTTTTCTCAAAACAGAAACAGTTAAATTGCTCTCATAAAACACCGACACACCTTGGACACTCTAACAAACAAACGCGTTAATATTGCCTACATAAATAATATGACGTTTGTACACGCATAAATAAGTGTGTTGCGTGGCTTGTGCTAAGCAGTTTGTTAGGACGAAGAGGAAGGTCATCTTAATGATGGGCAGGAAGTGTCTGTATACTGTGAAATAGATCTGAGTCCTTATATTAACCGCGACTGAGCAGATCAAGTTGTAGGTTTCTATCTTGGAAATAAAATACAGAAAATGTATTTAATTATTTCTGACATCATCCCGGTGGAACACTCAGTGACAATCCCTTGACATTTACATTGACATTACAGTGCATTTTACAGCTGTCTTTGAAGCTTTCCAAAGAACGATTTGTTGAATTCAGACGCAAATTATAATCCATTTTCTGCGAAAATCTTTTCAATTGGACTGGTTTTTGTAAATTTGCTCTTTTGGCTTCGCCTTTTCTGTTTCTAATTGAACTAAGTGAGTAATAGGAATGATTGATCTTAATTTAAATCGATCATAAACCTTAAATACCTTATAAAATGATGAAATCACAGTTAATTCACACAGGTATGTGAATACGGAAGTTTTGAAAAGTGGTAATATAGTGGTAAATTAATATGTTTTTTTTAATACTAAATTCTTACATATTTAAATATGTATTTATTTCCCTGTCGTTGTGTGATATTATTAACCAAAACATACCAGTTACTGTTAAATAAATGATTTTTAAATAAGAGAAACAATCACACACCGCGAATATCTGCAAATAAGCATTCGTTATGAATCAGTTAATAGTATATTTACACCATGTACGTATTCTGTTCATAAACACGTACGTATATTCAAGTGGGTCATATTAGACTCTAGAAATGAAATACGTAGTAAATAGACCACTGGAAAAATACAGCTTGTGTATTAAACGATGACAAATCCGATTCTATGAAAATAATTCGGTAACTTTTGAGATCATCCACCTAAAACTCAAAAACAAAAAGTACGTAAGCTGTTAAAAACTTTTAAGCATTAATGTATCTGACTGGAATCTAATTTAAAAAGTTTTGTGAATTAATTGTATTCCAAATCCTCTATGCGCGGTCCTCTAAGTGACCGCTCCAGCCAGCCCCTCTAAGCCGTCCCTCCCTTGCGCCCTGCATAAAGGCACCTTAATTGATTTCACCAAATAGAAACCCCTAACTTGATCAATATTGGCACCAAAAAACTCCTTTTCACCTACGAACACTCTTTCTAACCCTTCTCAGTAAATCAGCCTCGTTGAAAGAATCGATTAACAAGTATGTTCTTATCTGTATTGGAAAGCTCTTACCTGTTGCCTTCTTGCTTAAATGATAGACCAAAAGATTTATCATTTTCATTTTTCTTATATTCATTCGAATTATTCAAGCATTCGCTCTATTAAAATATTTCTCGTTCCACCCCAAGATGCCATTATTCCAAACATCTTCCTGCAGTTTCCTCGTCACGTTTTAACAGCGGGGAAAATGGAGTCGATATGGCGGCCGGTGCGCGTGCTAAGATAATACAATTTTTTTATCTCATCTCTTCAGTTGTAATCGAGCATGAACCAATTCGCTCTCAATGTTGACAGTCGTACTTTTAACAAAACAAAAAAAAAAGATATTTCAACAACACAAAACATAATATTTTCTTTTACCAAGAGTAATGAGGAGTATTTCCTCGAGGTGGGAAATGGGATATTATTTTCGCAAAATACGTTGCTAGGTGGATGAGTATCAGTTTATATTTTAGTAAAAGTCAAGAAGAAAACACCTAACCATTATTTACGACCACATTTTAATTAATTACTTCAGTTTAGGTAAATTATAACTCAAAATTTTATTGTGTAGGCTAAGACTAGGTTTTGTGAATAAGATTACATAACAAGTTGAACGAATGTATTCTAATTTCAAAACTTTTATCCCCTCCCAAAAAAGCTTTTGTAAAATGTTAAAAGGCTGTGTTTTAAAAGTTCGTTTTTTTTTGAAAAATGTAAAAAGTGTTTAAAAATAACAATATTTTCAGTACAAGTACAGATACGAAAGCAGAAGGTAATAGGGTAGGTAAGCTGTCACATGTCGGTCCCAATGCGTCGGGCTTTGCTGCGGCACTTCAGACTCACGCCCTACTTCTCGCTATTAGCGTAATTAAAACGCGGCGAAAGATCCTCGAAATGTTCTCATATGCGAATCATGTCCGACTTTAGAACTGTTTATTATCTTCCCAACTACATTATTATTTTTAAAATTGCAGTTTTTTAACGATAAATATGCACTTTGTAATTGAAAGTTCAAGTTCATAAAGAGGAACCAGTTAAGGTACATACGTATAAATAGATTATTCTGGAGTTAAGATAAGCTAAGATAAACTTAGGGAATCTTGTTAGCTCGCTTCCATGTTTCAGCATCACCGTCATTTACCATCAGTGGCATGGCTTACCGATTGTGAATAAAAAATACCTATATAGGGTCCTTTTAAAATACCTGAAAAAAATATAATCTCGGCTCCTACTCATAAAAGTGAACAACTTTCCCCAAGTAACCTATACTCAATTCGATAAAAAAAATTGACTTCCCATAAAAAGTTCCGTTGATCAAGTAGTATGAGGACTCCAAAATTTTTTTTGCGAATTTAGTATAGATTCCTCAGGGAAAGTTCTTTAGTTTCATGATTAGAAGCCGTGTTTTTTTTTTTCAGGCATTTCATAAGGACCCTATATAATATATATTTTTTCAAATCAAGTTATACAACGCACCATAAAGTGAAGGGAAACTCCGCAATTTTCATTTGATAATACCAACGGGGATATTAATTTCCTGATTGAATGGCCTCCTCATTCGCCAGATTTAGCGGCGCGAGATTATTTTCTTTGAGTGGTTAAATCCAACAGAGACTCTCCATTCAACATTGTAAAATACACCATTTTGTCTGTAAAATTTCGACATTTGGTTCTCTTAAAATATTAAAAAAGATATCAACATAAGTAAAATATTTCTTCAAATTTTAAAATCAACCTTGCTAAACTTATCAATCTAATGATTCTTATAGTCGTAAAAAAATGTGATATATTTATTTTTCTTTCCATTTTGAATTTATTTTACTTATTGTCTTTTCCATTTTTAGATAATTAACGACTGCCACAGTCCCATTCCTGTCGACCAAATTAATTCCTGTAACTCGAACTTCTCAGAGTTTCTCAGCTATCCTCAAGTTCAATTGACAATTATTTTTGCTTTAAACAGTTAGTTGACAGGTTGTTAACGTCCTTCCGCTGCACAGGACAGGCCCTTCAAACGCAGACTATCGGCCTCTCGTTACGGCGAGAGGTACCAATTTACGAAACGATGATTTTCTTTCATTATTTCTCGCTTCAGTTAAATTTTCAATTTATTTCAATTTATTTCTATTAACATAAATTAGGCAGCTGAGCTTATTTATAAGTTCATAAGAATTAAATAAAAAAGTTTTTTTTACTTAGGCAAGTGAGTAATCGTAAAACAGGATGGTCGTATTTCATCACTATTGAGTTGACCCACGTGCGTTAATTAAATAATAACTGAAGTGAACAAATGCGATTCCAAGATGTGTAATGTGTACCAGTAAAGTGTAATTATAAAGTGTTGTAAAGTATTATAAATCCGAAAAACTATTGTGTTCATTTTAAACCGCCCAAAATGACTATTAGATATGAATAGAACCTATCACAAAATGTTGTGTGCACAACGATAGCGGTTACGTGGGGCGCGCGAGGTGAGCAGCGCATTGCGCGCGCCATGAGGTGACGGGGGGCGCCGGCCGCACGCCGCCCGCACGCCGACCGCCGCCCGCACGCCGACCGCCGCCCGCCAATGATGGTGGAGACGCACCGCGCGCCGCCGCCGCGCTGCGCGCGCGTCTCCGCCGGCCACGCCAAGCCCGCCCCCGCCTCCGCGCCGCCGTCACTCGCCGGTGGCGACACGCCCATGCAGCTGCGCCGGCGCCGCCACAAGACGGTACACTTCGGCGAGAATCTGCTCATGCAGGTGTGCGCTGACCGCGCGCACCTGGCCGCGCTCGGCGCCCGCGTCCCGGACATTTCCTTCTGCCACAAGTCCCACACGGGAGTGCGCAAGGGCGACGCGCGGTTCTGTTGCGTTGCGCACCACTGCTGCCTCGCCGCGGGCGCGATCGCCGCGCTCACGGCGAACGGCCGCCCGAAGCCGCGGCGGGAGCGCAGCGGCGACTCACACTCGAGCGGCGGCGAGACCGCGGACAAAGGGGACAGTAGCGGCGGTGCGGGTGCGAAGGAGCCCAAACGTAAAATCAGACATCACCACCACCACCATCACCACAAAGTGCACAACTGCCCCTACCACGATGTCGCTCCGCCGCCCGCCGAGGAGCCCAACGAGAAGGCTCTGGTGCCGAAGAAAACCGTTTCGCCTTATCTATTCATACCCAGCAAGCTCGAGCCGAATGTGCAGCAGCTGTTCAGCTTCATAGAGAGCGTGCTGAGCGCGTGGGCGGCGGAGGAGGGGCTCACCAGCACCGGCGAGTACTCGGAGCCGGACGAGCGCGTCGTGCGTCGCCGCAAGCTGCACAAGTACAAGCGGCGCACCGACGTGCTCAACATCCGCCGGATAGTCTACGAGGTGTCCATACTGCGTGGCACCAAGCTGCTCGGCAACGTCCGGTTCCGACACTACCACTGGAAGGGCACTGCGCAGACTTGCAATGAATCTTTTCTCAGGAAGGTAAGACACACGACCGTGAACGACCCTATTCATAAAATCGATTCTTCGGTAGGTTTTCAACGAATGAATACACCATTTTGAATGTTCTACTTCCATTCTTGTTTTTCATGAACTACTTATAAACTGGGTTAGCGTTTACCGCTGAGTGAAGTCAGCAGAATACATACAGCCAACATTTTGACCTTATTTTAGTTTTCTCCTTGGGTAACTGCAATTTCCTTTTCTACTAATGACGGCTTTTATTTTCACGTACTAACCTACCATTTTAGTAGATACGAGTAGACATAAAAATGTACATGCCTTTGTGTATCTTTGCGCGATTACGTTACTTGGGCGGACCGTGATTAATGTTTCTAAAACCTGCCACAAACAAATGTAAATAAACTCCCAAGAATCTTCTTTTCATCTCTTTATTTATAAATATGAATTAAACGGGGAGAAAAATCTCACAAAAGTAAATAACAAGAAATATAACAAAAGTAAATAATAAGAAATATTGCGGCAGACTTACATTTTCCTACGTTCAATTCTTTTTGAAGTCGTAAGTAGTAAAGCGTCTTACAAAAGCACCAAACGATATGTAAAGTAGGTAAATATGCTCTCGCTTCTCCGGAGCCGCGAGAACTCGCATAAAAATCTTTCGATAAGATTACAATTATAAGTATCAATGTTGAATAATACATAGGTAAGGTATGATAATGCGATTTGTGGATAGACATTATGAGAACAAAATCAGCGACTAGGAACCACACACTCTAATGGGATAATCAACTAAATGGAAATGGATTTACTGATTTGCTGAATTCTATCCGGGTAAACTATGAATTTATGAACGAGAGCCTAACTGTAGTTTACCGGGAACTGTAACTGAGAACATTAGCGACGGTAGCTAGTGAAATACTTACTAGACGGTAGGTATAGGTAGGTAGATGGACAAGCGGTCCGTCCCACCAAAGCAAAAGTTTGTTTCGGCACTCAACTTTCCTGTTCACTAAGCGACGTGGAACTACTTTATATATATCATCCGCCGATGATAGCACCGTCACTGTGCCAAATAGTTTTACTTATACAGGGTGTTAAAAAAGTGCGTTTGAAATTTTAAGGGGTTACTCAGAATCAAGTATAGAATACAGGAAAAATTAAAAAAAATCCGCTCTTTAACATTTTTTTCAGATTCCCATACTAAATCTAAATAGAATCAAGAATTTGTATGGAAACGTGAAAAAAAAGTTGTAAATCGGATTTTTTCAATATTTTTCCTATATTCTACACTTGATTCTGAGTTACCTCTTAAAATCTCAAACACACTTTTTTAACAGCCTGTAAGTATATAGTAGTAAATTTATTTTTCAACAATTACGTATACAGCGTGAGTCTTTATAAAGTGCACAGCACATATAAAAGTGGGTGAAATTAGACTCAATTGCCACGAAAAATATTTTAAAACAAGTAGTTTTTTAATAGCGTCCGTTGACCCTAAGCAAAGCAAACTTTTTACCTTTTAAATTAAACGGTCTATAATGTTAAAAACAGATCAAGAGTGACTGTGCCGATAAAATAAAATTTTAATACGAAAACAAGAATTTACTAAACATTTATTTATGGTTACATCCTGAATATTAATTACTTACTACCATATTAGTGCATTATTATGTACTACCGATACTAATATGTACAAAATAATCTAATATAGATACTATTAAATTCCGCTTTCAACACAAAATTACGTACCCTTTTTACCTATCCCGATCAAAACAGTTTATTAATACCCTTTGGCCCTCATCATAACTGAGTTTCGTAACTAGTTCCGATTGATGATTTTTGTGCCTTATTTCCTAATCAGGTTACGAAGAAAGGATTGGTAATGTCGTTTCTTCTTCTTGCATTAGTATATTTACCCAGAAAGACTTTTTTGTTCTTCGTTTGTAACATGGTAATGAATGCGACTGAAAAAATATATAATATATCGAGCAGCCTACAAATCAACATGACACTAGTGACGTCATTAACAATTTATATAAGGTGCTACTTTATTAGTGCCCGATATTTTAGTCAGTGCTCCTACTCCTGATTCTGATCAACTTTCCCCAAGGAACCCATAGTCAAATCGCAAAAAATTTTTTGGGCTCTTCATACTAATTTGGCCGCTCGGCTGATCGATATGTATGAAGAGTCCAAAAAATTTTTTTCGATTTGACTATGGGTTTCCTGGGGAAAGTTGATCAGAATCAGGAGTAGAAGCACTGACTAAAATATCGGGCACTAATAAAGTAGCACCTTATATAACTGAAAAAGAAAATAGTTACTATAATATTACTGTCATGTATGTTTCTGTGCAATAAAGAATATTTGAATTGAATTGAATAGTTTTTTTACGCTCACTCGGTGAGCCATAGACGCATCAGCCCACACAACTACTAGTATTAAATAATAATAATATAATTCTGAAGCATACATGTGTCTGGTTGTCTGTCTGTATCATCGTAGTTCTCAATCGAGTAGATCGAATTAAATGCAGGTTTTTCACATGATAGCCTTTGTATCGCGGTGCAGTTTTTAGCTATAACTTTAGCTATAACTTTTATGAAAATTGGCCCAGAAGCTTGCAAGTTATCTACATTTAAATTAGTGAGAAAGGCCAAAGAAGTATGGCGAACTGGGACCCACCAATAAAAAAAAATAAAGACGACCCATTCAGTTACGAAATTATTTCCATTATACATTTAAATATATGAGTATGTAAATAAAAAAAATGACTCCAACAGAAGTAGGGAATCAGTAGTTTAAAAAATGCTTGATTTCACACTAATTCAAACAAAAACGCAGCAATTTACCAAAAAAACGTAACGGTACAACAGACAACAGACTATGACAGCCACCGTCCACTCTGACAACAGGATAGCATAATATAAATCGCGTAAGTGTGAAAGAGAAGAAACAAAACGGTTGCGGCTCAGGAATCAGTGTTGCCAGACTTAAGAAGCTGTCATTGTTTTGGGGGATTTTTAAAGTAGTAATAATAAGCTAATAATGATACAGTCAGCCATGGTTAAGATTTGAGATTTTCATACATTTTTGTTGGCTGAAGCCAACGTTGATGGTGGGGGCACTATTTGTCAAAGAGTAGTGTAGAGGTCAATAGGTTAAGCTCGGTCTCCCAGGTATAACCTAAAAATGTTAAATGGTCAGTTTCAAACATCGCTATTTCAAAGTTCTCCCAACTTGTGCAATAAACATACAATTTACTTTTTTGTTATTTGTAATCCAATATTCCAGAAATACCATGTATCATTAAAGCACGTGAATGAAAAGACTGGGTCCCAAAATACATGGCATCTCGCCATCATTCTAGTTATTAGCAATTTGCGTCATTCGATGTCCTCATTGCTGAATCAGCGACGGTATACTTACGCGATCCCGGTTATTACGGACTATCCGACTGTGCAGTGATACATTTTCGTTATAACCCGTTTAACTACTGATCAGGAAAGCAAACTTGCAAAACGACAGTGTTGATAAACTGCCTGAAACGCAAATCACATCCGTTGCAAATCATATTTACGCGTATATTTTTATTATGGATGACTCTCGGACGACTGCTGTTATGAAAAAAGCAGTTCCACGAATCCGTAAAATAAAGAAGAGTTTTCCGCACTTCAAAACGCTGTCTTTACTCTGCTTTTGCTGGCTGCAACAAATCTCGCTCACTATCTTGTAGATCTCACTATTCACTAATATTATAAATGCGAATGGATGTTTATATGTTCCGTTTTAACGTTGAAACTACTGGATGGATTTCCATGAAATTTGGTAGGTAGGTAGATCGGACACTGGATTCCCACATAGGGTACATATTGTCCCGGAAAATTAAAGAAACTGTTGAATTTATGTTTTACTATAAAAAACGCGAGTGAAGCGAGCGTAATTTTTTTTAAATACTCATTGGCTCTAAGTGAGCTTGAATTCACCAAACCCAAAAAATCAATGGGATATTGGGCATATATTTACTTCTTTGATTTGGCATCATCTCATCTGATGGTAAGTGATGATGATGCCGAAGATGGAAGCGGACTTACCGAGATTTCCCAACACAATGAAGGAACTGACTATCTTATCTTCATGCCGGAACACATAAATGTTGTTAACATTGATGATTGGTGGCAAAACTTACAATAAGACGGTGGTAGCAAGCCAGATGTGGGCTCAGAAAATTTCTCGCCGCCAACCAAACCAAGTCTTACAAATTTGGACCCCGCCGAGAGTCGAACCCGCGACCTACTTATGTGAAGCGAGCGGACTAACTACTAGAGCAAGGAGCCGATCAAAACTCATTACCATATCACAAACGTGTAGTTACAGAAGGAAACTAGGCGCCTTTAAAAGAATATCTTGTTCTTGCAAATGCTCCTTTCACTCTCTCGTGCTTGAAAACTGTACTGTCAAATTGTTTTAGTGTCTGCATCTTTAAAGACACGATATAAATAATACATTAAAATGGCCTCATATTAGCGGCATTTTTAAGAAATTTCATGTCAACAACAATAGTATGGCTCGGTGAAAAAGGCGCGAGACATTTTTGTGATCAACTGCATCTATACACGGAACAGAAAAACATGTAAACTGCTCCTTTATGTCAAAGTAGCCCCACTTTGATAAAATAAAGATATATTCAATCTAGCTCAAGATATATTAATAATTGACCACGCTGAATACGTTAAAAACAACCGACTTCAATCGCAACAACTCCAATTTTGCTATGTTTTTGTTGATTTTCTCAAAAACCGCTGAATCGATTTCGATAAAATTTACATGAAACTACCTGTGAAGTATACCCTTTTAAACAAAAAAAGAATTTTCGAAATCTGTTCAGGCGTCTTCGAGTAATCGGTGAACATACATTAAAAAAAAAAAAAAAGATTCCGACGAATTGAGAACCTCCTCCTTTTTTTGAAGTCGATTTTACGTTTACGTGTCATGCGTTGAAAATTCCGCGATATTTTTGTCCTATGCTTGAACCCCCCTTATATACGCCCATATAGTGTACATGCTCCTGCTACGCAACCGCGGCGTAGTTCATACAATACGTTATGCGCGTAGCGGTTAGTGTTTGAACTCGTATGGAATGCCACAACTGAAGTGAATTAATTCTAGGTTGTAACATTAATGCCGATTATGTGTTATCAATCTACTTGACTGTATATGTATATAAATGACCACGCTGAATACGTTAAAAACAACCGACTTCAATCGCAACAACTCCAATTTTGATATGTTTTTGTTGATTTTCTAAAAACCGCTGAATCGATTTCGATAAAATTTATATGGGACCACCTGTGAATATACCCTTTTAAACAAAAAAGAATTTTTAAAATCGGTTCAGGCGTCTTTGAGTAATCGGTGAACATACATAAAAAAATAATAATAAAAAAAAAGATTCCGACGAATTGAGAACCTCCTCCTTTTTTTTGAAGTCGGTTAATAAAAATGACAGGTACCAGGGCTTCAACGGGGCTTCCACACAAAATTTAAACAAATTTTCTAAAGAAGCACAAAGTCAATTTGAAATGCATTTTCATACAAATCGGTCAGCTGTTCGAAAGTAAAAAAAAGTTTTTTTTTTCGAATTGACTACGTCTTCCTTGGGGAAAGTTGTTCTGATTCATTCATTTATTCATAAAATATTTATCTCATAATATTATAAATGTGAAAGTATGGATGTTTGTTTATTTGTTTGTTTGTTTGTTTGTTCCACTTTCACGCCGAAACTACTTAACGGATTTGGATGAAATTTGGTAGGTAGGTAGATAAAGCACTCAGCTGACACATAGGATACTTTTTATCCCGGAAATCTTAAGGGTTCCCGGAGGAATGCTCTCTCTGGATCCAATTCTAAAGTCCACGCAGACGAAGTCGCAGGCGGAAGCTAGTTTTGCTATATGTGTGGAAATCCTAGTTTAAGCCCTGGTAGATATTTTAAGGCAACCTTATATATGTCATTGCAAAACTCCGGATGATTGGAAAATACTGTGAAAAAAACTAAGTGGTCCTCCTTCTAACGAGGGCATCAGACAACCTAATCTAACCTAACCTTTTTCGTCTTATTTCAATGAAATGCTATTTTAAATAAACAAACTTCGTGAGTAACTGAACGCTTATGCATAGACTAAATTACTAAAGAACATAAAATTTGACAAAATATATTTCATTGCATGTGTTTCAAAATTCTACCTTGAACGGGTTGAAATACAGATATGTTGTAAAATTTGAAGTATGAAAAAAACCTAAACTTTATCGCGTTCCAGAAGTTTACATCTAAATGTGAGTCAACAAGAAGTCATACCTCACAAGCACCTCACTAGTACGCTTACCCTCTGTAAATTCTAATATTCTGTGTGATTGTAACAAATAAACAAAAAACCTATGATACATTAAAAAACAAAGAAGTTCCTAATACGTACGCAAATCCACAATCTCTTGACAGTCTCACGTACATCCACCCAACACCTATATAACGCAAACCTGCAACCGATGAAATGAAATTTCCATCATCGCTTGCGCTTAGCGTGTGACGTAATACATAATTTATGGGACAACCCGGCTCACGTGTGGCGAATGTGTCTCCTTCATACAGAATAAAATTAAGTACACCCGGTGTTGTATGGAAATGTTTCGCTATTTAAGGTCTATCTGTCTTTTTAACCGACTTCAAAAAAAAAGGAGGAGGTTCTCAATTCGTCGGAATCTCCTGAACCGATTTGGATTTTTTTTTGTTTAAACGGGTATACTTCACAGGTGGTCCCATATAAATTTTATCGAAATCGATTCAGTGGTTTTTGAGAAAATCAACAAAAACATAGCAAAATTGGAGTTGTTGCGATTGAAGTCGGTTGTTTTTAACGTATTCAGCGTGGTCAATTATTAATTTTAATCGTTTATATCTATGGAAGCGTCGATCGCGCAGATTTACTGAAAGACACAGTCATAATCTGGATTGGAATTTACTATAGTGGTATTTTTTCTTGACCATTTTTTTCACGCAAGACAGTTGTTGCCTGTTGTTATCATTAGATAACAGTCGTAAAGCCGTATCAGGGGCGACATAGGCGGCTTAAAAAACGGAGTCTTGTGTTGGCTGCTAGTCCCACAAACTCCACTAATGGACTGCCTAACCTTCCCGAGTTACAAAAAAGAGACTCGTGTCCCAGCGTGAAGAAGATAATGGCACAAAAGATAATTTATAATACTGTCTTAGGTTAACCCTATATTGCGTAAGGCGGGCTGTTGGCCGTTGTTACTGAACGCGATAGTTCCACTCTCCTTACTTTTTCAAATATCAAACGAAACAATACTACACAGGAAAACAACAAATGTTTACCAAGACAACGTGTCGTTGTGATGCATTTATTTCTATGTTTGGGAGCTTGCGAATTTTTGTTAGTTTCACTTCACTATGTACCAACTGTCTAATCTAGATAATATTGACAGCTAACATCAAAACAGTGATAAAGAAATATTACGAAAAGAATTACTCCAGTCTCCCGCGCCAGTACTCCAGCACTTCTTTTTACACTATAGGGTTCTTATGAAATACCATTTTTTTGTAACCACGACTTTTGCTCATGAAACTGAACAACTTTCTCCAAGGAATACTATACTGAATTCGCAAAACATTTTTAGGAGTCCTCTTACTAATTGATCAACTGAGCCGCCAATTTTGTATGGGAACTCCAAAATTTATGCTTGCAAATTGAGTATAGGTTAATGAACCTGAACATCTTTCTCCAATGGGAGAAAGATGTTCAGTTTCATGAGTAGAAGCCACTGTTAACTTATTTTCAGGTATTTTAGAAGGACCCTTTATATTCGAAATGCGCAACCAGATTATTTTCCTTAAAAAAATATACCCTTTCTTTGTATGGCTTGCAATATTGTTATTTGTTTTTTACGGTACCTAACTTCTGAATTATCTGCGTTTATTGGTATATTTCTAATAATCATACTAATTGCAAACTTTAACTAAAACAACAAACACCCTTTGACTAACTTTATAACTATTCAGAACAATTAAAGCAAACGTTTAAGGCCGAATAACAATTTATACGACCTATAACATCATATAACTTTATTCCAACACACAGCAGAAAGTTAGATATAAATAATAACCAATACAATAATACAGTTACTCAGCTTTTGTTCTAAGTATGTACTGTGAAAAAGCTAATAGAAGCTCACAACATTCTTGGTCTGAGATGTAGACATATTATATAAAGTACCCTAAAATGAATAACAATTTATAAAATTCGAAACAAAAATAAACCCGTCCACAATTTTTTACAATTGTTAAAACCTTTTCTTTTTATCTTTGTAAAGGAGTGGGTTGTTATGTGGTTAGATCGAAAAGATATAATAATAATATAACGTGTTGATTAATGTACATGACATTAATCAACACGCAGAAACAACAATATTATTATTACAATTTCATTATATCAATTTAATCATAAGTACCAAGTGGTATTAGAGATCTATCTTCAACAGTGGACATATTCCGTTCGATCTGATGATGAAATAATCATATAAATAAAACTACAAATTGGATCAACAATTGTGCTTTGATTTTGAAAGGCCAACGAAAGTTTTTGAATAGATGTATATATAATATATATTTTTTTTGTCCATAAAAGTGGTTAGTAGTAACAAACAAAACTTAACCTATGTTAGTTGCCTTACAAACTATAACAGTTACACTTGTTTTAGTGCGCCGGTTACTATCCCCACCCAGTATTTTATACAGGGTGTAACAGAAGTGTGTGACAATACTTCAAGGTTGGCTTCTACCCATTAAACTGAACAACTTTTGTTCTACAACTTTGTTGAAATCGCAAAAAAATTTTTGGACTTTTCATACAAACTTGGTTCGCCAGCTGATCGATTTGTATGAAAAGTCCAAAAAAAATTTTGCGATTTCAACAAAGTTGTAGAACAAAAGTTGTTCAGTTTGATGGGTAAAAGCCAACCTTGAAGTATTGTCACACACTTCTGTTACACCCTGTATATCACCGATTATTTTACACACGACGAAGAAGGCAGTGTAATACAGTATGGTTGTTTCATGTGTCATTTGAGACCACGATTTACCTACGCACTTATCTACTTTACAATAGTTTTTGATTAATTAAAATAAATAAGAAAGATAACGTTGCTATTGTATCTTATCAGAAGATAAAATTGTTTGCAGTGAACCTACTCAAAAGAAAATTACCTCTCCAAAAGCAATGAGCAGGATGTAAAAGAAAGAAAGCGCAGAAATCTATTAGCAATTCCGAGCATAAACATTAAAATGGGCCTTGATTATCAACAGTCAACTCAGCTTTTTGAAAAGGTCATGGAACCTCTTCACACACGGCAACGGAAGCTAGGGCACAAAGAAGGAGCTCTGTAATACGGTTAGGTTATGTTTTATGTGCCGTGAAAGTACCGGATGGAAGCACGTCAGGAGTCAAGGGCCATCGAGGCGACGAGCCACCCGTGCCCTCGCCCAGCATTGTGCCGCGATCAAAAGCGCAAGAAAAACAAGCATCTCACGGCCCCTTTAGGCAATGACCAAGAGAGAAATATAATTGTTTTTTTTTTTGACAATAACTTGATAGAATATTACAAATTATTACTGAACTTAAACTATATTTAAAAAACTCTTTTTTGAAATGTTGCTCGTCATGCGTTTGTATTTTTTGCACAAAATACAGTAATTTCGAAAGCAAACTCAATATATTATATTTTGCCTTTGCCGACCTTCAAGCAGATTATATATCGAGCGAAAAACACAAGATTACTCCTCTACTTATTAGAATCATAAGAAAAGTACTCTTAAATTACTCTTCAAATTATGGAATGATCAGACAAAAGATGGTCCTCATTATAAAATTAAATTAATTTCATCGCACCAGCCAGCTCGCTGCCAGCACTTATCACAAGCGCTCGAAAACAAACTGCATTTCATCTTAACCAGAGTACGACAAAGGCAAATGGATGTTGAACGGATGAATCTCACATAGGCTATGTACAAGTGTCATGTAACTTCTATGTGCTCATATACAGTACAGGATGTTCTATTTTACAGCATAAACTATTGAGCTGATTTTAACAAATGAGGTAGATAACTATTGCAGGTAGATAATATTGCACTTTTCTTGAACTTTAATATGCCAATACATGAATTGACAAGTCAGGGTTTTTCTTTTCCGTTCTCAAGTATATTTTATCGCTAAGTTTGTTGCGAGATGTCAATAAAATATTACCCTCAGTAATGGACAAAACTTGACCTCTCCAGTAAATACATATTTATAATCTTGTATCATGTACAGAATTATTATTATGTTATCTTTGATATAATACAGTCAAAATAGTAATCATATTTTACTAAGCGACTACAAGAAAAAATTCTTGTGTTTCCGCCACTATTTATGTAGGTATATAAATTATATATATATATATATGCTTGTCTCGAAACTTTCTCGAGTGAAACTTTTTTATAGAAAGCTTGTAGCTGGAGGAAGTAACTTAGCTTGGTTTTTTCGTCGTTTAGACAGTAGTTTTCAATATTTTCGTTGTTACTTAGGAAATATAATACTTCTAAACTTAAACTTTGGGGCCGCGAATTCCTTTTAAGTCACTTTCAAATTTAATAATTGGGCATCGCTGAAAATAAGCGCTGTGCATTTACTAAGTCTGGAATCATTTTTATGGCACCACAAGAAACATATTTAGTTAGTAGCACTACTTTTTCGTATCGCTATCCCTTGTTAAACTATTGTAAGATATATTGATTGAATCGAAAAACGGCAAAACAAATATTTTTGCCAATGTTGTTTATTTATTCCACGTGTTCTCAAATTATACTTACAACCTCTGCAGAATATGACAAGGTCTGATGTATTTTTATACAGGTGTCCCAGAATGGGTGAATCAAATTGCTTTGGTAGATAGCTTGTCTAACATCCCACCAGGTAGGCTAAAGCTAATTTAAAAAAAACAGCTTAGTTTTTAATAAATTATGTTTTTCGGAAAATACGGAAAAAGTTTAATGCTCAATTTTTTTTATGCCACGGCTGGTCAAACTTACAAGAAAAACTATTACGCAGATTATTTTTTAAAGAAAGTGCTGCGTACTTAAAATTAAGTCATTATTTAAAAAAATATTTACAGTTACGTGAAGAAATCACTTATCAAATTAACTCTAAACGTGATACTTAGAGCAGAAAATGTAAGGAAAGTCGGATGTTTTCCATATTTTCGTAAAAACATCATTTATTAAAAATTGTTTTGGAACATTAAACAGCTATCTACCATAGCAATTTGATTTACCCATTCTGGGACAGACTGTATACAAAAAAGGCAATATTTAGTAGTTCAAATAAAAATAGCATAATTTTTGGGACGTCGCGTCGCGTCGTCGCCGAGTCGCAGACGTCGTTCAATTTCAATATCTGACATACGCTGACATTTACCTACAAATAGTCAGACGGAATCTCAATCATTTCTTTTTCCTATTTGTTACTCTTTGGGTATTCTCTGTTTCCGCTTCTTTTGAAATATTCAAGCTTTTTTGCATGTCTTCGGCTCAAATAAAATATTGATGGTTAGGGCATTATTGTATTTTATTAAAAACAATTCCTAAATGATAGATGCATGAATTTTAAGGACGCAGAAACAACCTTAATATCAAAGATGGTTGGTTCTATCTTTTGTTCTAAGTATTTTATTTATTAACTAGCTTTTGCCCGCGGCACGCCCGCGTGGGGATTGACGTTGAGGGTGCACAGTGCACGAGCCGCAAGCGGCTCGCGAGCCTATAAAAAGCTTTCTGTGAAACTTTCATTTTTCTATCCATAAAAACCTAATTTGGACAATTATGAACATTTAAACAACAAAAATAGCCAAATAGATCCAACTGTTATCAATTGATGTGCTTACCAAGGAAGATCATTTCATTTTTATTTATATAGAAGATAGATGAGTCATTCGATTCGGCTTAAAACTATAAACTATTTTATTTTATAGCATCAAACTAAACTGCATCAAAGTAAACTGAACTGTTTCATAATTTAATTCCATGCTTAATGATCTAATTTATAATACATCTTTTGGAGAGCTTCTTATGGCTTTTAAATCTTTATAGTTATTTTTATTTATTAAGTCATTATTTTGCAAACGGAAGTTCTGGATATGCATGATAAATTTGACTTGTTGAAAACAGACTCTTGTAAAGTGAATCAATTAGGAAAGCAAGGAGAAGACCTACTGGGAAAGCGAGGAGAAGACCAAATCTCTACTAGAGCAACGATTCCAACCAACTAAAAGGAAACTGCTAAACCCGTGCAAGAACTGACCTATGCTGAGGCTGCCGCTAGATCCCAGCAGTCTAATGCTACATCTTCCCTAATAGCCCAAACCACTGCCTCCATTAGGGACTGTGATCAATCACAGATCTCGGCCTCGTTATATACTCCTAAACTTTAGGCCCCGATATGGATACCCGACGATCGCACAACACTAATAGAGCTACTGCAACTGCTTTTCTTCCAAAACCTGCCGAAAACACCAAACTCCCTACACGTACAGAACCAGCGTCAACTCGTCGTGTTTCTTTTGCTACCACTGATCCTTGCAATGGTGAGAACTATAAAGATGCAAGTCATAAGAGAAGTCGCACCGCTGTTACTGACGTTCTGCGTGGCACTGCCCCTCTCGGCTCGACGACGCTGTGCGCTGCTGAACGGTTGAGCTACTTACATCTTTACTATGTGCAGAAAGGAACAACTGCAAAGCAGGTTCAAGACCACCTAAAATCTATATGCGGAAACGATGAATTTTAGTATACAGGTTCTTAAATCACGTGGGAACTATGCGTCCTTTAAACTTGGAGTACCCGTAAAACTATCGGAGCGTGTCTTGGCATCTAGTAACTGGGCTGAGGGTATTTGTGTGAAGCCCTGGCATCATAACTTTCGTGCCAAACAGGAAAACAAAGACAAAGCCATTTAAAAACATTGGTGTGTGTTACCAAAATATTCGAGGCCTTAGGTCAAAATTCAGATGTTTTATAATAATGTAATATTAGGAAATTTTGCTATCATAGCTTTAACAGATTTTTTTTTGACAAGCTCAGTGTTGACGAGCTGTTTCCTCCCGCATATACAGTACTGCGCCGCGACCGCGCAGAGGACGCCGGCTGGGGCGGGGTACTACTCGCTGTACGCGAAAACTTCAATGTGCGCTCTGTGGACGATATTGACGGCCTTACATTAGACATGGAAATAATATTTGCCTTTATTAGTTGGAAAAATTTAAAATTTATGTGTTGTGTTGTTTATCTACCACCGAATTATAATGATGAAAAATGTTTGAATATTTTGACTTGTATCGAAAATGCAATATGTAAATATCCTGATATGGATGTACTAATACTTGGAGATTTTAATCCTAACTCATGGTCTGGTTCAGTTAAAACACAATTTGATTGTTTTTGCAACTGTTTTAATCTTACTCAGCATAGTAAAATCACGAACTATCACGGGGGCATGCTCGATTTTGTGCTCAGTGGGATGGCGGCTGATCGCATTGTGGTGAGTGAGGGCGAGGAATCGTTGGTGCCAATGGATGCTTATCACCCTCCGCTTACTGTTCGCGTATCGCTACCGCGAGGTCTGCTGTCACCTGCACCTCCACCTGAGCCCCGTGCTGGTGCTTGCCCGAATTGGAATTTCCGAAAGGCAAATTTCAACGGACTTTATATGGCTTTGGCAGATGTTAACTGGGATGATCTACTGAATGAAACTGACGTTAATGTGGCAACTGACATCTTCTATGCAGAACTTTATAAATGCTTTAATGCTCACTTGCCTCTCAAGAAGACCTTCCTTAACTCTGACCGTTATGTTTATCCTTCATGGTACACTTCGGAAATTGTAAAAAAAAATATAAAGCAGAAGTATTTCCATTTTAAAACGTATAAATCTAGTGGCAGTGAGTATAACAGAGAGCTTTATAAATATTACAGATGGCACGCAAAAATACTGATTAACACCTCTTATCAGCAGCATATAAAGGGAATTCAGGCGAATATTCTTGGTGAACCTGCAAAATTTTGGCAGTATGTGAAGGATAAGCGGAGTGAGAGGCGAGGTTGTGATAATTTTATACACAACGGTGTCCAGTTATCAGGACAAGATGCTGCCGACGTGTTCGCCAGTTAGTTCAGTTCTGTGTTTCACTCCCAGCCTCCGCAGCTAAATCCGGTAGCGGCTGAGAATCTGGCACGAGGCGTATCTGACGCGAAGCGTGTTGCACTTGATCGTGTGGACGAGGCCGACCTTGTATCTGCAGCAAAGAGACTTAAACCGCGCTCTTCTGCGGGACCTGATGGGGTACCCAATTTTCTGCTTAAGGACTGTCTGTCTATAATGAAGGTACCACTATTGCACTTGTTTAATCTCTCTCTGAAAAACTCTGTTTTTCCCAGTGTTTGGAAGACGTCTAGAGTCACCCCTATACCCAAGAGTGGCACTAGTAAAGATGTCTCAAATTATAGACCTATAGCAGTGTTGTCGGTCTTCGGCCAGATATTTGAGTCGATATTGAATTGTCGAATTCGTCACCAAATCAGCATGTGGTTAGATGGTAGCCAGCATGGTTTTCGTCAGCGCCGGTGTGGCTGCTGAAATTGACGCACGTAGCCAGGTGGACGCGACATACTTTGACTTTAAAAAGGCGTTTGACCTGGTTGACAACGATATATTGCTTGGGAAATTAGCGCTCTTTGGTTTCACTCCAAGTCTCTTGGAATTCTTCTCGAGTTACCTTAGCCATCGCTCGTAGTTCGTCAGGGTGGCTGGTTGTGAATCTGAGCGTTATTACACCTTATCAGGAGTGAGTCAGGGGAGTACTTTGGGCCCCACTCTGTTCTTGTTGATGATCAACGACCTGTCGAAGGTCGTCCGCACTGCTAGGTGTTTCATGTTTGCGGATGATTTAAAGCTCTGCATGTTCATTGAGAGTCCCGTTGACGTTCTCGCCTTACAGAGCGACATCGACGCTGTGGCTAAATGGAGTGATGAAAATCACTTACCGTTTAATGCCTCCAAGTGTAAAGTGATAACTTTTACACGTCGTCGTCAGCCTTTCCGAGCTACTTATTCTTTGCGTGACATGTCTTTAGAGAGAGTGGACAGTATTCGCGACTTGGGACTAGAGCTTAATGTCAAACTGGATTTTCATTCCCATATAACGAAAATGTGTAGCGCTGCCAACAAAGCCCTTGGATTTATAATGAGAACAGCATCCCAGTTCAGTGACGTGAGAGTCGCCAGAGTTTTGTACAACGCCTACGTTGGTAGTAAACTCGAGTTTGGTGCAGTCGTCTGGGACCCCTACGAGAGCTGTTACTCACTCATGATCGAGAAGATCCAGCGAAAGTTTGCACGATGGCAATACAAAAGGGTTTATGGTTATTACCCGTATCTGTACCCATCATTATTTGTATCGGGGATGGTCGGCTTGGACACGTTGATACTAAGATGAAAACTTCTCCTGGTGGTACACTATTATTCCATTCTCCACAGCAAAGTTGATAACCAGTCGGTAATGGAACAGCTTGGATTAACTGTGCCATCGGGAGGAACGCGCAGCGTGGACGGTGCCGTTGCGCCGCGCCGCCACCACCGCCTATTCGCGCTCCGCAGCGCGCGCACGCGCCGAGCAGACAATGCGCTTACAGCCCGCGCGATCTCCCTTCTTTGCGCCATTACTGCTGAGCACTATGATTTGGACATATTCGCAGACTCAGTGGGATTTTTTTGACCAAAGTTTTTATGTTTTTAAATGGTAATGTTAATTATATAATATAATCTATAGTTATAAGTATGTGTAATAGTTAAGTTTTAATATGACTTGCTGACCTTTGGACAACAGTCTGTTAACAGCATGTGTTTTTTGTAATAAATAAAATAAAATTAAAGTAGTCTACTTATCAAATAGCCGAGATGCAGATAACATTTTATTTACAACTTTTACAATCTTAATGAAATTCCGCAAGATTTATATGCCATAAACGAATAAATTTCAGAACATTTAATATCGTTTGTTCAATAAACCGAATAAGTACTTATTCTTCTTAAATCTCATGTCAATCGAGCAAATTCCATTATATCTTCTGTCAATAACTAAGCCTCTTAAGAATGAAGAAAAAGCTAATGTTTTCCGAACGAAAGTTCTGAGTAGGTAATGTGTAGTACTTACTAATGTATGTAGGTACTTTGTGTCAAATAAATGTCTGAGTCGGAATCTGATTACGTAGCTGGACCCAGCGACCCAAAGACGATCTTTTAGCCTCCAACAGTAAATGACGCTACTTGTGCCACTCTTTGCCAATCGCTAATTTAGAAGATGTTCTGTTATGTTAAACTGCAAAATCCTGTTTTTAGACCTCCCCTAAGAGGAAAACTTTTAATCTTTATGTCAAACTGTTTGCGTTTCCAAACAGTTTGACCTAAAAACTTTAAATTGAATATGTAACGAAGTTTGGTCCGTTACATTACCTTCATAAGAGGGCCTTAATAATATTTCAGATGCGTTGTGATAAACAGTTTTCGAGTTAAGAATATAAAACATTACAATCTTAATTTTTTAACCTTTTTTTTGCGTGGTCCAACACGCACTTGTTTTTTTTTTGTTAATTCGGCGTTCTACGTATATTTTTAATAACTGGCCATTAACAAGTAAGCTATAAATATTTCAGTAATTTATAGACTCACGACACGACATGTATAAGCTAGTACCTACACAAAAGAAGGCGAAATTGTCGTTGATAGCACCATTCAAATCATCATGTACATTACGTGGCGTGGCTAAGACGGTCGTTCTTTCGCAGATATCTGACGATGATCGCATGTCGCTGACGACCGCGGTATCGGACGAGGAAGACGCCGGCGAGAGCGCTATGAACTCGCCGTACAAGGGCAAGCAGACCGGCGCGGCCGCAGCCTCCTTCAACTGCACCGGCGCCGTACGCAAGGCTGGGTGAGCAAAGTTATCCTCGACATTACCACCATCGTAGAAAAATCGACGGGTGGAAGGCTATTTGTAATAAGTCATTTTTTAAAATATTTAGGAGGTCGTTTTAAAAACTACTTTCTTATAAAAATACTCATTAAAAATAACTTTCTTCAACTTCAGGTATATAAATGCATTATTTATTTATTTATTTAACTCATATCTATAAATGTATATATGTTTTGGTTATCTTAGGTATATTTTTAGCTGTTACGTTATAATTTTTTGGTTCTATTCCCATGAATGCACTATCGTTGATATTGTCCTGTATTTTCATTTCTTTACCCAGGGTTGTCTGGAAGAGATCGCTCTTAGCGATAAGACCGCCTTTGTACACATAGTCTTAGTCATTTTTATTTTGTAATGTTCTCCTTGTGTGCAATAAAGTGTTCATACATACATACATACATACAACTTTTTAATAATATTAAAAAATATAAAGTCTATAAAGAATTTATATAATAATATGAAGTTTATTTTTAATGATTATTTTTCTAAGAAATAAAAAATTAAAACGATCTCATGAACATTTCTAAAAATGGTCACATCGAAATATTCCTGGACTTTGTCACCACCTCAAATGAGAAACCCACCTTGTATAGAACTTAGGCCTCCTGATCTTTTTTTAAACATTTGCTTAGCCCCGGTCCATATATTCGATCTTCTGTGAAATTACTGAGCAACAGGGATACGCAACAATATAAGTTAAAAAAGTAAATACCTATGTATCTGTTTATTCTATAGGTTAATCCATCTCTTTGGGATGTTTGGAAAATGCATTAGCTGAATATATGGATGCAGCACATTGTTGCAATAACCTAACGGCGGGAAAAAGGTAGCGGGCTACACCGTGTTGATAACTAAATTTTGAAAAGTGGAGACGCTATGATATATCATAAACCGGATAGTTATTACAAACAGGCACAGGTAGCTTCAAAAAACCATCAGTAAGAACTATAAATCGGCTCGATAATTCAACACTACGTTACAAGCGAGGCAAAAGTGACATGCTGCGGTCACCACTTGAGAACTTCCTTTATTGTTCTTATCGCTGAAGCAATATGTGTCGTATTAAATATTTGTTGCATCGAGTGATTCCAACATTTGCATATAATGCTCTATGTACTGGTCGAATGCCTCGGAGCAGAGCAGACCGATGCGGCCGCAGCCCCCTTCAAATGCATCGCCGATGCCGCCGGCAAGCCTGGCTGAGCAAAGAGATCGTTCGCGTGGAAACTGAACTCTGTGTTGTATCAATTATTGGTAGCTGCTTTATAAAGTATCCGTGTTCGCTAAAGGACGAAAAGTTTTATGCTATAGTATATTTAAAGGAAGGATCCATCCGGAAAACATGTTTTTTTTTTAATATTAAACTTCCGTAAAAGATTTTTTTTTTCGTCTATAAACAATATGCAAAAAACATTTTTGGACTCATAGTTAGTAATTGATAAACTGATCCGCCAATTTTGTAACTTAAGCAAATAATATCAACCATGAAGTTCGCGGCAACAGACAATTTTTTTTTTTTGTAAACTGGTATAATCAAGCTGTTGGATTTTTATTTTTAATAGATACATTGATTGTATTATTACTGTATTGCTTCCTTCGACACTCGCTCAGCATTCGTGTGATATTTCCGCTCATAGTGAAAACGCGCCAACACGAAAGGTGAATTCATTCATGCACACTGAAAATATTAAAAACACCGAAGTGAAGCCATTCACTGCAGTTTTTTCCAATCTTTATAAAAATCACGTGCAGCTTCATTCAATATATACGGCTTTATGATCACATTAAAGAAAATCTTACACCCATATACGTAATTATTTTCATGAAAAAGCAATTCAGTACATTATCCATTCAATACAACACCAGGTTAAAACTCACAATGTAAGGCATTTTAGTAATGATATAATGCTAAGATATATTTCGTTTCTAATAGGAATAAGAATACAAAAAATAATTTGAAATTGATAATTTCGTTTAAGTATCATTCAACAAATCATCAACTGTTTTCACATTACCCATTACTACATACGTAGACATATCAAAGAAAACAACAAAGTCGTACATAAAGCAATATATGTATAAGTACCTATATAGTTTGTTTAGAACTACGATGAATAATTTATTTTCAGATAACTTCCGTGTAGTTATGAGCATCGCAAATGTGGATAATAAATTCAAATTGCGATAGTTTGTTCAAATTTCGTAAATGTTAACTTTCTAAATGCAACTAATAATGTATGCACAAGAAATATAGTAAGACCGGAAAGAAGATCACAATAAAAATTACGATGATGGATTTAAATTTGAACGATAGGTAAGTGTGACAGGGTAGTGATTTGTATTATTATATATCTGTCTTGGTTCGATTACAAGAACTAAACTACCGTGTAAAGTCCATCGCGATTTGAAAAAATAGAGCGATAGAATTTTCTTAATCTGTTCTAGACCTGCGTCGGTCTTCTTAGAATAGGTACGTATACATATTTATACATCGCTGCACTACACTTTGTATGAACATAAACAAAAAGAGTAATAAAAATTGCTGTTTCTGTGAAGGTTTTACAATAAATGCGGCACGAACTGTAGGGAGAAGGGTTCTGTCACGCTCCGTTAGGAAAAGCCTACGGCGCCCTTTATGTTCCTTGAGGCTACAATTTCTCTTCCATGAATCCCAAATGACCGGAGGGAAATCTTACCCGTGACCCATTCAAAACTGTTGTAAGCGCAAGATGAGACCGTTCTCGGCGTAGCACCGTCTTCCTAAACACTTATAATAAGCGTAGTGTTTTTTTCCTTTTTTTACGACTCCTTACGTAAAATCTCTCCTGAGAATTTAATCATAATTCAAATATAATACATATACATACATAACTCATTTATTTAAATTATTCGCAAAATATATTTTAAAAAATTAATTGTAGTGCTACTTGACTGACTCGGTGGCTAAGTGGTTAGCGATCCTGACCTCTGATCCGAGAGTCGTAGGTTCGATCCCCACACAGGGCAAACTTTTCTGTGATGAGCAGAATTGTTTGCTCTGAGTCTGAGTGTATAATATCTATATATGTTTGTATTTAAAAGTATATGTGTATGTATATCAATCTCTGGTTCCCAAGATACAGGGAATCCTAGTTTAGGGCCAGATGACCGTGTGTGATTTGTCCCAGATATTAACGCTTAAAACGACATACATTGTCTGCGTTGCATAATGACGTCATCTACCTGTTCAAGGTATGTAAGAAGCTGTTAACTGTCAACTGTGTGTCATGAAACCCGCTGTGTACTTTTCCGCTTTATAGACGTCAGAACAAAACTTCAGTAGGCGAACGGCACTAATCACAGAATTTAAAATAATAATAATAGAATAAACGCTTTCGATATATATGTATAATAAAAATAATTATTGTACTAATCCAAACCGTATTGTTTATTATCGATAAAATGCTGATGAAATGCTGAATAAAATAAATAAATTAACTTACTTTTCATTTGCTTTTAATACGTAAGCCGGTTGCGTTGCGGCAGCGCACTGATTATTTTTATTCTTCTCTTTGATTAAAAATCTGTTGCTATGTCGGTCTCTACTCATGAAAATATGTTTTTTTTTTCAGACTTTCAGATTCTATTGAAATCGCGTAGGGTTACTTTTCGTGGAATTTCATTTCGTTAGACCGTTCTATAATAAAATATTCCATATGATTATAAGAAAGAAAAAAGTTAATACGTACGTTGCGTTGTGAAGAAAAAAATACAAATTCACTGTGTTAAAATATTAAAAAAATCAACATTTTATGTTTAAATATACCGTAGGCTAAAATGAAGTTTATTTTTCATTGGCTTTTCTATTCATATAATATATCATTATTATTTTAACATTAATATAAAAACCGACCAGAAAACAATTTGCCAACTTTGTAATGGTTTCAATTTATGTACGAGATATACATATAGATGTATAAGTTGGTACACCATATGTACGTAGTACACGATATAATTAGTGTGGTTTTGTAATGACAGTTATAAGTGAAACTTCACCTAAATATAAATTAAAATTAAATTTCAGAAGTTGAAGCCAACAAAGTCTACTTAATTAAACGTGTATTGGGTTTTGCTCAATTAATATAATAATTTATGAACTGTAAAACTGATATTTTTTTTAAATTATGCATAATTCTATAAATATTATAAGTGTAATTTTTTCACATTTTTTATTTATGTAAGTGGTGAATTTCTAAGATAGAACGTTTCTACGCTCACGAGCTGCTAGCGGCCCGCGCACGCATACACCATAGATGTTATAAAGATTCTTTAGCTTGAGGCATACACTATATGCAACAACATACATTTTCACACACAAGCCACAGACAATCACTGGTTACGTAAAATAAGTAAAAAATCTATAACCATGACATTGAAACTCGTAAAGCTGCAGAAATAAAATCGTCTTCACCTTTCTATAAAAGAGATTCAATATTTTCTAAAATCATCTCTATGAAGCTAAAAGTTCAACGTCAAATTGACTGCTTCCCTATTTTTAATTTACAAACAACTATGGTTTCATTTGTAAAAAAATATTCCGGTTAATATAAATAATAACTCACATACCCAATGAAACACAGTAATATTATCCTGTAACTAAATATTGTTGAAACAATATGCCAGAGCGCGCACATAGGTCAGACTGCACAATGGAAAGCGCTGAATCGTCCACTCACACACTCTTCCGGGTGAAAACCGATTTCAAAATAATAAGGGACCGTGAAAAGAGTTTAGCCCCCACCCCGGTAAATGTCCTCATCTGGGCCATGGACATACTGCATGGAGACAACCCAAACATCGGAGTTCCCATTGAGAAGATCCGAGGACTCATACGGAGGAACTTCATACTGCCTTGCAGGTTGCAGGACATCGACAAAAAGATAGACACCACCGTTATGTTCGCCGTATATTTCGGTGTCTTGGAGGAAAGGAATAACTTGTTTTACCTGAGAAAGAAAAACCTATTTGATGAATCAAACGATAATATACCACATAACTATCCCAAAGATAAATGGAGGTATCGCTTTGATTAAAAGAAAGAAAAAAAGTAAATATGTAGGTTTTGAAGTAAGAAATACAAATTCACTGTGTTAAAATATTTAAAAAAATGTAAAATTTTCTGTTTAAATATACCGTACGTTGCGATGAAGCATGTTTTTCATTGGCTCACTCGTACCTTGCAGGAATAATTTACATATAGATCAAGTTTAGAGCGTGTGCTGTTCATGTTACGTAGGTACTCATAGGGCTCAGCAGAGCATAGCAATATGTCCCTCACGGACTTTATGCATAGGTGTGGCGAGAAATTTTGCATGTTAGGACATGCAACGGTTTTCCCATTATTATCAAGTAGGTATTTAAAGAAGTTGTAATGGGATGTTTTTCAATAATGGGTACATTTTATTTTGTATTGACTGTAACTGAAATCTGTTGATTTTATACAAATCTAAAAACAAATGTCATTCAATCGTAATAGTAATAGTTAATAATATTATGCTAAGCCTAAGATGATCAAAAAACAAGGCTATTATGTTAATAACTTTCTGAACAGGTTTCTGAGTGTGAAGAAGTGGTTGCTGCGGAAGAAACATCAAATTGAACTGGCGAGGAAACGCGGATGGAAGGGATACTGGGTGTGCCTGAAGGGTACCACGCTACTTTTCTACCCGTGTGACTCGCGCGAGGGCCGGTCCGTTGAAGCTGCGCCCAAGCACCTCATCATCGTCGACGGCGCTATCATGCAACCGATACCGGAGCATCCCAAACGGGACTACATCTTCTGCCTTAGCACTGCATTTGGCGACGCGTACCTGTTCCAGGCACCTTGCCAAGTACGTATATCACTCGATCATTCCATATTTAAATTACGGAGAAACCTACAATTTTAATGACCATGCTCACCCCGTTTCTTAGGTGGAGCTCGAAAACTGGGTGAATAGCATACATAGTGCATGTGCCGCGGCATTCGCACGCCACCGCGGCAAGACCGGAACGCTTCATCTACTTCAGGAAGAAATTTACCGTCTCGAGAAAGCCATCGAGTCTGTAAGTACACCTATTTCCTACTAAATGACTACTGCATACGTTTCTCCCTACTGTTATGAACTACTTTACAGTTTAATACGGCAGTTAATGTAGCAGTGAACAAATGAAATGTGGATCGTAGAGCAGGCTCACCTAGATATTATGTCGAGCTCGGCTCTAACTGCGCATCGGCCTGAACCAACAGAAGCATTGTTTGTTTGACTAGCTTGAATCTCTATCTTCATAAACCGATCTACCTTGCCACCGCTCAGCTTGAAAATGAGTTGTTACAAGGTTCACATTGGAATGGCTCATTGCTCACTCGAACCCTCAAGTTGTACGACGTAGCGCGCGGAAAGCGTTTCCCATTTATGCAGATAAATTTATTGCTTGCACGAAGCTCGTCGTCGTGAATATGTATAGCGCTGAAAACTTCTTTTACTACTACCACACCGCTGCTTAACATAAATCATCGCGACAGGGATGCATTTTAATGAAATTCGCAAAGTATAGGCTTACAATTAATCTTTGGAAGCTTGATTTATGTCCGATATAAACAAACGATACTTATATTCAAACTACATGTGTTCTGGAAGTATATGGAGCTTCCATTTATTGTAAACCTTTATTATATAATAGATATAGACGAAAAGGGAACAAGGCAGAAGTTTATTCGCATTTAGAAGTACAACAAAAGCTACCCACATATACTCGTATTATCGTGACAAATCTTACTCTAAACATCTTTAATTAAATTAGGTAGACAGAGGCTGAAATTTTAATGGTTTGGTGCACGTGTAACTAATGATTATATGGGTAATGTCGTAAAGCCCGGCAGCGCAAGAATTCACGATATTTGCAAGAAGGTAACAGAATATTCACCCATCGCCGGTGTATCAGGAACATTCTAACCAATATGTGCATATCTAATAATCTGTATCGTAAGCAAGGGGGCGAGGGAGTTGTGTGTGATAGCTAGCAGCCCACATTCGTTCCTCGTGTAAATCGCGCCAATTTCTGACCCACGCTGCGACCGCAACACGCATCAAAAGCCTTTGTGGCGGTTCTCGCTTCAGCATACTCGCCAAATTCGAATACGTGCTTCCATTTGTAGTGGCTATGTACATACATGTCACTGTTATCTAACTGTACGTCATTTACAAACACAGCATATTTATTGCCAATAGCAATGGAAACAGGATGTGTATGTGTATCGCGTACGAATATTGAGTCATTGATTAAATATAAAAGAGCTTACTTTGTAATTTGTTCTGGAGAAAAAGTCATGTAATTACCATTTTTGATTGGCACGTGTACGAATGTTACAAACAAAACAATATTAGAGTTTCAGCCGTATGGGTAAACAGATTTGGTCTATTTTGTCAGTGCGATAGTTACGTTGTATAGGGCAAGTGCGGGGAACCTCGTTAATATTCATAGCACACGTCACCTCCGGGGCGAGTTCAGAAACCGCTCGAGCTATCCAAATTACATTTAGGAAAACTAAGTTTATCAAAGTTTGTCATCATTTACCGGTATTTACCTTATTCGGGTAATTCATAAATTGCTGATGTTGTATAAACGATGGAAGAATAATAAATTTGCGGACGTGTAGAACATTAAGGAGATGCTGTTTTGTAATAATTTATTTTTGGTGTTTCTATCTACAGCTGCACAAGTATCTATATGTCGGTCATTTCACAGCAAGTGAATAGATATTAAAAAGAGTTCATTTTTTTGAAAATATATCTATCAACCTACTGGATTTTATAGTACATCGTGGATAATATTACGACAGAATAATAAGGGGAATTTCATTACACAGGATCATAAACTGAAGCACATGGCGGACCTACAACAGTCCGTTGTGTCGGACCCAGAGACGCGCGCGCAGCTAGCGGTGCAGATGCTGCAGTGGGAGGAGAACCTGGAAAGACTGCATTGTGAACAGTTCCGTTTGCGCTGTTACATGGCCAGCTTGCAGAGTGGCGAGCTGCCTAACCCTAAGGTAAGACACGTTAACCGCTGAGGGATGCTATTATCTCCATATATAGAGAAGATTACGCTGTACGTATACTTAACACATGCAGCAAGTAGAAGTTAATTTTTAACCGACTTCAAAAAAAGAGGAGTGTCTAAATACGACTGTATGTTGCTTTTTTGTATGTATGTTACGCGATTATTCCGCCAAATATGAATCGATTTTGATGATTTTTTTTTGTTTGGTAGGTAATACTTTAGAGATGGCCCTATATAAATTTTATCTAAATTGATTCAGCGCTTTTTGAAAAAATCAACAAAAAAGAAAGCAAAACTCTAATTGTTGCGATTGAAATCGGTTATTTTTAACGTGTTCAGCGTTGTCGATTACTCTTAATATCGATCTACCTTTGAATACTAGGGTTATATCTCAAGAAGATGTGACCTATCTTATTTTTGTTAAAGAATATTAGTCCGGTTCTTTATCAAATTAAAGTTGTTTACTCATAACGGACAATCTATTTTTTATTCGACTCACAATATGTTTTTTTTTTTGCAATAAGTACTAACCATGCCGCCATTTCTGCCTCGAAAACAAAGAACAACATTTGTATATACCACTAGAAAAGTGAAAAGGGAACGGAATCGCTCTTGGGATTTCAGCTAGTTGACATAAAAAAAACGAAGAAACTCAATTTGATGTAAAAAAAAAACTGCCAGCCTACCCTTTTTACCGCACGTACTTTCCTCGTTCACCAATTTCCTAACAATACGATGATGTCTCCAATTACTCTGTGATCTTTTATTCATATCAAAGAATATTTACGCATGGAAAGGAAGTTCGGTTGGCACCGTTGTCAAATTGATAGTTTCGCGGCGTGGGGAGTTGGGAGCCTCGCCGAATCAGGGCGAGACCCGTGTCACGTTTTACAAATCGCTATCCGATATACAATGAAAAGAAAATGCCAATAGTATTCCGAATATAGAGCGACGGTGTAGGCCAAGAAGTCAATGCGGACGCCTCATTGCCTATTCATTTTCCCATGCATTGAATACTGTTCAATTTGAGGCTCACGTATTTTGATGAGGAGGTTTAGCCAAAAAAGAAAAGTTAATCAATGTATTTACGGGTTAATAGTAACGAATTTTCTTTAAAAAGTGTAAAGCTTGAGTAATAAGTTTAATGAAGAGACATTTACGTATGACTGACTTCATTATTAATTCAAGGCTTTATTTAATTAATTATAGCGATAATTTTAGTATAGATTGAATAATTTTGAGCTTCAATTTATAAATCTCTTTTATAGAATCTAGCATCAAAGAACCTTAATTAGTTACCGAAGGTACTTACAAGTTCATTGTTTCTCATATATGAGGTTCTCATGTACTAAACATAGCATTTATAGAATTTGACATTAAAAGAAATTAGAAGAAGTTAAATGTCACCAAAGATCTCAGTTATTTTCCATATTTACAGCTACTGTAATATTTTTCAGTGGATTTTCATTTGAACGTTACTGCTAGACGATAAAAGCAATAAAATTTGATATAAAGGGTGTATGTCCGGTGAAAGTACAAAGACGCGTTTGTTGCAGTCACTTCTAACCCACGTGTCGCGCGGTACGAAGAGTACACTGAACAAGCTAGGAGTGTTCACCGTGTCATCGTTCCACGCGTTCATTTGCGCGCGATCGCCTTCCCTGCTAAACAACCTGCTGGCTGGACGAGGCGCCACCAAGCGGCGAGCTCCGAACCTGTCCAGATCCAACTCAGGGTCAAGCAGGCGCTCCATGCAGGTCAGTGTTTAACCTAGTGTTTTCCATGCAGAAGATCACCATCTTTACTCAACGAATTGCCGAGATCTGTGTAATCTTGTTGCTCTTAAGGCAAGATTGCCGGCTGTTAGAAGACCCTGTGGAGGCTGATGACTCCATAGATTTGTGTAAGGAACATTTTCTATCCCATTCATCCTTTTTTAGCCACGAAACTGTACATTAATACTACTTTAGCTCTTCTTAATGTACTTGGTCATAGTTTGGTAACTCTTAAAAAATATGGAGCATTATAACGGTATAGTTTGTCAAAGCCAGAATCCAAATCCCGTCCTTTGAGCGATAAATTTTTTTATGTTTACATTTTTTTTTAATATTCGGTGTTTGCTCATGACACAAATGTTTTCCTTAAGAATAATCGAACCCACGACCCTCCGCGTAAAAGTCAGTAGCGCTAATCACTGCTCCACTGAGCCAGTGAGCAACAGAGCTTCAATACAGTTACATAACTTCATCCCAGTTATCTAAAAATACCCCCGCACAAAGTATCGGGTGCCGAATCCCGCAGGGCCTCTGGGAAATATAGCGGAGAGGCAGTCAACGGGGCTTGCGTATACAACTTCGAAATATCCTTTTTTCCTGCTATTTAGTTAAATATATTATGAAGTCGTCAGTAAGTATCAAGGGTACCAAGATGTTTTGTGAGCGAATGGAGTTTCCCAATAAGTCATCATACTAAACAGTAATCGCTGTACTTTATTTTAGTTTTTTTAACATACCGACATATATATTATTTACTGACTTGATTTTGTGCGTTTCGAAGCTATTCTTGCTTAATTGAACCATTTCCAATACAATTGAGAAACAAATAACAAACAATACCAAATTTCTGATCGGTGTACTTCAGAACGCCAGCAGCACACCTAATGCAGTAAGTCACGAGAAGCCACTATTACTGCTCGGTGGCCTGATTGCCTGTCATTAGCTCGCGCCCTTACTTCGAACATAAATTTTGGCTAATTGTTATGAATAGATCTGTTGGAGATCGCCTTTTAGCGGTTTTGTTAGTGGAAGCTTTATTACCACCATCGAAATGAACTTGACTTGGTTTTCGCGTAATAAATGATGAAAGCATACGTTTTCTTGGAAAATGTATATTACCTTACCATATTAAGATTCGTATTTGATGGCGACTGGCACCTAACTTCGCGAGTTTTGTCATACTTGCCGGAAAGCCTTTGTTACTAGGATATTGAGTTTCCATTAAAATCGTACATAAAGATTCTCAATTTTCCGTTCCATTGTTAGAATTTCAGAATACAGATTGGAATCACAGATACAAATTATTACTTGTTTGGTAAATCATGTACCTACATTGAATGCGACTGTGAGAAATTGGTTTTTACAATAATAAAACACGTGGATAAGTATTGTTAAGGCATGGTTTGATTTATCGGAATTCGTGTTATTTACGATACGGCTACGTTATTTTAAAGCCAACTGTTTTTGCCGCGCGTAATATTTTTTTAACAGGATGATTTCTTTAAATCACTTTCCTGTGTAATATGATGAAATCTGCCCGTTAAATCTGTTAGCCCCGTGATATTTACAAGGAAGTGTCCAGTGAATAGAGTAGCAGAGCGCCCGCGCCACGCCCAGTGTAAAGTTTGCGTGGCCGGCTCCCCGGCTCGGCAGTCACGCCCGAGGGCCCCATTCATCCATCCCTGCCGCCTGCCTCACATCCGCCCGTGCCCATTTATCCATCACTGAATCCTAATCCAATGTTATTATATCTCACACTTTTATAAAAGGCAGCGAGAGTGCCACCAAAAAAAATAATTTCAGTTGAAAAGAACTCTTCAGTACAACAAAATCTTTATTGGACTGGCCCATTCAAAACCTCTTAGCGACATTTTCAACTCTGAACTCAAGCGATCATCATGTAGCCTTTTCAAGCTTCTTGTTTTAGGTGAAGGGTGCATTTTTGTTTGGAAGGAAGGTGCTATTAAAATTTTCTTGTTGCTCAAGAATATTAAAAGTACCTGTACCCTTATTGGTATTTGACACGTGTTGCTCCTTTTCCGATTCAACTAAACTATGTACATCTCTCAAAGTTGATTAAATTCTATCAGTCATAATATTATGGTCTTATTTTTTGGTTGACTGTACTGCCTCTGAACTGTTCTTTATGAAATAAAGTTATATAATCTCTGTTGAGTACGAGACATTCGTTTTCATTGGGAACTTGTAATTAATGGGTCCTAGGAACAGACGACAATTCCGAGACAGCGCAGCGAAGAGACTGAAACTTTTTGTTCAACTTAAGTACGTGTTCTTGAAGAAATTACTTACATTCTCCGTTAGCTAAGCTACCTAAACCCAGTCTTAGTCATGAGCCGGTTCCAGTAAAAACCTCATCTGACAATATCTTCACCGCAAAAGCTTTACAATCCGACAGAGAATATGGTGTCTTAATTTCCTCAAGAGCTTTGCTTTTTTTTGCTTGTGGGCTTAATTGTCAACTGTATTGCGTAGATACTTAACAGTGTCCTGTTTTTCAACTAACACGATGTTCAGTACAATCCTCGAAAGTTAAAAGCGGTTTTCCTATGCTCGATTAGTGCTTAAAAGTAGCGAATTGCATAGTACTCTTCAGACCTAATGTAGTAAGGGCTTACCAATAGTAAATAAAAAAACTGTTATGTTGCCAATCGGAATAATATGAATAATTGCGTTTTTTTTTCTTTGTAGCTGTGGTAACAATTGTTCAAAACCACACTGTACGTGATAGATGTAGGTAATTACGTACAGTGAAAGCACTGTTGTTCCGACTAAATCAGTAAATATGGCAACAGATGTCGCGGGAAGAAGGCGAGGCTGCGGTCCGTGTGTCGCTGCCCGAGGGTACGACGGCCACAGTTGGGGTGCGCGAGGGCATGTCCGTGGAAGAGTTCCTGGCGTCAGCATGCGCGCGCCGGTCACTCAACCCACTCGAGCACTTCGTCAGGGTGAAGAAACGGCGCGATATGGAAGACCACAACTACTTCGTGCCGCATCGCAGTGATCTCATCGAGACCTATGTGAGTGTTTTCTTATTTCTTAGCAAATAAATTGTATAACTATAACTACATTAAGCATAGTTTTTCACATAATGTTGTGTCGCTAGCTGTTTTGTAAATTTCTGTGTAAAAACTAACGGATAAAACTGAGTCGGTCAGGCCGACGGATGGATGGATGGCTAGGTTATATTAGGAGGTCCGTCCGTTAATTTGTAGCTTTTTAAACAGTAGTTTACAAAGCAGCTAGCGATTTTGTAAAACTGGTAATTCTACAATCTTGCTGCGACATATACACAGAATCCGGTAGTTGACTGCTAGTCATCTGACTTACTTTATAACAAAAACGAAATTTTGTTCTAAAAAAGTTTGAAGTTATGAACATTTTTTTTTATATTTATTTGTTTATTTCAGTTATTTATTTTCCCATATAACATATACAATGATATACATTTTATACTTAAAATACTATACATAAATACTACAATGACGTCATAATTCAGTATAGCACTTTGGGTACTAATTATGAAATTTATGTGAATTAAATTTGTACATTTACTGAAAATCCAAGCGGGGAAGCTTATCTGCATTTTGAATAAATAATAAAAAGACCTATTCAGTGAAAAATATTTATTCTTGAAGCAATCAACTCCTAGATTGTCATTGCCCAACACAAATCTGAATCAAAGACTTGTAAAAGAATTGAGAAAAAATTATCAAAAATAAATACAGTCACGTATTCCATATATTTTCTGTTCAGCTCTTTCTTGGCAAAAAATAAGACATTGTTTGTTTTTTCTGAGATCGTACTTAGTCAGGATTGATCTATAACTTACTGAAATTTGGCACAGCCTTACTGTGCCCTCATTAAAGCACAATGAAAATAAAAGTCATTATGGTATTGTAGTCCTATAGCAGGAGAGTAATTAGGTAAATGTTGCTCCCTTGTCTCCGGTGTGCGTAACTCGATGGAACAATTTATTTTAAAAAGAAACCTGCAAAATTTGCATTCTCATCACAAAGGGAGGTAAATGGTCTCAGCTCTGAATATCTTGTTAAAAAATTCCAGAATGACATAGGGCGAAACGTGGCCTATTTTTAATTAAATTGCCCCACCAGGTTTGACATTTGGGAGGCCAAGTGAATAAAAATATGGAAAAGTGTTTTGTGACCGAGTTTCGGATGAGAAGGGTCTGACAGCGCACCTATATTCCGTCACCGAATTTCATTCAGCATATTGTAAGGGGTTATCAAAACTGCCACATGGTTGATTTTTGTTGGTTTTACATGTCGAAAACCACGTTTACTGGAAACAATATATGAAACAGCGACAAATACTATTCGCATATACAGGATGTTAAAGAAAGTGCGTTTGAAATTTTAAGGGGTTACTCAGAATCAAGTATAGAATCCAAGAAAAATATTGAAAAAATCCGCTCTTCAAATTTTTTTTTCAGATTCTCATACTAAATCTGATAGTAAATCAAGAGTTTGTATGAAAAACTGTAAAAAAATTTGAAGAGCGGATTTTTTCAATATTTTTCCTGGTATCTATATTTGATTCTGAGTAACTCCTTAAAATTTCAAACGCACTTTTTTAACACCCTGTATATAAAAAAAATGAAAAAAAATATTTATTGTAAAAAAAAAATATGCGCCAAAACGATAAAAAAATGCAATGTTTAGTTTAGCATAGATGATATTAATCTTATATATTATATAAGAATTAGTAATTCGTCTGATGTTCGGTCTGCATTGCTTAAGGTTTTTATATAGTGTCGGCTTTAAGTTGATTGGGGTCGGACATGGCAAGGATTACAAATAGGGATACAGGAAAAGTGCACAGACGAAAAGGGGTGAAATAAGACCGAATTATATTGTAAAAAAAGTTTTTCTCTAAAATCGTTAATTTCATACTATTGTTTTTTTAATAAACAAAAATATACGAATATTCTTAATTACGTATAAGGTGTATCGCATTAAAATTAAAACATTCATAGTTAGTAATGGCTACACTACACATAGGAAATTTTAAGTAACGATTACAGTTGCCATAATATGCTTATCAACACAACAAATTTGAAATTTTGATGTGGCTTTTTTAATGTTGCATTTTTTTAAATAACATTCATTTTAATTTTACCCCTTTTCATTTGTATACTATATCGAAGGATACTCTATAAAGTCTATTGTTTATCATCTAAGTAAAGAGTTAAATGCCACGTTTAGTGAGCTTTGTCGTTAGGCTTTAAAGTTGAAGTAGGATTTAACTAGTTAAATAATACAGATATTTGTGGCATAGATCCTCAGTACATTTACAGGAAGTCAAATCTCACTTTTATAATATTATGAATTGCGAAAGTATGGATGATTGTTTGTTTATTTGTTTGCGAGTTTATTTGTTTGTTTGTTCCGCTTTCACGCCGAAACTATTAAACGGATTGAGATGAAATTTGGTAGGTAGATAGATAAAGACTTCGGCTAACACAAAGAATACTTTTTATCCCAGAAAACTTAAGGGTTTCCAGAGGAATGCTTAAAACTCAAAATTTCCACTTCTTCACTAAATGGCACCACCTTAACATTTTATTTCTCTCTGGATCCAATTCTAAAATCCACGCATACGGAGTCGCGGGCGGAAGTTAGTAATTAAATAAGTTTCACTGTTCACGCGCGGAAGCCAATTTACCTCGAAATCCAGTGGAAACTTGAAGCCAAATCCGCATCATAAATTTTAGGCTTGGTTGTGTGTCACCGAGTGTAAAGTGTCACCTTATCTGTTATGTAATCGCTACTATATCTGCCATTCATTCCACTTTATAGCCTCTTTAAAGTAGATGGATATCTATCCCTTGCAAGCCCTTGCGGAGACATTCAAAGCATTTAGAAAAACTTTCGCAATTATATCCGTCGTTTAAGAAAGTTTTTGGTGAGGTTTAGTTTTTAAGGTTCCGTGCCTCAAAAGGAAAAAAGAAACCCTTATAGGATCACTCGTGTGTCTGTTGTCTGTCTGTCCGTCTGTCACAAACCATTTGTTCCAAATCTACTGTACCGATCATGTTGAAACTAAGCACTCATATAGAATTCTGTGATTCAAACAAAGATGAGTAATCTAAATAAAATAATTTTGAGTATGAGCACTTTTGAGCGGGCAAATCAGAGAATCAAAAAAGTTTTGCAAACTGTACCGTGTTAAATATCAAATGAAAGGGCTTGTTATTTTTGTTTTTATAATTTAAAAAATTTACGTAAATCAACCATTCCCTCGCCGCCTTATCTCCGAAACTACTGTAGCAAAACTTTAAAAAATATATTGCTTTACTTATTGATAACTTCCTGTAACCTATAAGAACTCTACGGTATTAAAATAAGATCGCAAAATTCTCAATATTGTTTGTTTGTACATAACCCTCGGTGCGCGAGTCAGACTCGCATTTGTCTAGTTTTTCATTAAATTGCTTACTCTCTGGTGATATTAAATATCAATAATTGACGAAGAAAGTTTACTTAAAATTTGTCTATAAACTTTTTAAAAGTGACGAATTAGTAACATCAGAATCGTTACTTAAATCACTATCGATGAAATAACTTAAACCGATAAGTTGCTAACTGGCTAACTAAGGGAAACGAGAAGAAAATCGGACATTTCGTTAATATCAAAAATACTGTCATATTATCGCTACGTTGAAAGTAATTATTTAGAAATTATGCCCGGCTTCGTGACTAAGGACCTGGAAAGCTGTCTCCTACCACTTTCGATCACCTTGATGTTTCTGACCTAAAAAAGTTTAAAAAATCCTATTGTAGACCGACGTAAAATAAGTGAAAGATTCAAGCGCGACACACACAGAGGCGGTCGCAGGGCGGTGCGAAAGCGTTCCGGGAGCGGTATTTTTTGTAATGTTTGGATTACTATGAAATCCTTCACACCAAAACCGGGCGGGCGCCACGCGGTTTTCGTGTGAAGGGTTTCATAGTAATCCGTGTGTGTTGCGCTTCATGAAAGCAGTTGGCAAACAATGTGCAAAAGAGAAGTACAATAGTTACAAAATATATCAATAAATATAACTTGCGTTAGTTTTCAATCAGTCAGGTGCGGTGGGGGCGGGGTTCTTCAACCTGTACGTCATGACCTAACTGAGGCTTTCAGCAGTCCGCGCACATGTTTTGTTATATATTATTAGTGTACTGAGCTGAAAAATCATGCATCTTTGAGACCCCAATAGTTTAGAAGGTTACGCTAGGTTCGAATAAAATATGTTTTTTTCCTAACAGTTGCACACGCACGAAGTGGTGGAGGTTTGTGCCAAAATCCTTTACCAAGTGGAGCTGCAGCGGACCACACTCGAGCAGATGTGGGGCTTCAGCGTGGAAGCGGAGTTGATCGAGAACGCGGAGCGCCAGGACGAGCTGTGCTGCTACGTCAGCCGCGTCGAGGACAAGAGTGTTGCCATGCAGAACGGTAAGTGACACATATACCTGCTGTACTAGGCAAAATTTTCTTAAAATCCCAAAGACTACCTATAAATAATAATTCGTCTAATTTGCAAACTATAATATTGGTTATCAATCAACTCGTAGATTTGGCATAGTGGTTAGTCCACACGCATTGTGGATAAAATAGATAGCTGAAAGGAAAAGAACAGAAAGAAGCAAGTGACGCTGAAATCAATAATCATCCATCACATTGATACCTGATCCCGTTCATATGTACATACCAAAGGTATCTTACGTACACATTGCGCTATGTCAACTTTTTTTCAATTCCGATGTTTTCATTTCGTCATGCCACAAAAAGGTGAAAGGAAAAAAACATTTTCATTTCCAATTGTTTTTGTGCCAGGCATAATCAAAGGCGACGAGATAATGGTGATCAACGGCGCAATCGTCTCTGACCTAGATATGATGTACTTGGAGAGCGTGCTGCAGGAGGAGCTCTCCCTCGTCATGATGATGCGGTGAGCACAATTCATTTCACTTCACTTCCCGATTTTCGTGTCTATGTAAATGCGTCGGTCGTCAACCGAGCTACCGGCTGTTCATTAATCAAACAATCACATCGATTCGAATTTGTTTACATCGAATTAGAATATTCACTGCAGCAGGCGAAAAAATTTGAATAAAAAGATTTTTTCCTCTAGGCGCTGCGTCGTAATAGGTAGGCAGGGTTAGCTTCGAAACAGGAAGCGGAGCGGTCGTGTAGTGCTTAATAAAACGGAAGCAGGAGTGCGGCGGTGGCTCGGCCGTGGCTCGGCAGGGTGGAAGGTCTGTTCATCGGCATTTCCCGCTTCATTCTCCTGACCTTTAGCGCGCGAGTGCAGCGAGGCGCCGCGGCAGGCGGCTCGGCGACCTACATACGCGCGGCAGCCTGCGCCGGCCGCACTCCGCCGCACTCTGCCATTGTGGCCGACCGCAATTGAGCCTCTCCACGTCGCCGCGCGTAAATTAATGTTCTCTCACAAACGTCACCTCGAAAGCACTCCCGACACGATACCATTGTTGTGAGTTTTAACACCCCGTTCACGTGATAAAGCCGTCACGGTCTCAACGAGACCGCTTTTACTTCTATTGTTATGCGAATCGCGCAATTAGTTACAAACTTTGACAGTATAATTTGCAAAATTTAGATGTTGTAAGATACAATACCTTTATTACCCTCCCTTTTATTCCTAACTCGAGATCGTAACAAATCCAATGAATGAAAGTGGAATAGATTACAGGCATTTGTAGGTACTTATATGGTTTATTTACTTTCTAACTTTGTGTTAAGAAAAGATGTCTTCATTTATTCAACGACTACATTACCGTGACAACTGTAATTCGTATACTCGTGCAAGTAATCAGATAGTTAACATTTTAGTCTTAAGTTATCAAGCACACAAGAGCATTAAACTCTTAGTATAAATTAGCGTGAATTACTTGCGTATTCGTAAGAATTTATACAATTTACATTATTAAGTTCCTAGTCGCGGCGGAGCATGTTCTAAGTAAATGGAAAAAACGACTTAACTAAATGAAGTTTGCAGGGCTGGAAGTTTTTGTAGCGTGACTTGAGAAGAAATTGAATATAGTTGGTTCAAACGTTGTTATTTATAAGTGAGGTCGTTCTTAAGATAGAATAGCCCCGCCCACGTTACGATAGGTGACTTACGTTGTGCTGAAATAAGATATCGTTCACGGTTATAGTAAATAAAAATATACTGTAACAAAACAGGTGTAGGACGTTGGTCACACTAGGGCTTCTATTTATAATACGGAGTAACTTTTGTACTGCGACTTTTCTGAAATCGCAAAAAAATGTTTACAAATTGGTCAGCTATTGGTTATGTTTACAATTTTCAGCTATTTAGGAGGTTATCACACTGCTACGGAAACCGCTCCGGTGTGCGGTGCTGCGGTTTTTTACTTAGACATTGTCAAAGCGTTTTCCGGTGCAGTGTGATAACCGCCTAAACCAATTTTGTATTTTGTGTTTTTTTGCGATTTTATCAAAGTCGTAGTGCTATACAAAAGTTGTTCATGTCGAGTAGAAGGCCCAGTTATACCTATTTTATTACAACCTGTATATTATAGCATACAAAGTGCGGATATGACATGTCTAATATACAGGTGTCTTTTATTCACTGACAAGCGGCAAATAAATGGTAAATGATATTAGATAGAGATATAAAGATTATTATAGAGTCAGTCATCATATCAGTATTTGGTAGTGGTGTTCCAATTATTCTGGAATTAAATTGAATGAGAAGGAAACAGCTTTTGAATAAAATTATCGTAAGACACAAACTTGTTGTAATGAATTATTCTCTACACTTTTCCTCACTCTTATGAGTTCTACTTCGCTCCGATTAACACACTTCTTCTTCTTAATATATCGTATCAACAAATTCATCAGACGATGGCCCAATGTGACGGTTGCTTTCTGGAAGTTACGCTCACGTGTACAAACGTCATATTTGTATGTAGTAGTAAGTAGTAGATATTAATTACGCAAAAATTTTTGGAGTGTCCGGAGTATGGTTGTAGTCTGTACACTGTTGTCTCTATAATACCTGGTACACTATACCAGTAAATCTATCCTAACAACTATTGACTTTACCTTGTTTATATGCAAATAAACATTTCTATTTTATTTTATTTTACTATGAAGTAACTTTCTGAGTGGGTTGCACAGGTCATCACGCACGGAGCCGCCGGAGTTGACCGGCGTGATGCGCGCGGCCACCGACGACATCATCGACTCGCTAGTGTGCCCGCCGCCCCCCAGTGACCCGCCCGTGATCTCCGACGACATGATCTCAGGCCTCATCGTGCCGGCGCCAGCTTGGAGTGAGTTTTCACTTATTCTCACTTCGATAACACTTTACGGAGCGACCCACTCGTCATTTCCGAAATGATCGCACCGGCGCCAGCTTCGAGTGAGTTCTCATTTTTTCTTACTTCGCCAACACTTCCGAAACGTAGAGTGTACAAGTTTCGAGAGGTGGGACTTTGTACTATGTAGAGTTATCTTGTAATATAAACTCTGTGGCAGAACAATTCAGTTTTCTTTTCTTTTTTGCTTTCATAAATAAATAGCTGTTTTATTGAAATTGCAGAAAACATTTTTACCTTGATTTTCATTACACAAACAATAAAATATAATAGCTTACTGTTCAAAAGCTTGAAAGCAAAAATCGTGACTGACATTTGAGAAAACATACATATTTTTGTAACCCTCCCACACACACTCCTCTTAGGTCAAACGTATATAGGATCCTTATGAAATAGGTACCTGATTTTTTTTACCACGGCTTCCACTTATGCAACTAAACAACTTTCCCCAAGGACTACCCTGTCCTCCTCAGTCCTGAACAATGATTGCGTTTGTAACATTTAAAAAATTGCTTCGAATTTTATATAAGTAAAAATAAGTTCTTGATACCAAAGGGTGTGCATGTGCTCATGATAACAAACAACTTTCCCTAAGGAACCCATAGTCAAATCGCAAAAAAATTTTGGACTCTCCATACAAATCGATCAACTAACCGGCCAAATTAGTATGAGTTCAAATTTTTTTTTTGCGATTTGACTATGGGTTCCTCAGGGAAAATTGTTTGTTATCATGAGCACATGCACACCCTTTGGTATCAAGAACTAATTTAAAGTCACCCTATATATGCAGGGTGGCCGGGAGAGTGACGTCCAAAGATAAAATTTCCGGCCACTCTCCCGGCCACCCTGTATATTTGTTGTCCTCTATGTAACATTTTTTTTGTATCTAGTTCCAATTCATTTCAATAATTTTTATTTAAAAGATCGCCAGTGAAAGCCACACGTAAAAAGTCCCCTATAGGGACCTGCGGACCGAGGAGGCTATACGTAGATACTCAACTCGCAAAAAAATTTTTGGATTTCCCATACGAAATTGGCGGATCAGTTAATCAATAGTGTCATGAATTTTGGAAACGGGAATATATTTTCTCTTGTTAGATTTTATCTTAGGGGCCGTCCATTAATCACGTGATGTTTTTAGCAACTTTTTAGACCCCCCCCCCCTCCCCCCTGGTGATACGTGGTGAGGTTTTAGACTACCCCCCTACCCCCTACCCAAAATCACGTATAGTTTTTTGGTACAAAATATTATCTTTAAAAACAGGTGTAATGTAATTTATTCTGGAAAATTAAGCACCGTGATAAAAATTTCCAGACAAACATTAAGGTTGCAGGTTGTTTCTGACTGCATGAAACCGTTTCAAACCTTGGGAAGAGTTAAAAGCAACATAACAACAAAACCGACGTTTGGAAATTACTCTAGAAATCGCGCGTTCAACGAAAAAATAAATACACGTGATATCTCAGTTCACCCCCTCTCCCCCCTTGTGATATTTCGTGATTTTTTCTGAACCCCTCCCCCCCTTTTGAGCCTCACGTAAATAATGGACGACCCCTTATGCAGTGTTTTAAAGTGAAATTGGATTAAATCATTTAGATATTTTGAGAAAATAATACTTAGACAAACAAAAATTTTGAGTATTTTAAATTTGTATTGCTCTCAAATCAACCACAAATGCTACGAGATTGAAAATTTTCACAACTATAGAACATATCAACCTAATCAAAGCATTGCTAATGTAAACAGAGAACACTAGGGTCATGATCACTAAATTGGATTAAATACTTATTTAACTCATTTTATTTACGCATTCCAAAATATTTGCAAAAATAACTCCTGTATTTAAAAGGGGTCAAAAATATACAAAAATTTTTTGACACCACTTATTTTAATGAATGATCCACACATTTTTTTTAAATAAGATATTTTCTACCTAGTACAAAGTGCCTACCACACAAACTTTTACACTCAGTAATGAGGTTTCTTCTTTAAAGACTTAAAAGCTTTCATAAAAAAAGTTGAGCAAGCTGATATTTACTAAGAGGTAAAAAGCCCAAGGATAGATGATCCACCGATATGTATGGCAGAATCTCGTCGCTGTATCTCTCTGCGTTGTTCCTTTTTATAAAGGAGCTTTATCCTATGGAACAGGCTGAGATAATATTACTTGATTCTAGTGTGAAACAATGAAAATGTCCAACTTCTAACTATTAAAGCATTTTAGAGATTGAACTGATATAAAGATATATCTAATCCAATTGCAAGTGCCATTTCTTTAGTATATAAAATTTCGCTTTTGCTTCGTACGCAATAGGAAACAATTTTCAAATATCGATCTCAAAGTGGGTGAAATGGGGTGTAAAATTATATATTTGCGGCGTAAAATATACATAATATAGAATAGATTGAATTACTAACGAGTCACATCCGATGTCTATTAATACGGAGTCTCGGATGCTTCACCAGTTACAAATATTGCTCTATTTATTAGCTTTTATGTCTCCGGTACAAAATAACTGTCCGCTTCTAAGTGTTTCCAAGAAAGAGGTATTAGCCACAAGTATATTGCGTTAGTTGTTCTCCAGACTATCACTTGGCACACCATTCTAGTGGTCTTTTTTGTTTTATTATTAATGTTATCGATTTGTTTTCCAAGTAGAACGAGCGAAATAATAGATTCCGTCTCATATCTTGGTAACACAGTTTATCAACGTATCGATATATGAGTAACATTTTGCTCGATTTTATTTTTCCTGTTTGTATTTACAAAATACGAGTAAATACATAATAATACATGTATAGTTAACAAATGTCTAAAGTTTTTTAAACATTACTTTTATTTATAGAATTTTATTAATCTCGTCATAAATAATGAAAGCTCATCGTAATCTCCGAGAGGCGACTAAGCAACACGCTTACAAAATTGTTGTAAAATATTTAAGACTTCATTACGGTACCCGGCGAAATTGACGTCATCATTCATTTTCATTTTGCGCCGGCCGCTTAACAAGCAACTCTTCAATCTCCTATGTACATAATACTTGGCATCGTTCCCTCCCCTACCCTGAATTTTCATTCTATCGGAATTGTAGCTGCCAACCGGTATAATGTTTTGTGCATCATAATCTTCTAGGAAATAACTAGCGCCAAGATTTGAGACTTCATTATATCGAGCCTTTTCAGGAATAACATCGTAAGCGCCATTTTGCTTTTTGATAGGGGAAGCTATTATTATTTAAATGTTTTTTAAATCCTTCTAGTATTTTTTTATAGTTTTATGATTACAATACAACCACAAAGAAATAAAAACGTTAACTGGGAATCATGTTTACAAGTGTAATATGACATAATCTAGCTGGTTATATCAAAAATACACAGTTTGTTATTATTGGCGTTAACAATGTTCTTCCTGAAAACGTTCGATATCTCCAACATTTATGTCAGTTAACATACTATATGTTCTTCGTAATTGTACTTCGTGTACTTACGTGACTTCCATGAACCTTCCTTGTTACGTAACTCGCGAGCGGAGCAGAAGCGTTATTTATTACTTAACGACGTGGAGATACTATAGGTGCGTAACGAGTGATAATGAAAAGCTAACAAGACATTCTCCTTATCAAATGTGTGGTTTTGCTCAACTCGGCGCCGCGCCGCGGCTTTGTATTAAGGGGAGGAGCGAGTCTTTGTCCTAACATTTACCCTTCTAACTGTTCAGCATAATTATTTAAATAGAAAACTGAAGAGAATATCTCGATCTATAATAAAACAGTGTGTTCAATTTACTCGAAGTTATGATTTTAAATTTAAAAAGGTAATTTGAATGTAAAGGTGAATTAATCCCTAAAGATATTTACGATCGTGAAAAACATTTTTTGTCTGACTGATCTTAGCCTTGGAATAAATTCGGATGGTTTATTTTGTTTCGTCTTGTCTCACAATATAAATTATGCAGCGCAAAAGGGAGGAGCTTTCTTATGAAATAAATGAATTATGAATAATTGTAGAATACTGGTGCTGATTGACGCATGTTCGTGAAATGATGGCAATTAAGAACCGTCCTCAATCAGAACAGCAGGCCAGATAGCCTGTGATTTATTGCAGCGCCCGTGTGCCTGCAACAAGAGGCAATTATGTCGACGTATTGAATCGCCGTGTAGTCGTTGTTTTACGATGAGTGATGTGCCGAGCCCAGTGCCGACAGCCCTCACAATTCCCGCTTCGACCGCAAAACATCCTAAACATATACATAATAAACCGGTATTTGCACTCTTCTAACGAAGGGTACTCAATATACGAGTGGCTGTCCACACCAAAAAGGTTCCATTTGGATGCTCTTGTACCTACTTCTCTTTTGTAAATATGTCACAACAACAAATGAAGACGCGACGATCGTATATTACATACATTCGTTTGTCGCCTCTTGCGGTGAAACAATACATTAAGGCAAGTGAGAAGGGTTCTGATGGAGCTTGTAAAATATGATACGTGAAAAACCTCTAAACAGTTGTTGAGTAAACTGTTGAAGAAACTAATTTTGAACTGAAATACCCGTTGCGGGTTTGAAATAAAGGTCGCGACCCACCCGCCGGCTGTGTGCCGGTCGGTGTTGACTCGCGGTGGCCAAACTCATTGTGCCTGGCTGTCGGAGCGCCCTAGCCATAAAACTTCAGTGAAAATTCTGTCATTTCCTTGGATCATATTGAAAATGCTAGCACCCCTTTGAAGCGGCCCAGCCTAATGGAAAAATTTGAAAAATTCTAACGTAAAACAAATTCCATCATATTTGAGTAAGTATTCTAGATAAACCAGATAGCGATATGAAGTTTTAGGTAATGTGTTGCAGCATCAAATTTAATCTCGCTTCAATTTTGCGACACAGTTTCCGTAAACGTGAAATCAACACTCTACCGTTAACTTAGTTAAAGTTGTTAAGCCCTCTGTTTTCCATCGTAAAATTGTTTGCAAAGTAATTTTATACCTGTACAAATGGACAGCAACAGAACATTTGTATTTATCCTCTGCATATTCCATTATTTCAGTTGAACGTAGTACTCGGGGCCTCGGATTATTCAGATCTTTTGCAATTTGTTTTTGTACGCTCACGTTCCTTTTCTCTTGAACAATGTATTTAAAATTTAGATCTCTAATGTCAGAAATAACGGTGTCCCACTTAGCGGAGATTATTTTTTGTTCGTTTTTTATTCGTAACGATACATTTTTGTTGGCTAAAATAATGTTTTCGTTACTTGTAGGGAAGTGCTAAATGAGATTTATTTACAGCTTTGTTTTCTCGTAACCGTTGTTAAACATGAATAAATCTTATATTTCTTCTAATTATTATTTTTTTTCTTGATATTTTAATATTTAATTAAAATCTGCATACACAAGTAATTACTACGCGTCGTAGCTCGAAGGCTACAAGTGTAGCTTTCAGCTTACAGGCAACCGCCGCCTATACCTAGTGAACAGGACGGTTAAATTGAGCCACATGATAAGAGAGTTATTAATTATTACGTAAAGAAATAACGTGTCCTCGCGAAAATATCGTCGCTTGCGACGGGTTGATATGCGAAGTGGCACTACCATACAGTCGTTATCCCGTTGGTTCTCCCGCCGGTTATCCGCTCGCATGTTAAAATAGCTTCTCTTTCGCAGAAGGTATATATTTCGGTCGACTTGCGTGGAGTGTAAGAGAATGACGAAAGCTACTACTTACATTCTAGAAGTAATTTAAATTGCCTTCAATCCACTTAGTTTTCTTAATATAATTATTGTACACAGGTAAGGAGCTGTACAGCCCCGAAACCGACGCACACGGCGACGTGAGCTCCGGCCCGCCCAAAGTCAGCTCCCGAACCAACTCCTTCGAGATCGAGAATCTGCTCAAGGTAAGACAACGGCAACCCGAATAAAACATACAACTCCCGACGCAATTGCGCGAACTAATTCCCAATTCAATTATCTTTGCTCCGGAACAATCCTGTTTTATTTCACCCGCAACCCGCATGATAATGTCCTCTTCTAAAATATGCGAGTAATCGTTCCTCGAATCAAACGGGCTACAACTTTGTACCTAGCCCATGTAAATCAGCTCAAAACTTCGTGCCTATATCTGATGTTGTTATGAAACTCCCGTGCGTCAAACCTGTTCCCAGAATTAATCAATGGTTACGTGACTGCGTGCTCAACCTGTCTTATTGATTAGATCACTTATGCATAAGATTTTTACGCATGATAAAACTTGCTATTTTTCGTGACGTGTACCGTACACGCTTACGAGAAGTTATTAAAACGTGTTCGCGAAGCTGTTAATAATTTTATTCGCTCACGTGCCCAAGCGCTGTTGTTTACTGCTAAATAACTTGTTGACCTGAAAACATTTTTCATCTTCGTTTATAATGGACGATCGTCGTTTGTTTAGAAGGAAACTTGATATTTATAAAGCGTTGCGAGTGTGTCCCTTAATTATTTTGAAGTCGAGTAGTTATTTTGTAAAAAAAATAACGATACGAAAGTAAATAGTCGTAAAATGTTAAAGCATAAGGTGATTTACAGTGATGCAGGGTGGACTCAGGCTGCTATTAACAATGCATGAAGGGTGGCCGCTCGGGTCGATGTTCTGATGTGGAATAACGATGTCATTTCTTGCGGCGGTGACTTAGTAAGGTATCGGAGCTAAGGGTATTAAAACCATCAAAGAGCTATTTCCACGAAATACGCGCACCTAGAAAATCAAGAGATATAGGATTTCATTTGTGATTTCTTTCAAATCCATTTAAAGAATATCGTACCTAAAGTTAATATCGTAAGTAATAAAATATTACTGAGAAATTCGGTTTGAAATTGGTTTAACTTTACGTAAAATTCGCAGCATTACATCATTCTATAGAACATACCTATAAAAACTTTTCCCAAGGAACCTATGATCAATTCCCGAATACCCTATATTTTGACTGATCGTTAGTCGGTTTGTGTGAAACGAAAATAACATTTTCATTTCGTGAGCAAACACCACATATCCTCCAGATGTATTGTATATTATATCTAGAGACTGAAGATGGTTACCCATAACACAGGACATCCTAGTGTGGAGACAGGGCTTATTTAATTTATTGTAATTTTATTTCTGGGTACGCTAAATGCTTACTTTTTTTAAAACTCATCCCTTCTACTAATGCATAGGTACGAATTCTTCTCTTAGAAAATTTATTTTATATTCAAGACTACCACAGTATTGATAACCAAGGATAGATTTCTTACAAAGATACGTTGTCTCACTAACAACTTGACCAAGCCAATATAAATGCGGGTGAAATAAACACAGAGAACTAACAGCCACTGGGTGGTATTGAAGTGTGGGGGTGTGGGTGTGCGGCAGAGCGCTGAGCAGGTGACGGGCTGGTGCCGGTCCCCGGCTGAAACCCGCCGCGGCAGTCCCACCGGCAGCGTGGCCAGTGCCGCCGCCGGGACCCCCTCGAGGCACCTGTCAGATGCCGACAAACTGCGGAAGGTGCTGATGGAGCTAGTGGACACTGAGCGCGCTTATGTCAAGGTAAGCTGGTGATGACCAGACGCTTGTTTAAAGGCCTTAAAGGACGGTAGCTATAATGTAAATATGTTTATTGAAGTTTGATATATATTTCAGCATCTTGTCATAATAATACATTTTCAAAAGGCAACACAAGACAGCAATAATATATAGGGTCCTTCTGAAATACCTGAAAATTTTGTCACCATGGCTTCTTCTCATGAAACTGAACAACTTTCTCCAAGGAACCTATATTCAGTTCGCAAAAAAATTTTTGGAGTCATCATACTAATTGATCAACTGAACCGCCAATTTTGTATGGGAAGTCCAAAAATTTTTTTGCGAATTGAGCATAGGTTCTTTGGGGAAAGTTGTTCAGTTTCATGAGTAGAAGCCGTGGTTAATTTTTTTTTCAGATATTTCAGAAGGACCCTATATAGTATAATCATTTTTAATATACATATATATGATAATATTATATTTAATAGAATAAAAAAAAAATATTAATGAAAATAATGACGTATTTGAACATATCCAGGATATTATTTAGATCAAAAATGGCCAATCCGACGATCGATTTGTATAGATAATTAAAAGATTTTTACATTTATTGAAAAGTTGTGGCACCAAATTTGTCAGATTTGACCCAAATAAAAGGAGATTTTTATATTCGGCAAAAATAATACTTTGTATAAAAAGTATAATCGTACATTGAAGTATTGGTACTTATCCTATTGGGTATTCTGTGGTATTGGGAAGTAATATGCATTAAAATATACGTTATCGCTGCCATCTGTAAAGGTAAAATTGTTCATCTCTGACAACATTTCATTTCGCCAAATTTTAGTAGAAAGGCTCTTCTGTCAACAACCGATATCGTTCCCCTGTATTAGCAAGGGTCTCTTGCCGTACGTACATTGGGAAAGTTAGGCATTACTCCACACACGGGAGCAAGTCCGAAATGGGACAGCTGCTCCAAATCATACTTGAAATAGATCTTTGTCTGTTGAAGTATCTACTCATAAGTTTCTGACTAACATAGTTAACTTTTCTTTTTTTCTCCTTTTCGAAGTTGTACGCAACCCCATAATATAGACACCTTTGGAATTGAGCTGCAAATTGCTTTCTTTTACGTGGTTAAAATTATTATCTCTGTAATTTTTTCTTCACCAGGTCTCAGAGAATGCATTAACCAAGTTTCTGACTAGAATTTATGCTAAAACGCTTTTTAAACCAATAAGAAGCAAGTAAAAATTATCTCTAAAATTGCATACACTAAACTAGTTTTCACTAGATAAATTAATCTAACGTGCTCCTTCCTGACTTAGTATCGAATATAATCTCACGACCGCATTAAATATCAGAGAGGATCATCGCTTCAATCTTGTTTGAACTGAGTAATAGGAAAAGCTCTCCTGTTCTAATAACGCAGCAGCTTAAGTTTCTATTAAGCTATAACTTTTCGTGATCGACAAGTCCGCGACACGTTCCCGCTTCCTACGGTTCTCGGCGGAAGTTCCCAAGTGAAATAAGCTGCTAGTATCAAGTGGCAGGGAAACCTACTGCGTGGTTCATTTCCACCACACACTAATTTATAGCAGGTTTACAAAGGATAATGAACTAAATTTGCCTTTGAACAATTTGAATCCTGTTTTTGGTTACTACGTTCTTTATGTCATCGATGCGTTGAATAAAACTATGATAAACTTTAAATACCTATCGCCATTAAATCTCAAAGTTTAAATAGTTTCTAGAAATAGAACAGTCTGGAACAGATGCGCCTCTTTCAATTTGGTTATCAATTTAAAAGACTTATCCAATTCCCTAAAATTTAATTATATATTCTCGAGCAATCTAAAGAAATTAATAGTCTTTTTAATATTATTGCCGATTAGATTATTAAATTTGTCGTAAATTGCTATTTTTTTTCTAAATATGAAAGCCTTACCGCGAAACAGGTCTTCTGTTGTTGTTTCCAATTTAACGAAATAAACACCTCATTGTTTATTGATCGTATACACGATTCTTTGTTACTTGCAGCACCTCAATAACTTACTAGAGAACTACTTAGAGCCGTTGAAGAGAGAAACTTTCTTATCGAACGCCGAGATCAACGCCTTGTTCGGGAACATCCAGGAGATAGTGACTTTCCAGCGGCAGTTCCTGCAAAACTTGGAGGAGGCGCTCGATGCAGAGCCTAACTTCAATCACTTCGAGTTCTCTAATCAGTTTAAGGTACTTTATTATTTAAAGACTTCCCCTTTCTGTCTAGTTTAAGTTTATAAGTCGTATTAACGTCACGTTGATTTGTCCCAACAGAACGTGCTCTTCGCGGTCGGCAACGCTTTTCTGTACTACGTCAATCATTTCAAGCTCTACAGTTCGTTTTGTGCAAGCCACAGTAAAGCTCAGAAAGTATTACATCCTAGTGAGTAATCAAATCTGTTTTATTCCTCAATTATATTTTCGGTGGTTGGTTATTGTCATTAGTGGATTCAGGAAGAGGCCCCAAAAAAACCGTGACCTCCCTAAGTATGTCTGATTTCGTGGGTACATAACATTATAATGTCCACGACTTAACGTAATGAACTGACAAATCGTGACCTGCTGACCAATTACCATCTCAAATTAATTTACGACAATCATAGCCACACCTACTCTAACTAGACGTATGTACTTACGCTAAATAGGCACCTTCATTTTGATACATAACCTAAACTTTAATAGTAAACTCTAGCTGACAAATTGAATTAAAATGATCCCGAGTCTCCTAATAATATTATAGACTTAAAAATATTATAGACTATATTATAGACTTACAGACTTCTATTAGAATAAAGTGGAATGTTTTCAGACGAAGGTAACCAGGCGTTACAAGAATTCTTAGCAGCAAGAAATCCGAAACAACAGCATTCATCAACTTTGGAGTCGTACCTTATAAAACCAATTCAGAGGATACTAAAGTATCCGCTATTACTACAGCAATTGAGAAATTTGACTGATGTTAACTCCGAGGAGCACCTACATTTAGTTGGTAAGTGGTAGAACAAAGTTACTTTCACTCGTCTACAGGTGAGCCATAAGAAAAGGTCATGTATCTAACTTTGTCACTCGTGCAGACAAAAGTTTTGCCAAATGAGGTGTCATTGATTTTTCCTTGATACAAAATGGTTCTTGTAAGACGATTACGTTAAGTATATGAAATGTGTCCTACGTTACACTACACTATATTGAATATCTATCTATCTATCAGCCGAAAGACGTCCACTGCTGGACAAAGGCCTCCCCCAAGGATTTCCACACCGACCGGTCCTGTGCGGCTCGCATCCAGCGGCTTCCTGCAACCTTTACCAGGTCGTCGGTCCACCGAGTCGGGGGCCTGCCCACACTGCGCATTCCAGTGCGCGGTCGCCATTCGAGAACTTTACTGCCCCAACGGCCATCTGTTCTACGAGCTATGTGCCCTGCCCACTGCCACTTAAGTCTAGCACTTAAGTCTATATTGAATGCAACATTACTTTTGATAGACGTCATTTTCTTGTTACAATTCTATTCTATACTTAACAGTTTATTTTGTACTCCTCGTATTACAGAGGCTCTGAAGGGAATGGAAAAAGTTGCTGAACACATCAATGAAATGCAACGAATACATGAAGAATATGGTGCTATATTTGATCACTTGTTTAGACAACACCAAAAGTCTTGCAAGCAACCTATAGATCTAAGTCCAGGTGTGTAATATTTCGAATATCTCCTTATGCTCGACGAGTGACTTATACGTACCTAATGATGGGCTTAATAACAAGTCTATGCTTAATAACAAAAGAATTGCCTTGTAGGGAATACTACTTAAAGTATCTGCAATGGATGAAGCTAAGCCGATGTCTAACTCTATCGCGTATCTTAACTTTGATTTTGTCCATTAATTCTTTTGTTTTATTTTCAGGTGATTTGTTATACTACGGAGGCGTAGAATGGTTAAATATTTCAGACTTTTTAGGAAAAATAAAGAAAGGACTGGAATTGCATGCTATGTGCTTTGTTTTTAAATCTGCTGTTGTCTTCCTCTGTAAAGAAAGACTGAGACAGAAGAAAAAGTTAATGGTAAGTCAGTTATATCTGTTTTAAACTGAATATATTGCGATATCCCAGAGCGATCAAAACATTGAATACTTGCGTCTAACTCGAATCAAATCAAGAACCCGAAACGATTTCTGACAGCCCTCGGTGGGCTCTAACTTGTTGAACTAACTCACTGCCAAAGTAAGAAAACTTTCCCTTCAAAGACTTCCATTGATTCGATAACATTCACTCACTGCCAATATAGTTGATGTCGAATTAAATCATCTCCTAGATAATAACTAAAACTTTGCAGAGGATAATGAGTTCACATTAAAATCATTTTCGCGAAAGCTGATCACAGTGAGTAGATGTTTAAAAAACACTACAATTCCTTTTCTGTAGGGCGTGTCGTCAAAGAATAATTCAAACGAGGTAGAAATCATAAGGTATCAAGTGCTGATACCGGTAACCGAAGTGCAAGTGCGCGCCTCCTCAGCGAAGGATATGGACAGCCACTTTTTGTGGGAACTCATCCATTTGAGGAGTCAGTTGCAGAGACGCTCTGAGAAAGTCTACGTACTCTCGAACAGGTAAGTTTTATTAATTGTCAACAAACTTAGAAAAATCCCTAAAATAGTGAACCAATTTCAAGTTCTCATTGCTCCATATTTTATACTAAAATGAACTGCATTCACCAGTTTCTTTCATACGATAAACCTAAAAAAAAACCTTGTGGTACCAACATTATTCCAACGATCTATTTTCAACAAAATTAATAACATTTCAAACTACTTTTGCGATTATACCAAATCAGTTTTTGATGTACAGGAAGCTGTTAACGTCCCTCTCTCTCTGTTGTACAGTACGGCGGATTTCAGAAACGCGTTCCTGAAGACAATCAGACAGATCATCCGGGAGTCGGTTCGGAACATGGCATTGCCCGCAAACAGACCCGCGCCGCCGCCGCCTCGAGCGCCGCATACCTTAGAACGCGAGCGGCCGAAGCATCAGGTAAGTGCAAGTTGCCTCTTAATATCTTCATTCTATAAAAAGTAAAAAATAAAACTACTCAATTCCCAAAAACTTGAGCTTTTTGCGATTTAAAAAAAGATGTTCAATATTATAAATAAAAGCAGTCCCCCTTAAATCTGTTGTATTTGAATTGAATTGAACTGAAGAGTCAACTTAGTTTAAAGTAACCTATATTCAAACTCTACGGTACTTAATGAAAATGGAACGCAATTTGCTTTTGGCGCTACTTGAACTGCAGCAAGAGGTTTATTGTCCTAACTCTCTGCTAGTGTAACGCAGCGGATACGAAAACAAGGCTTATGCGTTTATTTTGTGAGAGACATGTTGTACATCAACTGGTACGGCTGGTACGGCCATATCATGAGACGAGAAGATGACCATCCCATTCATAAGGCCTTAAAAATCCCCGACCAAGGAAGGGGTAGACTACCTGCCACCTGGTGGTCAAGCATGTAGAAAGAGGTCCAAAGAGCACACAGAAAACCCAGAATCGAGCTCTCTAGTGCAGACGTACAAGGAGACCCGACCCCAGCTGAACTGGGATGAGGGTTGAACAAAGAAGAAGAAGACATGTTGTACATCAAAAAAGTTTTGGCAAAAAAAAACCGTATATTTTACTTTCGTACTCACCAGCTTTGTAAAAAAAACATACCTGTTTATGTTTAGAAAAAAATATTCATAAAATCATATGTCTTTACGTTAAAGGTACATGTAATGCAAGGCTCACAAACACTTGGAAAAACAAAGAAACCCAAAACGTCAGGTCAACGGCTTTCGGCGGGCAACATCGAAGTATGTATCTACTAACGAATAAAACCATCTATACTTCATTTTTCCTTACTTGTCTTATTTTTGAAAATATTATAGTATACTACTCACCGTTATTGATATGTCATACAGTTGGAAAATCTTTTTAGTAAGTTGATATAACGAACTTCATAATAAGGTTTCCCAACAATATAAAATGTCAATGGTACCGGGTAGGTACGCTATAATACTTTCAAAAATAAGACAAGTAAAAAAAAATTAAGTATAAGTATTTAATGACTTATTTTTTTAAGAAAAATGTGTTTATACATTACCCGATGTTTACCTAAAAAGTATTTGTAGGTGGGTGATTTATCAAGAGAAAACTCTCAAGATAACGAGGAGCCTCCCCCTGAAGCTAGCGACGAGCCAATCTTTAGGCAACGGAGCAAGACCCTCGGGGAGACCACTGGTGAGTACTAATTAGCGGCTGATATGTGAACCACTGCAAAGCAATTGATTATTTTAGCTTTGAAAAAGTACTTAGAAAATGCATGGTTCTGTAAAAGTAATGTTTTTATTTATTTAATAGATGTTTTTAATAAATAGATGCATATTCACTAACACCATAACTAACACGCTGCATTTTCCCCTCACTAACAATAGAGCCAGCAAAGCGCGCACCGCCGCCACCGCCGCCGGATGCAGACAAGTCGGACACAGGCTCCAAGTCGGAGGGAGAAGACGAGCAGCCGCCCCCGCCCGCCAAACGAGGGTTAGGCCGAACTCCCAACCACCTCACCCTCAGGTACCCACATATGTATGGGTTAGCGCCACCGAACAACACTCTACCTACACTTACCGCAGTTGGCACCAAACTGCACACTCTGGCACTTTTTATACTCACTCTAAATCAAAGTAGGTTAGCTTGTTTCTACTCATACATATGTTCCTTAAATAACCTCTACAAACCATAGAATGGTGACGTAATATACAAATGTCCTTTTTGCAGCACGACGTCAACCCTCAGCGCCGGTAGCACCGGCAGCCAAGCGCGGCTCATCCAGTCCTCGCACCAACCAACCCAGTATCAGCCCACCATGGTCAAAGAACTAGGTAAGCAAGAATCTCAATCCCTGAAATCCTCGCCAGAAAGAAAAAGCTCTTTGGGACACGAGAAAAAGATTAAGGTTATACGGTCCTGCAGCGGAGGCAGCATCAACAGAGACAAATCTCCTAACAGATCTATGGTAATAGATCACTCGCCTGACCGAGATCGAGTCACCAAAGTCATCGTCTGCAAGTCTCCGAGCAAATCGAGTCTGAAGCAAACAAAAACTTTGCATCGTTCTCCAAAAGGCAGTATCGATCAATCCAAATCTCCAAGAGGGTCCATTGATAAGTCCCGATCACCTCAACAAAGCTTCGATGGCTCTCGGTCGCCCCGTGGAAACATCATGAAATCCCGTGAAAATAGTGTCGACAGATCGAAGTCCCCAAAACCTGTTCCAAAGAAAGGAATAATGCGTACACCGCAGGCCAGCTTCGATAGATCACCCTGTAAATCTCCAAATGTAAGCCGTCGCTCTTCAAAGTCAAGTGGAGAAAAGTTGGCAAGACTCGGAACGAACTCTTTGGACAGAATGACACACTATTCTCAACTAGCAAAAGCTGAAGACAAAGCAATGAAAATGGGTATAGTTGTGTCGAAATCTACCGAGTCTATCGCTAAAAATATTGAGCACCCGACTTGTGTCCAGTGCTACTTGTCAGGGAAAAAACAGACAAAAACCTCCTAGCATAGGGGGAAGGGCAAGTCCCCTAGAACGCGGCGGAAATATCTGACATCGCAGACGATCCTCACATCTTCAGATCGCAGCAGCATCGAGACCTTGGAAGATATGTCCAACGACCGCGGACTTTGCCCTTCACGTCACAATGAAAAAAGCGAATTCGATCAAATTCATGTTTAGGCATTTATTTTGAAATGTTCTTTTCTGTAATTTAAATATATTTCTTTACATTTTTGACTTTATATTGTTAATAATATTTATTAAGTGTCATAAAAAATTATCATTAGTTTTACCTAGTTTATTACGAAACTAACGTACCTTATTAGTAATTAGAAAAACATTATGTATTTACGATACCTAAGACTGCGATCGTTCGATCGCAGCATATCCTATTTGAGTGGAATTGATTAATAGTGAAATAAAGGACCATTGTTTGCATTCATTTTATTTGCAAAGTTTATTCATTTAATCTTGACATCAAATAAAAGCCTAAGTAAAGAGATACTTTGTTTGACGAATTGAAATCATATTACCTAAAATTTCATTTCAAAATGTTTCTGATGATGTCAGATCATTCTGGTGATCGTTCAATATACGTATACGTCGATTTTATAGTAAGTCAAGCTTTTGAGGATAACTTTAAAGTGCTTACTAAAATATGTATATTCATAAGTATATGTAATATTATAATAGATAAGGTGACTTTTCAGTAGTGAGGAATACTTATCGGCATGAATATTCAGGAAATAAAATAACTTACCCCAAACACATGCTTAATTCGCGATAAATGATGGTTTCATAAAGTAAATATATTCACGCTGTTAAGTAATTTTCACTAATAAAAATCACCCTACATATTTAAAACAACATCTAAATAACCTTAGAATCGTAATTATTAGACACAGGACGTAACAACAAAAATATTATTACTTGTAATCAATTTAAAACCTTTTCTGGGTATAAATTAAAGTGCTAAGTGTTTACATTATAATAATGGCTGTGGAATTGTACTGACATTAATCCTAAATCACTTTTTGTCGTGTTATCTCTATTAAATATTTTATTTTGACTATCTTACAGGTTGTTGAAAAAAATATGGTTCTTTCAACTCGCAACTATTACCCAACGAATCAATAGCCAAAGGACGTAAGATAAGGGAAAACAATGTTCCCTGGAATAATTTTGAGCAGTTGTTACTATGATTACTAATATTATATACCTACTAATTCAAGTAGGTTGCGCAGAAAAAATGCGCTACGGCCTTTCAAAACAAAAGTCTCCCATACTAGACGATTCGATCTTCTGATTGATCTAGAATCTAGAGACTACATTCTAGATTATAGGGAAAGCTTTTTGGGAGTATTTTTTTTATTATTTTACTAAATGCAAGGATTATATAAGGAATAAATGAATTTATTTATTAATTTAAAACTACACATGTATTACAACCTGTAAGCTAAGTCTTCTATAGTAAAGCGCACCCCGGTGGAGTACCAGTTTACTTAGATACCTTATTCGTGGAGTTGTAATTTTGATTAAGTCTTCCATTTCATAATAATAATTATTATTATTATTATTATTATTATTATTATTATTATATATTATTATTATTATTCAATATAAATTCAATTAATTAAGGGTCGTAAATTATTTGCCATAAGCGCGCCTAACTTAAACAAAGAAGCAACTTGCAATAATCAGAAATTACATTAATGTTAGCGTATGGCGGCAAGGGGTACATATATTTCGCAATTTTTATTTGTTCAAAGACTACTTTCAAATGTTCTCACATACTCGCTTTTTAAAAAGCATGTTTGTTTTGTGTTATTTTTTAAATCGTATGTTTTTTGTTCATAAATACAATAATAATGTAATAGTGAACTAAATATATCCCGAAGGCCTACTTTTGTAGCCATCATAACATAATATTACTTGTCGTATAGTGTCGTAATTATTTAGAAGGAAAAAGAACAACATATAAGTATTGTATGTTTGAAAGCAACACATTAGGTTGCATAATAAATAGAATAATCGTCATTCAATGTATTAATGGATAATATTATAATAGTAAATCCGAATATATTATTCGTCGGTGACATAAGGCTTTTCTTAGCTGTGCACACATTCTGTTTTAGACTACACTTATAACTTTATAATACTTATCAGTCGACATATGGATGTGGTGGATTATCAATGGTAAATAACTTAATCATTGTTAAAGTAGAACACATAATAGGTGTTATATTAGTGAACATTACTAGAAGTAAAGCGAAACTCTCGAATCCGAGACTGTTTGAATGTTCGATGACAATGTTGGTCTGCATTAAAGCTTTCATTTCATTTCCATGTCTAAAAGCTCTCAACTCCTCCATTAATCTCGCTACCATGTGCTCACTCTGTCCAAGTATCCACTAGCGAGCGATTTCGCTGAAGCGTGTACTTACTTCGTTTACATTAGCTACTTTTTAATGGTAGATATTCAAATCAAGTTTGACTACAAACTCAAAGCACTTTAACAAAATTACCTCGCTTGCTCGCTCGGTATGCAAAGCGATGTTTACAATGCGGCTAGTGGATGCAGGACTCGACGGGCGTCGAACCTACGACAGCGTTCATCAAACATTCAACTCTTTGCTCGCGCGTCTCGAGAAGTCCTGACGATCGGTGTATTGAGTTTCAAAATTTGTATCGTCGCAATATGAATGTGATTTATAAAGAGTTTGGTGTTTGGTGTGTTGTAGGATCGCCCGTGTGGAAACCGCGCGACATGTTGAGCGAAGCGAGCGGGAGCGGGAGCGGGGGCGCGGGCGCGGCGGGCCCTGCGCCGGCGCCGACCACGCTGCCGCGCTCGGGCCGCCCCGCGCCGCGCGCGCACCACCTATCCGCGAGCCGCAAGTCGCTAGCCCCGGACCACCGCCACTAGTCTTCACTGCACCCCTCGGTACTTTCACTTCATCCTACCTAACTCGCGATTCGTGTTTGAAGGCAAAATGTCTCTTAATCATTCTTTAACTTTGATCCATGCCTTTGATTAAGTAATAGATCGAAGTGCCATGTGCAACTATGATCCTTCCCGAATACCACGGTTCTTGAGTAGAAGCCACGGAACGGTAGGTGTTACGTTAGTGACGTTTGTACTCTCACCTCTCTCGATGGATCACCTGCCTGCATTCAATTTTGTTATAGTAATCAATGTGTTCGCACGTGTTAATATTTTACATAGGAATATTTTGCGCTGCCACTGGTGCCCAAATTAGTCAATATTTCAGCTGCAATTTAAGCATCAGACTTCCTGTACCCACTTAAAGATATTCATAGGACTTACTGCTAAACTTCCACAAATGGTCCTTTTTTAGTATTTCCCAACATAAAGTAATAGGTGTCCTGTATACTAATACATATATACATAATTCTCTACTGCATTTAATTGCCAAGAAGCCATGTAAATATAATTTAGTAACCCTACAGGACGAAAATTTATTTATTAAAATAGTTGTCCCCATTATTAAGTGAATATGAATTTGCTTAGTCCCTGTGAAAAGCTCAGACCATGTGCAATATTTTAAGTTTCGAAATAGCTCATACTTATTGCAAATTGAAATACTTTAACCATTTGTCACAACGAATAAGACTGCACGCGGCTCTGAGTGAGTTATACCTAATGTAATTACCTAAATACTTTCACTGAGTGAGACGCCATAGTCAGTTAGAAAAAGACTTGTTGATAAAAAAATGTTAATTCAGAGTAAAATTGTGCCACAGTGCAATATTGCACATTTGTACTTCCACTTATTCATAATTTAACACAACATTTAAATGCCTTTAGCTATAGGGTGTAACAAAATTGAACCCTAATTTTCAATTAGGTCTTAAAAGTAACTTCGTTACATCCTATATTTACCATCAACTTGTGTACCAAATATGGTACCTACACACTCAATTTATTTATTTACTAAATAGATATTAAAATAAGACTAAGTCAATACCTGCAGTAATTACCACGTAAAACATGTAGAGTTAGAATTAAAAGACAATATAAATAAAAAATAACAGCGTAAATAAATATGTTTTAGTTTCTATTTACACGCACTTGTGTCATTTTAAAGATGTCTTAATCTGGTTCAAGTAAATGTAAAAAGGTTTTATATTGCATAACCAAAGAATCTCAATACAAATACTGACACTATGCAAACTGGGGCTTTGTAGGGATTCTTGTAAAACTGAACAAATTGCCCCGAGATACTCATAGTCAGCTCGCGAAAAAAATTTACTTCTCAAAACCTCCAACATATTGTATGATCGGCCAACTCAGTATGGAGAGTCCAATTTTATTTTCACGAATTGACTATAGGTCCTTAATGAATGATTTTATATCAGTTTCATGAGTAGTAGACCCAGTTTAGGTAGTATCAGTAGGTTTCTAATGACCGTATATTGTTTTCTTCAACTTCAAAATCTCCATTAAAAATGACCGAAAATGACGTCTCATCATAAAACAAAATAGGATGTCCGTCAACCCTATCAGTTCACTTCTGTCTGATACTCTATCGTTTCTGTGCTGACTTCTGTGCCAAATTAGGTACTTTCTATACCTACGCTTGTTGATAGTCGAATAAATATATCGTGAATGTAGTTAGCTGTAATGTACTTGCGATTCATTTCATCACTCGCAATGCAGCACTCACTACTGTTAGTTCGAATGCACTCACCCTATGAAAAAGTACACTAGGTAGTTTTGATAATTATTTCTCTTCGCGATCAAATTCAAAAGTTCTATCATAGGCTAGGCGAATGATTAAAACGTATGTTTTACATTTAAGTTTTTATTATTTATTGTACGACAAATAGAAGTAGTTATGAATGCTAAGTTGATGTATTATAAATTCTAGTGTAAATTTGTTGTTTCAAAGCGAGAAATGTGGTGTTCCGATAGCTAAACTGTTCAAGCTGCAATATAACCCAACAATAACAGATATTTCCAGCTCTCCCGATAATTTCAGTTGTTGTGATTGTTTGTAGTAAATTCCTTATTTAAATGGCATACAAATACGATATGTTTCTTATTTATATTTTACTTTGTTAAAACGTTTATAAGAGCGCACAAAATCGAATTGTTTTCTCGCGGAGCTTTTTTCGGGCTCAGAAAAGCTTCTCGAGCGACGTTGGTAATTCGACGTTCGTTTAGGTAAAACATATCACATGATGGCTCCTCAGTACTCACACAATTTCTCGCTTATTTCGATTTGTATCACAATAATTTCTAATAATCTTAAATAAGAATATGTTGTAATATTAAAGAGATTGCGTTATTAATTATTATTGTAAACACACAAACATACTTTATGTATATCGTTTAATTAAATTGTTTTGTGATTAATTGAAATAAAACCTGTTTATTAATATACATATGTTAAAATATTCGAATTTAATAATTACGAACTTATACAATCAATTTATAGATATTATTATATTAAGAAAATATAATTAATAAAATGAATAAACAAATATGGTGAAAAACGAAATGAAGAATGAGCTCATTAATTGCGATCGTATTTCATACTTCAGTGACATTCGAAAGTAATGTAGGCAAATGAATGAATATTTAGAAAGACTTATTGAAATAAATATGAAAGTAACTAATGTTATAATAAGTATTGAACTTTTATAATTTGTCGTTGTATTGTTTGGGCTATCTTTTTTATGATATTGTTGAGTTCTTACCTAGAGCATATTTATTGCAAGTTTTGGTGAAGTTTGTTGCACCTTTGACATGACAAACTATTCCTATCCGATTTTTAAAAAAATTGACTATTCGGGATAAGCCGACTGTTTGATATCATATATTGTGATTATAAGTTTTTCTTGAACCAGGTTTTGAAATAAGCCTGATTGTAAGTTATATGTCAAACTAATCGCTTACACGGTGTACATTCATATGCTAAGATGTGAGTGATGTTATGATCAGAGCCTGGTAGTAGAATTAGACTTTAGTTAAAATGATACTTTATATTTTGTCATCTCGTTTGAATGGTCAATACGAATATATCTTTATTTTCATGTTTCATTTTGCTTAAATATTTTATTCTGAAAAAGATTTAATTCGAACTGAATTATTTCAGTTCCTCATTCCAATAATAATAATAAGTGCCTTCACATGATTTAGAAATGCAAAGAGCACGTAAAAATGTGAACAGTAAATGGGAATAGTTTGTCAGAGGCAGTGCAATGAGCATTTAGATCTTTATTGTCCTTTAGTGGCTTCCAACACGACTAGTCTTTTTTTAATTCGGTGTGTGTGTATTGATTTCTCGAGTAAGTAAATACTATTTATGATTCATTTTTTTGTCACGAGTAAATTTTTATTGCTTATGAATAAATATTAAAACATATAAATCTGTTTGCTTTATTTACTTGCCCCAACAGATAACTGCTTTCCCTTGAGTGATGTGAAAAAAAGCTGATTTTCGACTTTTGAACCCTCTACACAAAAGAGAGAGGTTTTTTACCTTCAATTGGTAAGCCCTCAGCAACAACTCACCTGATGGTAACTGATGATGATGCCGAAGATGGAAGAAAACATGGTGTTACAAGTTTAAAGCCTATGCATGTGTGTGTTTGGCTGTGTTGTACAATAACTCTCAGTACAAGCGGTTGGACCTTTTGAATGCAGTTTTTGTCACTTGAATGCAGGTTTCGTCGTGGTATTTCTTAGCTAAGTTTTAGAATTATTCAATTTTTACTGCCAAGGATTTTCAATGTTGTTATTTATTCCACCCAAAGAACTTTCAAGAATTAAGTTAACCTTTAAGTAATGGATAGAAATCTTTAAATTTTTATTATTTGTCGAAGCAGTAAGAATTTGTTAGATATTTTAAATACGCAGATTAGGATATAAATAAAAATTATGAATATAGGTTCAATGTGTTTATTAAATTGTACATCGTATTCCGTAAATCATAAAATGTCGATGGTTTCGGATCCAGACCTCTCAATTGGCTAATAAACCAGATCTCTAGTTTGATATGAGTGAAACATTCAAAATATAATTATTTATTTACAAGGAATAAAATATAATATTATAACTAGATACGTAATCATTATTTTTATTTATATATTTCTTTTTTCAATACCGTCACTGTCTCAACAAATAACTAGTAGAAGATTAAATACTTACATTTCTAAACGTTGGCCTAATTTAACAAATGTTTTGATTAACAAAAACGCGCTTTTCTTTAACTATTTTTGATTTACAATTACTGGTGTTGTTATAGGACACTAATTTTGCATAACAAAATGACTAGGAATAGTGAAATACAATAGTAATAAATATAGGGTGACTTTAAATATAATAAGTTCTTAATACGAAAGGCTATGCTCATGTGCTCATGATAACAAACAATATTCCCTAACGAACCCATAGTCAAATCTCAAAAAAAAGTTTTGGACTCTTCATACTAATGCCTTAGTATAGTTGATTGATTCGTATGAAGAGTCCAACATTCTTTTTGCTATTTGACTATGGGTTCCTTAGAGAAAGTTGTTTGTTATCATGAGCACATGCATAGTCTTAGTATAAAGAACTAATTTAAAGTCATCCTATATAATAACTAGCGATCGCGACCTCGTCCGCGTGAAAGTTGGGGTGTCCTCAAAACTTTGTCTCTTACCATCTTACCCACTTATCCTATTAGAATAAGAATAATAGATAAAGAGAAATATAAATAATTCATTTACGAAAACATTATAAACGCTTCCAGAGATTTAACATAATGATAATGGTAAAATACGATAAAATAGTAGACGTAACTAACTACAAGTAGGTATATCGGATATGCTAAACACCCAATTGTTTAAAAAAGTTCACAGACATAGTGAATACAAACGTGGAACTCGATTTATAAATCTACCAAACAGCTAGGCTTAAAGGTTCCGTCAGAAAATAATAATAAATATGTAGTGATAATTAATGAATGATGAAGATATACATACTGAATTAAATACAGAGGGAAATTTCATTCGTTCCGTTTTCATTAGCTATGCCTTGTACTAAAAATTTGTAGTCTTCATAAAAAGTTTGTCAGTCGATGTGATTGTACTTGTATGAAAAGTACAAACATTACTTTGTTCCAAGTGTGTTGGTTCCTTGGAGAAAGTTGTTCAGTTTCATGAGTAGCTTCTACATTACATTTATAAAACGAACAAAAGCTCACCCTGTATACAGCCAAAAATATCACATACCCTCTGTCTGGAACAGACCGAAATTATAACTATATTCAAATAATCGCGTAAGGTCATCACATGTTATTGTGATGGCAGACTATATCTTATTGTGAGTCAATAAAACAGGAAGCTCTGTTGATGGAACACTTGCGATACTTGGGTAATTTTTTGCTGAACATAGCAGTGGGGACACGAATCCTAAAGGAATCTTTATACATAATAAACCAGAATAATCATTAACGGTTCCACCCATTGAACTGAAAACTACATTGCGAACTTAATGAAATTGTATTTTGCTTGAAAAATCAGCTGGGTTGTAAGAGTTGCGCTGAGTAAAAGTCTATGGGTAAATTCTAAGTGATGATGCTAATTTATAAATATTTTGTCTTTTCATACAAATTCACCGTCACATAACCAGCTTGTATGGAGTCCAAAGTTTTGTGCATGGGGATTTTAACAAAGCTCTCGAACCAAAGTTGTTTATTACATAAAAACACAACTTTGGCTACTTCCATTAAAGGTGTACGTCTATTTTTATTTTTCTACAGTAAAAATATGTATCTAAATATTAAGTCCAGTAACAATAGGTCTGATATATGTATATTTCCCTAAAACACCCATATGGCACGAACTACATTTTTCATTTTATTGAAGACAAAAAGCTTCTTAGAAGAAGTTTTCTATCTATTATACGAACTCATAATAAGTTGACGAACTTAAAGCAAGAATTTAGAAATTAAAATAGGCGGGACCAGCTCAGATACAGTACGACCTATCTTTAATGCATTATTTTATTGTAGTATAGTACGAAATAGGCAGATGGCGTTGTTCTGCAGTTCTAAAGACAAACTCTTGAAATCGATGGCCAAAATTAATATAAAAAGTGTGATAATCTAAGCAAAATGATATTTGATATTATTTTATAAAAAATTACAAGTGTTGCAATTAGAAACTACCGTAAAATCTGTTTATTTTGTATTTTTTCTCGTATTTGATGAAGATTACGCAACTCCCGAAGTTTATTTTAGACCCTTCTACATCTATGCATGTTTAATGCAAAGAAAAAAATGGTAGACACAAATTACCAGCTCAACTTTTTAATGAACGGGTAACATACAATAAATCAAAGCATATACTAAAAATATTAATTAGTAAATTATTTAAAAGGGTAACCAGGGTCGCTATTCTGTCAATAAGCTTTTTTGCAAACGGTATTTTCCACTTCGTGAAACTATATTTTGTTCTGAACTTGTTTGTTACGCAAATATGACGTCATACATATTGTAACGTTTTTTCAAACGAATTTTGTGTTAAAATGTTAAATGAGTATTTTTTTCTTTGGAATAATGCTTCTTAAACAATAATAATTTTTAATTTATTTTCTATAGTGGAAAATACCCTAATCAAAATAAAAATTGCGTACGTTCAAGTTTTGCGAATTTTTGCGATTGCTATGGTAATGGCCAAATATGAAGATTACGGGTCTGATTGCATTAGGTATCTAATGCTTAACTAAACCCATTCTCTACACACACATATAAATAAATTATAAAAAAATTGGTGCATATGATGAATAACTACTTTATATCTATTTTATAATAAGTAGACATAATTACAATAAATCTAGTACATTATTTAATTAGATATCCTTTATTATGTGATGTTCATTACGTTATCTACTATACGTTACGCGGTTCAAAGGAAGGTTTATTACCTAACGCTATAATATATAGTGGTGTTTCATTGAATTATGCTAGAATAAAATTCATCCATCCTTATTATATCATAATAAATACATAAGGCACTCCATTAATTTTGCAGTTTTGTCCAAAGGGTTCAATATAACAAACATTGTTGACACTAGGATTATTAAGTGAAGACCATTGGAAGTTAGTGTTATTATAATTTTAATTTAAAACTTTTTTTTATTGGAATCATTAATTTTTTTTTTTGTGAATCAAAAATTATATTTCTACGTGAACAAAAAAATATGACGTACCTAATATTATTTTTCTGCTAAAAAGACAATTATTAAAATTTGAACTTTATTTATTTTACTAACGGTGGCTGGGTTAGTACTGCTTTTACTACAAACTCATAATTAATTTGGAAGCTCGACTGAATGGCAATGGAACGACATGCTTTACTCCCAATGGTAGTATTAAAATCAATTATTTTATCCTATCTTAAATTAATCAATTGTAGAATTAAATTTATACCTATAATATTAAATATTTTAATCGTAATATATGTTATATGAAAAAGCTCTACGGAATACAATAAAAGAACAATATTTTACTATGTAATACACATCAAGTACACGTGCACATTTTAAAATACAAATAAAGTCGATAAAAGTATTACCATGACCACGACGAGAGCAATTCTAGCGGACAACGCAAAAAAATTGTGTAATTGTACAAAGAAAACAAACGATTTAAAGAGTTACTTATACGTAACAGTACAAGGTGTAACATAACAGGAGTACGATCCATTAACGAGACTTTTACTCATCATACTGAAGTACTTTTGTTATACCTACTTTATTTATGGTTTGGTTGTCTATCTGCTTAAAAAAATTCAATCAGTTGATGAATTTGTATGGTATTTCAGCAATGTCATAGACGTAGATCAAAAGTTTTTTCAGTTTCATAGGTGAACATCCAATGCACGTCTCCTATACACATTTTGTAACAGCATGTATACATTTTTGGCTAGATTAATTGGACTTAAGTAGCTAAACACCTATTAGAAGATAACAGAAACAAAACAGAACGCTATAAATATCAGCAGTAACAATTATACAACGCAGTGAAACAACTACAAAACAATGTTATCACAGACTACTCATATTATGACGTTTTAAAAACAAAATTGCTGAGCCAAACGAATCTTCAATGCATAGAAGTATGAATAACTTTCATAGTTAATATTAATAGGTATGAAAAAGGAGCGATTTTGAACAAACTTAAAATTACAACTGATAGTTTTAACATTAACGTTGTTGGACCCTAATTATTTTAATGAAAAGCCATTTTATTCATAAGTAAACTCTTTAAAAATTTTATCAAATTTATCTACCTAAATAATTCGTACATAATATTACATGACTCCTGAAAATTTTGAAGGTTTTCTGATTCGCGCGACGCCCCTGTCGAGCCCCTGCTCAAAGAATTTTATAATAAACGACCATGATGAGAGCATATTAAAATTTTCCATGAGTTTTTTTTTATTATTTCATTAAGTAATTCAGTTCCACATTGTGTTGGGGAATCTGGTAAGCCCGCTTCTATCTTCCTTCATCATCATCACTTAACATCAGCTGATGTAATGCCAACAGCTCACCAATTCTGGATTAAAAAATCTTCTTTACGAAACGATGCCTTCTGGTTCTTTTTTCTTTAACTGTGGCATCATTTTTCTCCTAATTAGATATATAGTCAGTATGAACATCCTCAGAGAAACTTGTTCAAATTTATGAGCACAGAATAATTAAAAACTACTTTTTTTTGTTATTGATGGTCTTCATAAAATTTAATCGTTTTATTACTAATTAGTTTTCCCTGGAAAAGGTATTTGATTATGGGATTAAAAATTGTGTTGAAAATGAGTGGCGCCCTTATATCAGATGTGCTTACATAGCTCCTGATTATATTCTTGATGAAAATTTTATAGTATAGAGGTGAATCATGCAGAAAGAAGCAGTTCGCACCTTTATTTAAGGTTGGTGTCATAATTCACCTATTTATTTTTAGCGTAGCTTATGTTATATGCTTACTCTGTCCCACTGTGCATGTGCTGATTTTCCAAGTAGAATGTGTATATTTGTCTAAACGTTTGGTCCCTTTAATTGCTATTGTAACGTCTGTAGTTCCGCAACAGGGCCGGCGGGAGGGCAGGCGACAGGGCAGGCGCAGGAGCCGGCGACGTCGCGCGACGGCGGACTGGCCGAGTAAAGGCACATTGCGTCATGACACGAATCATATTTTTTCCTATGCATTGCACTTACTAGATACATTCCCACGTCTCTTCGTATTAATTTGTCCATTTCTTTTTAAGATCATTCTAAAACTAGTCAAAGGGAATAACTATCAAGAAACTACTTTATATTATGTTAAATTATACACGTCACACCACAATATTTCTGAACGATACGTTTTGGATATAAAGATTTTGTATCACATCCTAAACTTTTACGTCATAGAAATCTTTAACGCTACCTATTCATTTTGGCAACACGGTGGTGGAAATAATAAATATCTAATTAGCTAGAGGCGAATCCGCCAAAAATTAGTGCTAGGGCGAAGACATCGTTAATACGGGTCTTCACACTTGATCTCGCGCGACACGGCGGACCACTGCGGGTCGGCGGCGGGCGGCTCCCACTCCGGGAATGATTCAAACGAGAAGTTTTCGTTGGAAGATTCATCCAGAGCTACCTCCGTTCTACTGAAAGCTTCAGCGAATTTCCCTATTTCTGTCGAGCCGAACGCCTGTTGGAAAGCTGGTAGGGGGACTACTGGAGGACGCTTCTCCTCGGGTGGAGTGGCGCGGGGCTCGGGGCAGGGCCGCTCGCGGGTCGCGGGCCGCGCCGCGCCCCCCGCAGCTGCCCTGAACTCGGGCGTGCTCCTCTGTCTGCCGCCGTCCCCGCTATACATAGACTCCTCATACATTGGATAAGGCATCGACCTTCCATCTGGAGGGCAAACTTGACTTTGCGCATGTAGGTGAGGACCCTGAAATACCATATAATAAATAAATAAACAATCTGTAAACAAACACTATTTGAACTACAATAAAACGATGTTTCTACCTTAAATGGCCGACAGTCGGAAGGATACCGCATGTGTTCCCTTGCGCACGCGCTCCTTGATGCCCACGCTCCGCCCATTGCACTCGAACCGTTCCAGCCGCCTAGACTCGTCTGAAAACATATCAAATCACATTAAATAAAAATACATACGCAATAAAAGTATTTTTAGTAATAATGGAGTATTCCACGTACAGGATAAACAGTTTTCAAATATTTTAACTACTCATATGTCAATCAATAGAAATATTTTATATAATTATATTTTCTCAAATTAATGCTTACTGAAAATTAGCAAAAACATTTGGAACGGCGAAGTTTACATAACTTCGCCGTTTGCTTCGAGTCTCTTTCCATAGCTCAGGTATATTAAGACATTTTATACACGCGGGGACCAAGACGACAGTTATTTTTCATACTTTCTAGTAATTTAAAACCTGATGAAGTACCTGATAATGAGGCCATGTTGGAGGCTCGCAGTAAGCTGGACCGCGACGGTTCATTCCACAATCCAAAGGAGGCTGAAATGTAAAAACAGAACTTTTAACACATCTATAATTTTAAGTGTGCACCTAAAAATTTGAAGAAACTTCATGATCAAGTTATTTTAGTTCGCAAAAGTAACAGAACAAATCTTTTAATTACTCGAGTTTCAAATTAACCTTAAATTGAAACTATTCATATAACTGAAAATGAGAATCTTTCAAGGACAACATTTTGCTTTTTATGGAAAAAATACGGCATCCTAGCGAAATCTCAATGCTCTAAAACTTGGTAATCGGATAACATTCGATTACCAAGTTTTAGAGCATGCCAGTAGCCATGAACGGTATGTTCAACGTTTACGACAATTTCTACAAACCCTTCAACATCACAGCAAGTACGTGTGAATGATGTATCAACGATTATGAAGGGACCGTACAAAGTCAGCTGTAATTTCCACATAACGCACCTATTTATTTTTATTTCTAAATAGATATATTTTCTTTTAAACCTCTTTGGTTTTGCGTCTCAATGGAAAACTCTCTGGCCACTATTTTGATTGTATTTATTTTATTTGTCTATTAAATTTTTCAGTTCTGTTTTGTCTTTTCTCCGAAATTAATCCAAAATATACTAATACGTCCACTGTATAAATCTTCCCATATTTGTAATGGTTACGGGCCCATCATTTTAAACAAAATCGCTTAAAACTTCTGCGGTTTCTTGGAATCACTAAAGTTTTCTGTAAATATAACAAACAAATTTTAGAGTTCTATAAAATTATATTCAAAAAGTTGCTGAAAAAGTTTGCCATTTACGTTGTGATTACTAGCACAGCGTTTCGACATCCCAGCGAGTACGTGTGAAGGTATATCATTGATTAGGAAGGGAGCGCCGAAGCCGGTACTGCGGTATCGATTCCGAGGGCCGGCGAGCATCGCGACGCCCGCCGCCGCTCCATGCGGGCACACGACTCGAAACCCGTTTACAGTTTGTAGGTAAGCTATGGGAAGACAGAATATAAAGTACTAGCTTTTAAACGAGAATATACTGAAAATTATCGTTAGCTTTACATCTACAAGTAAGTTTTATTACAGATCTGCTGAGTTTTTGAACAAGCGCAAACTTTTGTTAAAGATATTTTCAATGAATTTGAACTGTTTGTATCTTACAAAAAAATATTTATTAAATGCGTACAAATTCAAGTGACTTACAATTAGTTAAAACTCAACCAACTAGCTGTACCCTCACAATACCCTCAAATTAGCTGTGATATCCTTCATTTTACTTTCATACCCAACTAGAATACCAATTCGGACGAAATCATCAAAGTATGGCAACACAGTAGCGTAATGCTGAGTTGTTGCCATCAAGAGCTCGTCGTCTCTATAATAGAATAAATCATGGGCGCTTGCGTCCGCCACGGAGTGAAGCAAGTGAAATCTGTACCGGTCTGCAAAGAACCCAACCCTGCCAGACGATAATCACCTCTGCCCTAGTCTGCACAAGGCTGTTTTCGGTGGGGAGGGTGGCAGGATAACGTGAAGTGCGGGCGGGGCGGGGGCGAGGGAGGGGGGAAGGGGCGATCGATGTCACTCACTCGGAACCATGCATTGCTGCATCGCTACTGCATCTGTTACAGATCTGCTAATGCGGGATTTACCGTACAAAGTTGGGTGAAGAAAACACATTTTAGTTTGAAGGGAAAGTTATGTCCGCTTCACTTTCTTTCCTGTCATTCAGTATTAACTGACACTGACAGATAGGTACTTAGGTTAGTATTATATTATACAGGGAGTTAAAAAAGTGTGTTTGAGATTTTAAGGGGTTACTCAGAATCGAATACAGGAAAACTATTGAAAAAATCCAATCTACAACTTTTTTTCAGTTTTCCGTACAAATTCTTGAGTCACTATTCAGATTTAAGTAGTATGGGAACCTGAAAAAAAAATTTACGTTTATCTAGCTTTGGTTCATACACAGTGTAACGATACATTTAAATACGTGTGAAATAACTACATTGAATTAATTTATTACACTTCGCCTACGCCTATTATACAGGGTGTTAAAAAAAGTGCGTTTGAAATTTTAAGGGGTTACTCAGAATCAAGTATAGAATCCAGGAAAAATATTGAAAAAATTCGCTCTTCAATTTTTTTTTGCAGTTTTTCATACAAATTCTCGATTCACTATTTACATTTAGTATGAGAATCAGAAAAAAATAATTAAAGAGCGTATTTTTTCAATATTTTTCCTGGGTTCTGTACTTGATTCTGAGTAACCCCTTAAAATTTCAAACGCACTTTTTTAACACCCCGTATATACAAACTCTTTTCATTGCATCAATCAAAAACTTTTATAAAAAGACTGGCAATGAAATTTATCTAAAAAGATCGAACTCAAAAATATTTTTTTCGTTAAAATCAGCTAATGTTTCAATCCATTCCAAGGAGTTGAGATACATAAGTCCAATCTAACAAAGAGATACAATTCAATATATTATAATATCACCTTTCAGTAACTTTATGAAATAAAGACTTTTTAGTCTGAGCCAAAAACAAACCAAAAAGTTCAACTAGTTTCAGTTGGCGGGAAACGCTTCGTAGCGTCTACATGCTACGCTGCTACGCGCCCTCTACGAGCCGTGAAATTTAGAATTCGATTTTTTTTTACTTTTTATTTATTTTTATTTTATTTATTTTATTTTATTAAAGAACAAACAGTCACTTGCTTATGTTATTACATTTTAACGACAATTTGTTCTAAAATATTTGAAACAGTAAGCTTTGACATCATAATTTATTATTGGCGTTTCCATATTTATTAAGATATTTTGATAAATATAAAAAATGCACATATAATGAAATTCCAAGCTACTACATTTTTCACTGTTGCAGTAAAACAGCTGTTTAGTGAGAAATATTTTACAATATAATTACTGTTGATGTACTCGAGTACCATATTTCGTTTAAAAAGATTAAAAATCATAATTAGATTTCCAATTAAGTACTTTTTACAGTTCCGTACCCAAAGGCCAACGGGACCCTATTACTAAGCCTCCGCTGTCCATCCGTCCGTCTCTCTGTCCATCAGCAGGCTGTATCTCATGAACCGTAATAGGTAGACAGTTGAAATTTTCACAGAGTGTGTATTTCTGTTGCCGCTATAACAACAGATAATAAAAATAAAATAAAATTAAAGGGGCTCCCCTACTAGAAAAGTGTTTTTTGGTGTTTTTTGCTCGATCTTAATAATGGCAACAGATAGATGCTTGAAATGCTTACAGAGTTTGTATTGCTATAGTGAAATGAAAATACAAAAGATGTATTTTTTAGAGTTTCTTGTACGATGGTACGGAACCATTCATGCGCGAGTCCGACTCGCACTTGGCTGGTTTAAAACTTAAATACTGACATTTTTACTAAAATCAAAACAAACAATGAAAGAGAAAGCTAGTGGACCTTTTGTTTAGAGAAGACTAAAAATAAATGTGACAATTCGGTCCCAATTGGAAATTCAGTCACGCTTTAACGGGTCAAGTCAATGTCACGCCGATCCCACAATGTTGGTGGAACTGCGGGCTCCAGACATCCAGTGTGTTGGGAAGTCAGCTGAGGACTTAATGATTATTGAGAAATTTCACTTAATACAATATTCTTATAATAATTGACCACGCTGAATACGTTAAAAACAACCGACTTCAATCGCAACAACTCCAATTTTGATATGTTTTTGTTGATTTTCTCAAAAACCGCTGAATCGATTTCAATAAAATTTATATGGGACCACCTGTGAAGTATACCCTTTTAAACAAAAAAAGAATTTTCCAAATCGGTTCAGGCGTCTTCGAGTAATCGGTGAACATACATAAAAAAAAAAGATTCCGACGAATTGAGAACCTCCTTCTTTTTTTTAAAGTCGGTTAAAAAGGACCAGAAATGGCCGTAGTTATGCCATAACGATCCAACTGACTTTAAGTAAGGGATAATGTACTTTATGTCAGTGATATAAAGTATATTATCCCTTGCTTTCTTTAAAGTCAATTGGATCGTTATGGCATAACTACGGCCAAATAAAAAGTGTGAAATTTTACTGACTCGGTGGCTCAGTGGTTAGCGCTCTTGATTGCTGATCTATTGTTCTATTCTCAGTCTTTTCTCACTCAAGGCAAACATTTCTGTGCCATGTAATTTATATTCGAAAATAATTACAAAAAAATACAATTGAGAAACGACTTCGAGTATTAAATTAAATTTTCGGTATCAATCCTTTGAAAATATTAATTTGTCTTGCATAGCTCGTTGATGTCTTTTGTATGGCCTACATTTTTCAATTACTTCATACAAATATCGCGTTATTGTTTACTGTAAAGAAATCGCTTTTTCATGTCTGTACACGTGTTAATGTGTGTGTGAGTAACTAGGGCTGCTTAGGCTAAGGCTTCTTGGTCATACCGCCTTGTCGTAGGTTACATTCTTTTGTTACGTTGACGTTTTTAGGGTTCCGTAGCCAAATGGCAAATAACGGAACCCTTATGGATTCGTCATGTCTGTCTGTCTGTCTGTCTGTCCGTATGTCACAGCCACTTTTTTTCCGAAACTATAAGAACTATACTGTTGAAACTTTGTAAGTAGATGTATTCTGTGAACCGCATCAAGATTTTCACACAAAAATAGAAAAAAAACAATAAATTTTGGGGGCTCCCCATACTTAGAACTGAAACTCAAAAAATTTTTTTTCATCAAACCCATACGTGTGGGGTATCTTTGGATAGGTCTTCAAAAATGATATTGAGGTTTCTAATATCATTTTCTTCTAAACTGAATAGTTTGCGCGAGAGACACTTCCAAAGTTGTAAAATGTGTGTCCCCCCCCCGTAACTTCTAAAATAAGAGAATATTTAGTTTTATACTAAAAAAATATATGATGTACACTACCATGCAAACTTCCACCGAAAATTGGTTTGAACGATATCTAGTAAGTAGTTTTTTTTTAATACGTCATAAATCGTAAACCGCAATTTACCTTTCATTCAAGTTACAACGAACTACAAGAACTTTTATATTATGTTTCTTGTTGCTACGGAACCCTTCATGGGCGAGTCCGACTCGCACTTGGCCGCTTTTTTAGAAACTGATATTTCTAAAAACAGTAGAATTTTAAGAACAAATATGATCAAAAACGACAGATTGTTACAATAGACATTTTTAATGAAGTGAATACTTCTTCTTATCGAGCGGCACATTTAACCGTTCTATGCACAAGGTATAGAGGCAATATTTCTTGCACCATGCGAATGCCGTGCCTAGGTGGTGGCGGGAGATTTGTCGAGGCTAACTATCGAACGCGCAGACCACGTGACTTATCGATCAGCAGCGGCGCCCACGACACTCGGAAAAATCAACCGCTGACAGCTTTCATAGGGCACCTCGGGCATCCCACCCCCGCGCCCCGCCCCCGGCGCCCCCTCCGGCGCCCCGCTAGTCATCGCGCCCTCATTATCGCCTTTGTGCCGCTCACTTGTCCCGTAATACGAAGCCGTAATGATACCACTTTCGACTTGATTATTTGTTAACGTCCATTTTTGACGGGCATGTAATTTGAAATCACGAAATGACGAGTTACTTATTTTATGTTATTCTATTTAATAATAAAATAACATATTAAAATAGAATAACATAAAATGAGTAACTCGTCATTAAATCGTCTTTAAATAGACTTCGGACCCAGGTCTGCCGCAGCAAGGAGAACCTGTTCAGGTGGGGATTCTCAGACGGTTCCAACTTGGAGTGCAAGTGTGGGGTAGTACCCCATACAATGAAGCATTAAGATCGTGCCCTGCGTGCCCAAACAACTGCACGCAGGAAGATCTAATGTGTGCTACGGACAGTGCGATTCGCGTAGCTGAATTTTGGGCCGAGACTATATAGGCAGGTTTGTTATCGACTCGAAAAGAAGAAGAAGATTTTATGTTATGAGCGAAAAAGTCGCTTTTGTCTTTGTTTTTTTTTTTACTTCTTTCTGTATGACTTAGAAATAATTTTAGATCGCAGCTGTCCTTTTCAGCGATAATACACTTGCATCAATAACGTTAAAAATAACTGTATTATAGGCCGAAATCACACCGGGGACCGAACCATTCATGAATCGAAAACAGAAGTCAATGAACAAGCTTTAACCAATCCGCGGCTTCCCCGACAAGGCTTCCCAAACTTTATATTACTTTGTTTGTATTCAATTCAAATCATTCAATTTGATGTAAACACGTCAGATTCTAATACGGATTAGTCCAATCTAAACCTTATGTGTGGCGCATATGATTGATATTGGATATCAAAGGTTAAGATGTGTACTCTGACAGTGACAGTGACCTACATTAATACGATAACTAACTTTTTTGCTAGACGACGAATTCTAAATACAACTTTAAATTAAAAGCAGTAGCGCCATATTCAATATATGTTGGTTACAGAGAGTTATGACGGTTATTTACTATGGTAGAGATAACTTTTGTCTTCCTTTCTTAGTATTTCCTAATGTAGTTCATATTGAGTTTTCATCGGTTAATTTCCAGAGATGATTCAAATTTTTCTTACATTTTCTCCCTGTAGTTTATACTGACTCGTCTTCCAAGAAAAAACCATACAAAATAATGTATAGCCACTACATTAAGATGTAAGCACGGGCTCATGAATGAGTTCATAATATTTGCATAAGATCTTGCTCAAAAAAGGTAAGGACAGGCAGTAAGGAGTTATTGCCATAAATTTCTGGGGATGATCGTAATTCTGGTGTTAGCTTTCGAGTAATAGGTATGTTTATACAAATTGACCAACTTTTTACGGATAGTTTCTTTTTTAAATTGTAGTTGATAACACATGGAATGCAATAAAGAATTGAAATTGAAATTGAACAGTTGTTAAAAGTATGATGATTTTTTTAAGGTTAAAAACATTACGATAAATAAACTTTGCGATGTAACACATCAAAAAAATTCATCGATATGATAATCCAAGCAAACCTACCTTTATTTATTTATTTTTCAAATTATAATTCCCCTTTTCAGACTTTTTATCACTAAGTATCTTCTTCTTCTTCTACTTAGCGTTATCCCGGCTGGAGCCAGGGTCCGCTTTCCTACTCAATCTACTCCACTTTGCCCGATCTTCAACATCCTCATCAGTGAGGTCATTTTCTCTCATGTCCGCTCTCACAACGTCAAGCCAGCGCTTCCTGAGTCTTCCACGGGATCTAGGGCCATCAACGATAAGTTCAAGGCATCTTTTACCGACGTACTCTCGCGGTCTGCGGCTTACGTGGCCAAACCATCGGAGACGACTTTCCTGCAATTTGTCCGCTATGTCTCGGACACTGAGGCTACCACGGATGTGCTCGTTACGGTTACGCCACACATCCACTAAGTATAAATTAAAATAATTTATTATTATTTTTATCTATAAAACAAGCTGATTTTAAAGCGTTTCAGAGGGTTAATTAAATCGATCATCTGATCGGACAACTTTTTAGCAAGTTTTTTTTTTCCAATTGACAATGTCTTCCACGGGAAAATTTAGTTAAATTCGTACCTATGTAGAAACCACCATTTGAGCTCCGGCATATAGTTTAAGAGCACTTTATAAATAATTCATTTGAGTAATTATATAAGGTCGAGGAAAAATTTCTTCGTATTTTGTATGAAAATTCAAGATTTCCTTTGATTTATACATGTTTAACGTTAAAACTCCCGGACTGAAAACGCCTGTACCAAACGTTGTATTGTTACTGACACCGCACTAGGCTCAAATTATAATCTATTTTGTTTTCTGAATCTCGAGTTGCATTTTTTTAGTATTATTTTATTTGAAAATTATTTCTTCTTTGCTTTGACTCATTTAAAACATGGCAAAAACAAATGAAACACTTCTTTTTCCCGGGTTTTTCTTTAAAAAAATATCCAATAATGGTATGAAAATCAGCCAGACACAAACAGAACATCCAAAAAGGTTTGATGACAACGTTATACTTTCAAAATACGAAACGACTTTCTCCCTGAACTATTATAATAGTTTCCTTACCGTGGAGGGCAACGGCAAGTGATGCGGCGGCAGCGCGCACGCATCCCGCCGGGCCAGTGCGCGCCGTAGTCGGGCCTCCTTGGACGCGTAGCCTCCGTAGTCTGCAAGGAAGAAAGACTTCGTAAGGACAGGGACATCGGTCCGTTTCTTTGGTGGAATATACAGAATGATAAAAAAAGTGCGTTTGAAATTTTAAGGGGTTACTCAGGATCATGTACAGAATACAGGAAAAATATTGAAAATACCCGATCTACAATTTAATTTTTCAGTTTCCCATACTAAATGTGAATAAGTAAATCAAAAATTTCTATGGGAAGCTGAAAAAAAAATTGTTGTTCGGAATTTTCGTATATTTATCCTATATTCTATACTTGTAACTGCGTAAAATTTCAAACGCACTTTTTTAACACCCTATATATCTGCCACTTATACAGGGTGTAACAGAAAGGTGTGACAATACTTCAAGGTTGGCTTTTACCCATCAAACTGAACAACTTTTGTTCTACAACTTTGTTGAAATCGCAAAAATTTTTTTGGACTTTTCATACGAACTTGGTTCGCCAGCTGATCGATTTGTATGAAAAATCCAAAAAAAAATTTGCGATTTCAACAAAGTTGTAGAACAAAAGTTGTTCAGTTTGATGGGTAAAAGCCAACCTTGAAGTATTGTCACACCTTTCTGTTACACTCTGTATATCTGGTACATTTTCAAATATACTATACTACAATGATGCAAAAAAATATGGACAATATTTGTTTGTGTTTTTTCTTGTTATAGCATGAGATTTGTTTATATTGCAATATCAAGTGTGATCGGTCAAAAGATAAATTAATTTACATGAATACCTACTCCACTGTATGTCGTTATATTTCACAATAACTCATTATGATGTTTAGCATGATAGGGCGATCAATAGCCACTTTTATTACAGCTGCGTTTAGTTTAAGCTCTACAATTAAACCGATCTACTAAACAGAATTTCATTAGACATATAGGTTTAGATAGGTGATTGTATGAATCTGGATAACGAAAATACAATATTCGTGACCTACTTTTAGTAGAATATCAAAATATATAGGTATACCAGGAGAAGCAACGTTAGTAAACAAACATTTTAAATCTGTTATCCTCTAAGCTTGACGCCTCCGGTAAGGAATTTAAATACAAATTGTTTACTGTCGCGCGCAGTGCCTCTTAGAACTCCACCTCCATATTCATAAATCGGTGACCTAACGATGATGACGTTTTTATCTTAGGGCTCATTCCCTTTCCGCTTCCCTTCAGTCGTAAAACTTAACTGCCGGTGGACGAATAACTCTAACTTCCTAATTATTCAAATTTATGTCTTTGTTTTGATCGCCCTACTAAATGAGACGCAATGTGTATTGCTGTTTACCGAAAAGAGCATTTTCACGCCTTTAGGCCTAGTCTATGGTGATGGAGTTATAGATATGTGCATAATTAAAGTTGACGATAGCATGGTATGTTTCATCATGCGTCCCGAGCAAGGAGAGTCAACTCGACGCGGGCAACAGCGCCCCGGTCAATAAGTAGAGTGGCTGTGTGGACGATCAATCGCTGTAGCGCGGGCGGGAGGAGCGAGGGCGCGGGGGAGGGGGCGACCACCTGTAGAGCACTCCCCCCCCCCACCCCCATCGGCATCGACACGTGACGTAGACGCCGAGAAATCCACCCAAACGTAAACATTAATTCTTACTTCATTCTTCATTGTTCGGATTGTTCGCGCGCGCTACATGCGGATTCCGATCTCGTACAGTATTGGTAAACAAACTTCAGCTAGGCGCACACGTCTGTAAACATGCTGTAAATACTCGTACATACATAAGTTGTTATGTATGTAGGTACGTATGCAGCAGGTGATGTGGTGGAGTTGAACTAGTCGATACTTGTAATTGAATTACACTCGCGGAATTAAGAATGGAATATGACCCTGGTGTGGGTATACGAGAATGAAAATAAAACTACTTATTGTTATGTAAATCCAAATCTTAAGAACGAAAGTAAACTGAACAATCAAACAGCTATAACTTATGTAAGTACATCTAAGATATTCCAAACCTGAAATATGGATGATTAGTAGAGATAATTACCTAATCATATCCCATTTTTATCTGTAGCAACAACTTGGCTTCGATCAATGATATAATTGACCACGCTGAATACGTTAAAAACAACCGACTTCAATCGCAGCAACTCCAATTTTGCTATGTTTTTATTGATTTTCTCAAAAACCGCTGAATCGATTTCGATAAAATTAATATGGGACCACCTGTGAAGTATTAGTTTGAAAGGGTTTCAAAAAAAAAAAGAATTTTCGAAATCGGTTCAGGCGTCTTCGAGTAATCGGTGAACATACATAAAAATAAAAAAAAGATTCCGACGAATTGAGAACCTCCTCCTTTTTTTGAAGTCGGTTGAAAAAACTCAGGCAAACATCAAAAAACCTACGTCGGTAAATACTTGTAAAGAGTAAAGAGAGAATTAGAAAAACGGGCCTACTTATTAAGTAACCGTGTGCCTATTTATAAGGCGAATTATTAAAAAAAATACAATTAGACACACTCACAAGATCTTTCTCTACACAACCGAAAACTTGCGTCAGCGCAGGTTTTACAGAATGCCCATAAATACTATTGTTTAATTTAAACTTAGAATCTTTGAACATCACTCGAATACTCGGCTATACTCAAGCTGCAACTGATTTATGTGCATTTTTAACCGACCTCGAATGCATATGATACAAGGATATAAACATAGAGGACTATAAAATCTTTAAACATTACTAAAATACTTTATTTTGTCGACAAACAAGGAGAAAATAATTTATATAATTATTTGGGTTCAGTTTTCACTTGTAGAACTCGTTGATGTCTTTTATATAGAGACTTAACGCGCGGTATAAAAGACATCAACGACAGTGCACAGGCAATATAGTTTACTTTTCTAAAGAGTTTTTTGAAGACTATGGAAACATTCAGTGATATCTCAGCCTAATACATTCATTTAAAATTTATGTTTGTATGAAACAAGAACATACTAGGTGTAACAAACTAAAATATCATACAAAGAAACTAGTCACTAGGCAGATCCCTGCATATCATGAGATAAACATTCTTCTTCTTATCGAGAGGAGTTAATACCCATATGGGCAGACATATGGGTAATGGCTGAGTAATGGATACTCCCGAGGGACGATGACTCTACGCTAACCGAGAACTATGCGTGATGTTAACTGAGTTTTCTTAGGAATAAGCTTAGTTTTGAACATAAATTATTCAGGCTCTTTTCAGTTAGACCAACATGTTACACAGTCACACTCGGTGTTACGATAAAATCTACTCTTAATTGAAACAATAGAAACGGAAGCCAACAAACTTATTCTAGTACCCACCCATAGAGGCGAGATGGTCATTGTGGTGCGGATGGTGCGCGTAGTCGTAGCGGTAGTAGCGGTAGGGGTCGGGCGCGGGGTAGTACGCGTACGGCGCGTAGGGCAGCGGCGCGGGCGCATACGGCGCGCACTCCCAGCCGGCGCCGGCGGCACGCGCGTAGTGCGCGCGGAACTCGCAGCAGTCCATCCTAGCGCGCACGCCGGCGCCTCTCCGCCCATCCTCGCGCCGCCGCCGCCGCCGCCGCCGCCGTCTGCACCATCACCGCACTCTTGCGCCGCACCCTACATAACCATACCGACCGAACGATCCTCGAAATAGAGATATCCAAACTCAAAAAAAGTTTTCAAAACTTTCAGTTTATCCAAATTAAAAGACCGACTATATTTCTACAACGATTTCAAAATAGTTCGATGACTTCAGTCAATCTCGTCGAGTTGCGTGTTACGAGCGCAAATCCGCGGCGGGAATCGGGTGCGAGTGCGACGTTGGCTAGCGAAAAGAGGTCGTTCGAGTTTGCCGACGACGTCGGGGCGAGATCGACGGCGCGGCGGGCGCGGCGCGGGGGGCCACCGCTCCGCCGCTCGGCGCAACGCGGCGCTCGTCGGACGCCGACTGAGGCGCCGCGGAATCGATACGCCGCGCCGCGCTGCCACCCGCCGCTGCCGCGCGGGCCCGCCGCCGCCGCCCGCTCCACCTGCCTGCTGCCGTATTGCGCGCGAACTTTGTCTTAACACAATTTCATATTCAGAACCACAGTGGAACGATTGATCCATCATAAACACCATAAAGGAACTCTCAATAAAGTTGTTAAAAGAAGTTGACTGAACAATTTATTTCGACATCGTATGTCACCAACTCTCCTAGTTAACGCCTAGTTTTAAATGTTGCGCCACACAATCCGCCCACTGCATGAATATATTTCTCGGGTTGCGGCATTGCCAAATATCTATAAGTATGTATCTTTAGATACATAACAAACTAGTATTCAAGAAAAGTACGGTTCAAGAAGATTTCTTGGTTGTTCTTTAAGTAAAGGGTTGCGCTCGCCCCGGCACGTACCAAGGTGGATACTTGCGAAGTTTTATTGAATTGCGCGTAGGCGGCAGTGACCCACATCGCCCGCCCTGCGTCCTTCGCCCGCCAACTACACTCGCTCCCGCAACTTTCCTGCTTCGGAACAACAACCTGCAAAACGTGATCGTTTCACCCACTTGAGGTGTTTGAAATTAATTTGAATTTGCGTGTGGACTGAGTAAAGTTGGATCCTAAAAGGTAGGTAGGTAGTAGACGAGAACGCAAAACAAAAGAACATGAAAAACTTTTTTCTTTCGAATTTGGGATAAAAAGAATTTGAAACTGTAGTTACGTATCGTGATATTTTGTATTTCAGAATATAAGGCCAATTTTCTGCGTAATTAAGACTTGGATTCTACGCTACTCGGCGGCAGCATCCATATCTTACACGCTCTCGCTAAGACATTTTGAATGATATCCGTTGGAACGTTCCGTTAAGTTGCGCTTACTTATCGTTTGCGGATACTCCGGTAACCAGCGCTGGTTACTTTGGTTATGTTATATCCTCTACATATATTTTAAAATACGCACGTGAAAGTTTGCGAAGGGTACTTATTAACAATGATTACATTTAGATATTTTTACTTGGTATTAACGTAGAAAATAATAAAAAGTTTTGGCTTGTTTCAGGTATAAACAATGTTCGTAAACAGAAATATTTCAGCGTAAATTATTTATGTTAAAATTGACTTCCACTCTAACTGAAGAATTTGTGGATATAACATAAAAATCTGTTGATTTCTATGGGTTTCTTTTTCGGAAAAAATTCAATAGAGTCGTAGTTTGGTTTCATGAGTAAATATTAAAACACCGCCTCAAAATATGTTAACCCTATGTATACAAACGATGTACATTTATGTTTTACATGACAGTGTAGGTAAGTAGACGTATTGATTCTTTCAAAGTGGATGTATACCGCTCCGCTACACCTACTAGAAGTAACCCTTGCGAGAAGACGTACAATCTATCCAAGTTTCGTGGAAAGGGCGCAAAAAAGAAACAAAGAATTGTTTAAAAATTAGCTTGTTTATAAGGCTGCCTCGGGTTGTAACTGGAAGCGGGTTTTGCAGCAAAAATGAAAACTTAAAAAAACGGGTCGCTGAATAGTTGTTTAGCTAAGACTAGGTAGGTACTCACGTGCACGTAGAGTCTGTACGTAATTATTATCGTAAGACCTGTCAGTAAGGGTGTTCGTTAACAACGGTGCTGAAATTAACTAAAGTGGTATGTACAATTCTACTACAATCCTGAAAAAGTGTCACTAAACCTTTTAGTAGTATATATGCAAAAAAACTTAACTGGTCAATTTGTCAATATATAGGTGTAATAAAAATTTACATTTGAAATACTGTCAATTACTCAAAAAAAAATCAACCGTCACCAATCCGGACTTGGCCCCCGTGTGTGGAGTATAGCCTAACCTTCCCGAGTTATGGGAACAGATCCGTGCTCCTGCAGTGGGGACTATATTGGGTGTTAACGAACGAACTCAAGAATATTGGACTTTGTTGTCTACAAATATCTCAGCTAAGTGGCCAAATTTGTATGGGAGTGATTAAATTTTGAAGTTGTTTAGTGCTACGAGTGGAGATTTGCTTTTTTATATAAAAATATTTTCATTCCCTTCCTCAATAGTCTGTTGCTTGGGGAAAATTGTTCAGGTTCCTAAGTTGAGATCCAGTTTTGTTTTTAATGTCAACTAATGTATCTAAGTAGTGTTTGTAGCAAGTTTGTTAAGATTTAAGAAAAACTTAACTTTTTGTTTGTTTGTTTTAAGTATACCTATTGAATTAAATTGATTTTGTAGACAATAGATTCTAATGTGTGAGTACAGACCTCCATATTCTTCTAATTTTCCTCCCGGACGCGATTGATAGGGGAAAATTGAAAGCAATTTTCCTAAGTAATAATGAACTATCTGTTTCTCTTAATGAAATTGGTGTACGACGGAAAACTTACGAGTCTCCTTGCCCTCCGCTCCCTGTCAATAGGCCGAGCCGTGTCATCGGCCCGCCCAATTTTCGTAAGTTTGATGAACTTTCTTTCTACTTAATATGATACACTGTCAAACTAAATTACGGCACAAAAGGTCACATCTTGTGTATTTACCATCAGCCTATATACACTCAGCAATGTTCAGTTACGAGGATTTTGGCACTCTTTATTTTTAGTTCAAAATTTGGACGAAAGAGTGACGAAAAATATACAAGACGGATACCTACTCCATTTGGCCAGTTCTATACGTAGATGTACCACGATCAACGACGCCTGGAAAAATTAAAACATTGAAGGCACAACAGAAAGGCTACCTAACGCTCGTCTAGATAAAGCCCAAGGTCATTTCCCGTAGTGCTGCTACAGAACGATCAGATCAGAGTTGAAAGTAGGTATGCAAGGAAGCCGGGTTATCATGCAGATTGCGGCGAGGCGAATCAATAGGGGCGCCAGTCACTGACGGATGACGATCAATAGCGTCCCAGCGGTGGAGCCGTCTGTATTAAGGGGCTTCCTCGAACGCCCTTACACCTACCCCCGACTACCCACGCTACGCTACATGTACAATGCACGAGATTCGAATCGAGCTAGACAACTATGTACCTACATGTAGGAACGTGTAATGATTGCCTCTTGAAGTTTAGATGCTAAAATTATTGTAATGAAAACAAGGAGCAAATCCGCGAATAAACATGACAGGAGGAAAGCTGACTGGATTTATCATTTTACAAGTACCGTGTAAAAAAACACTCACGAAAACTTTAACAGAGTGTTCTATTTATGAAACTGAACAACTTTTCCATGAACCTAATATAGGTACGATTCGCAAAAAAAAGTGGACTTTTCATACTAAGATCGACCAATCTCGCATGGATTGGTAGTCTACATTTTTTTCAGGGCTGGTTTCCTTGGAAAAGTTGTTCAGTTTCAAGCGTGGAACACATCGTTTAAGTTTCCGTGGGTGGTATTTTTATACCCTGTATGCAGGTGTAAAAATACTTGACATTTGGCCATTTTTGTATGGAGTTAAAAAAAATGCAATGTAAGCAAATTTATTGAACAAAATTTGTTCAGAATGATGAGTACCATCCCCAGTTATCAGATCCTACACCAATTTCTTTACACCCTGTATAAAGTTAAATTTTGGCATTTTTGTAAAAACACTATCCTTATTTTGAGGCACCTTAAAAACTTGCCGACTCTACACTCGCTAGGAACTGATGTAGTCCGCATGTAGCAGTCAGTAGCAACGCCATCCCGATTTGTAGAGAAACCTTGCAGTGCACTAAACGTCAGTCGGATAATGCAGGGCAGCTAAGAAAAATAACCTAATTAGCTTTCTTACAAACTGAACAAATTTAACCAATAATTGTGGCCTGTTTCATTAAATATGGACATAGCGTCAGCTAAAAATATTTGTTTCGCGAAAGGATGGCAAAATATCTCTATAAGTAGGATTTTTCTTACTTCTAACCGTATCGAGCTTCCACGTTCAGATTCGTTTAGTATGTATGTAACATAACAGAAATGAAGTTAACACGGAGACGTGACTTATTCACCGAACTTATTTTACTACAAAAAAAAAGATATACCTATTACGAAAGCGAATTGAATACATGTTCGAGCGATTCAAGCGATTGATACTTTTCCAATTTCAAAATGATTTAAAAAAGCGGTCAAGTGCGTGTCGGGCCATGCGCAGTGTAGGGTTCCGTAGTACTTCAACAGACACTGCTTCAAGGGGAAAAACTTCCCGTCTAACAAAATTTACTACTACTCGTAAACTTGTACTTAGCTGTGATAGTTTTCATTTTAACTTCGTTATATATACTACTGCCGTGAATTTTTCCACACTTTTACAAACAACCGTTTAGCCACGTTTAGCTGTCAGGCGGGGGGGGGGGGGGGGGGACACATTTTCGAAAACGAATCCCTGAATTAAAAAAATGTTTTCGCAAACCCACAATATTTTTGCAATATCTATCCAATGACACCCCACACTATAGGGTAGTCAAGAAAAAAAAATCATCCCCACTTCACGTGTAGAGGAGGCACTTTTTTTTCAAGATTTTATTTTACCATTTTGTCGGCGTGATTAATTTGCATATCCGTGCCAAATTACAGCTCTCTCGTACTAATAGTCTTTGAGCTAAGTCGCGGACAGATAGACAGACGGACATAGAACCCTAAAAAAAGGAGGGTCTTTGTCTACTGTTACCTTTGCCGGTCAGTGGAACAATAATTCATATATAGGCTGTTAAAAAGTGCGTTTGAAACAAGGGGTTACTCAGAATCAAGTATAGAATACAGGAAAATTTTTTCCATACAAATTCTTGATTTACTATTCAGATTTAATATGAGGAACTGAAAAAAGTAACTGCAGATCGGATTTTTTAAATCATTTTCCTGTATTCTATACCTACTTGACTCTGAGTAACCCCTTAAAATTTAAAAAGCTGTATTTTATATACTTTTATAGACTTCCACACCGATGCCGGTGAAGGATAACGCTGCCGATAAATGCAGCTGCAAGATAATATTATAATAAAGAAAAGGTGATGCCGTGGCGAAAGATATACAAGGAAAAAGCTCAATGGCGTGCAATTTAAAAACCCTACATGAGCTAAGAAGGAAGTATCGTACTTTAAAGGTACTTCTTACTAATTTATAACTGCGAAAGTGACAAGTATATTGATTGATAAAGTGACTGATTGTCCTTTTTTCACGTCGTCGCAAGAGGGCAATGTTTCGTTAATTTTTTACACAGATATTATTGTCGGGAAGAGAAGTGACATAGGCTACCTTTTATCCACCTGTAAAAATATTATCCGTTATTAATCCTATTCCTTTGGGAATCGCACCGGGAACAACATTAATGCAACTCGAGAAAGCAACGCTATTTATTGCTATAACTACACAACCGATTTCATTGAAATAGAGTGTGAGGAACATAAATAATTTTGTCCCGAAAACTCATTTTCGTGCACTGCCCATATTATTAATCATTTTATAATTTATCTAAAGGTAGGTTTCCAAGTCCCGTGCTTCAAATATAGGTATCTGAATAAATTTAAACGCAAAAAACAATGATTAAAAAAAGTGTACAAGTACGATTGTTTCACCACTTTTTTCGCAAGGACAAGATTCACTAAAAAAGTCAAATTATACGAAGCAATATAATTTAATTTATAACATAATTCAAAATGTAAATCTTGTAAAATTCTAAATAGAATATCCAACAATTCATTAACGTAAATACATCTTAATATGGTAACATTAAAATACACTATTGTAAATATTTATTTTCTAAAATTTGACATCCGTCCTAATTTTAAATACTTACATGAATAAATAGAATTTTCTAACGGCAAACAAATAGGAAATCCTAAGAAACATTGTGAAATAAAAACGTTAACTAATATAATAACTCAAAAAGTCAAAACTAAGCCAATGATCATCAGTATGGGCTGATAATAATTCACGTATCAGTTTTGATTTCTGTGTGATTTCGTTTTCTTAATACAGGATAAGATATAGGAATAAATAAATATAATTATCCTGAATAAATTAAATCATTACAACACTATAATTCGCAGTGTACTCATTATTTGATAATAACTGGTAGCTTAGGCAAAGCGACATACTAGTCCTATCTACAATTTGATTATTATAAAATTTTGGCACATAACAACCGAAATTGATAAAACGTGCCTAAATTGAGACAAAAATAGTATATAATAATAATAATATCTGGGACAAATCACACACGGTCATCTGGCCCCAAACTAGGATTCCCTGAATCTTGGGAAATAATAAAAAAATAATAATACTAAAATAAATAACATAAATAATATTCACCTTTAAATAATTAAATAAACCCTATTGTCCGTTATTAATCCTACTCCTTGGACACTGAATATAACTTCCCAACTGAACCATTTTGCAAAAAAAATTGGTGTCTCATTTCATCAACTTTGTATTGGAGGTCCAAATTTTTTTGCCTACTAAGTATATGATCCTTAGGGAAAGTAGTTTTATTTGATGGGTAAAATCTATTTTTTTTATATATTTTAATTTCTTGTTAGAACGAAACATTAGTTCTAACTCACAGAAAATTTACATTTCGGAGATTCAAAGGCCTAAAATACTCATAAAAACAACTGGCAGAATATCTGATGCTTCTTAAAATATAAGTTATCATTTATAAAACAATATTTATGTACCTTTTTTCCATAAATTTAAGGCCACCTTAAATAATGTAGCACCCAAACATTAATGTTCAAAGCTCTTTTAATTTTAATTTGCACCTTCCATTCATAGTGGACCAACATTTATTACCTAACAAGATAAGTAATTTCGATGATTATATTCATAAAATTGTACAAAACATCAACATAGAAACAAACAAAATCTTCAATATGTTGACTTATACCTTTTTCAGGTTCTTTTCGAGTACAACAAAGCTATCAAAATCTTTGCTTCAGAAAGTCTTCTTTTTTCTTGAATTGACAATCTTCATCATTAGAGTAAAAATATTTTGGTCACAGGTAAAAACACCAATTCTGTACACAGGATATCCCAAAAATCTAAGATGATGATAATTGTGACCTTTTAAGGCACATAATACTTTCATAATTACATCACAATTAGTAATCTGATCTGATGATCAGGAACAAAATAAGGCACATTTTAATATCAGTTCCTTTGTCCATGACTCGTCCACATGTGCTCCTTGAATGTCTCTCGCATTGTGAAAGACCTTGGGCATAAATAACAGCAGAGCCTGTTAGTTAAATCTGAGTGCATTAACCTAACATGGTACTTCAGAGCCGACTGATTGGAGTACTTCATCCCACAATGTGGGCAGTCACCACAGATGGCTGCATGATTCGACTGATGGGGCACTCCTTGAGACGTTGATGCCCCACCTAAAGCGGTTACACTGGACATACCTGCCAACATCATCAAGGCCTGTGACTCTTGACTGTATGTAGTCTCAGAATCATTCCCATCTTGATGTTCAGACAACAACACCTCTGGTTCATAATCCATATCAGATTTTGGAGAATGCCTCTCAGATTTCACAAGTGGCTCCTCACTTGATATAATTTTCAGTGGACTCTTTGATGTGGCATTAGTATGAGTAATAGTATCAGTGTTCACTTCTTTTGGCCGGGTCGTACATGGGATATCTGCTATGTTTGACACTTTTTTCATGATAGAATTATTGGCACTGATATCACTTTTGGATGGGTTTATTCCTGTGAAAAAACAAAACATTAATAAAATTATTAAAAGTTTATTTTAATGCATATTTTTACTATTATAATCATCATCAGCCAGAGACATTTACAATAATTATTATAAAATTGGTAATGTTGAAGTTCATCAAAGCATTGATTGGAAATATGGAATATTTTGACTGACTCGGTGGCTCAGTGGTTAGCACTCCTGACTACTGATCCGAGAGTCGTGGGTGCGATCTCCACCTAGGGCAAACATTTCTGTGATGGATGAGCAGATTTGTTTACTCTGTGTCTGGGTGTAAAATTTTTTGGACTTTTCATACAAACTTGGTTCGCCAGCTAATCGATTTGTATGAAAAGTCCAAAAAAAATTTTGCGATTTCAACAAAGTCGTAGAACAAAAGTTGTTCAGTTTGATGGGTAAAAGCCAATCTTGAAGTATTGTGACACACTTCTGTTACACCCTATATATGTATGTCTTTAAAAACGTGTATGTGTATGTATATCAGTCTCTGGTTCCCATAGTACAGGGAATCCTAGTTTGGGGCCAAATGACCATGCGTGATTTGTCCCGGATATTATTATTAAGTCTCACCCGAGAGTAAAGATCTGGCAAGCATGCTGTTTTCATAATCAGGTAGGTTTTCATCATTTTCTAAGTCTGCAGCTACTGGTGGGACAGGGGAGCTGTTTTCATCCATCCATTCAGTTTTTATTGGTACTGGAATGTTCTCTGCTTGAGAATTATTCTGGAATATAAAGAAATGGTTCTGTTACATTTTAATCTTTTAATAGTTCCTTCTACTGTAAATGCAATGAAGGGATGCTAAGGATCAGAAAGTGTTACAGTACTTTCATCTATAATTTCATGACAAAATTGTATTGATGAATTACATCCATTGTTTCCAGTAGATATTTATCAGTCTGTCATATCTTTTTCCAATTTTTACATTAAAATAAAACCTGTAAATACTTCAAGGAATAATAGTAAATACCTGATTAACATTGTGGGCTTTTCCATTAGCCGTGATGGGCAGTATTTGTTCAGGTTTGTCATTTTTCCTATCAATATTGTTTTCTGATCCAAAAATAGGGTTATCTATTTTCATAACATTGGACAGATTGCTTCTGATGTAAAGATCACCAGTTTCCAGTAGTCTGCTTTTCTTGTGTGCTTCACCAATTGTGATATCATTAGGCTTGTCGGATGTGCTGCATCGTCTTTTCTTCAATGCTGGCAGTTTAGCTTCCTTATGGGCTCCGCCAGTATGTGGTTTTGATGATATAGTCAATTGTGTGTATAATTTGTTGGATGTGTTCGGTGATATGAAGTTTTCCTTCTGAAAAACACAAAATAATAGGAAAAGCCATACTAAGAAAAAGGACTGCAACTATATAGGATATTTTCCCTACACTTACATACAGTACTTTTAAACAACTTTTGTTAGGTGAAATAGTATGTTATTTGAGCAAAGTTGAACTTATGATATAAAAATTAAAGAAAAAATGTCAAAATACATAGTTTTTAAGTTCAACAGAAATTCGATATGTACCAAAAATTTACTCATAAAAACAGTCAAATGAAAACCAAAGCGCACCTGTTGTGTAACACCAGTAAGTCCTTTTACTTGCAGTAAGGCTGCAGTGTGTAGAAACGATGACAGTTTACTCTCCTCGATAAATACTTCACCTTGGTACATGTAGGACAGCAGGCTCAATATGTCATCAGCCGACACATCTTTCAGAATTATAACAGGGTGCTGACATGGATTTTCCTGAAATAACACATCAATACCATAGTGACACACTTTTCTTAATGCTGTCTCAAAGTCACTGTTGGTAAATAAAATAACCTACATGTAGCATCAAAACTAATAAAATATGAAGGCTATTAGCACTAAGTCATTCACCTTGAACACATTCCTGAAGTACGGACTGCACGCGGACAGAATTACTTTGTGGGCCTTGATGTTTCTGCCTTCGCAAGTGAGCGTAACGTCCACAAGATCCTCGGAACACTTCAGCGAATCCAAGGCGCTCACAATGTTTGTCTGGAAGTTGTTCCAACGTAAGCAGAATTGGTCTGCCATTCCTACTGTGTTGATGAACACTGCAAAAACAAATTATGCGTTCAAGTCCAAAAATTGACAAATGACACAAGTTGAAAAGGTCGAAGACACGACAACTTTTTACTTTCACGTACCTTTTCGCAGAGGGTATCACAGTTTTGTAAGAAATATATGAAACACTACATTTCGCTGTATATATCTGAGAAAAACAAGTTGTTTTATGTTATAAAATGCATAAAAATGCATAGAATGACCTCCGATAGACCGATAGGTAGCTTTTCTTTCACTTTCTTTTCATGCGACAGTTTGCTTGTGTGCGTTTGTTTGACAACTTATCATTGTCTTTGGTTCAATCATACATTCATTCATGATTCATTCATTCCATATCCACTGTCCATACGTTGCGTTGGGTGAATGGGGACCTTGATGGATTTAGAACTGGAGTAGCCTTTACAGGGGCGTTTCGTTTCTCCTCTGCCAAAAGTACAAGTGTAAAAAACATGCGCGTTTATATACCCAACTTCGCAGCGGTATTTTCACAGTACTATAGTTCGCGTCACGTAAAAAGAGCGCTGGCTGGCGTTTCGAGGATGCACTCTGACAGCAACTGTTTAGTACCCTGTCTTTGACACTTACGCGATTTATAGTATGCTGTCCTGTCAGAGTGAACCGTCGTGCCCTCGGAATGCCCGCCAGCGCTCTTTTTACGTGACGCGAGCTGTACACGAAACTTCTGACCGAGATTGTATTTAGTTAGAGTAATATTTCATTGCAAAAAAAAGAAACATGTCAAGTTTCCTTGCCAAATCTGCACTGGCGTCTTTTTTGACATTGGTACCTTTATTATATTGCTAGTTGTTGTAAATCATTTTTGGCCAATTCTCATACCCCTAACTTTATTCGTTTTCGGAAAATGGAGGCTGCAATTTCAAAATTATTTTAATTTATTTATTTACAAAAGAGAATGCTCACGAAGTATGGGAAAAAAACCCAGGCCCGGCGCAAATTAAATGTATCTCAGATTATCGGTACAATTGAGCAATGAAATACCATATAGGTTGCATCATCGAAAACGATGGCTAAATGGGGGAAATCGCTATTTGTTTTTTTGCAGGCACTACTTATAAGGATTGTTTGTTTTGCTATCTTAAAATTAATATTAAGTTATTACTTATTGAGTTAATACGCTGCATATTCACCAGTAATGAGTGCCATTAGTCTTCCACGTGCGCTCGCACGTGGAAGACATATTTTGACACTTATATAAAGTATGGGTCAAAAATATTCGCAAAAGATCTGTCTGCTGGTCAAAGCCAACTTACAAAGCTGAAGACCGAGGATGGCAGAGTCGTGTCGTCCAAGCCCGAGCTGTTGGAAAAGGTTGAGAAGTTCTACGGACAATTATACACGACTACATGCTTACCTGTCAGTAATCTGGCTGAAGACCCGAGAGCCGGATTGACCTGACACTATACCGAAGATATCGCAGACGTCAGCCTGTGCGAGATTAGAATGGCTCTCAAACAGCTTAAGAACAACAAGGCACCAGGTGATGATGCAATTACGGCTGAGCTTCTAAAAGCTGGTGGAGAACCGGTACTTATAGCTCTTCAGAAGCTATTAAATTCCGTCATGCTCGAGGGACGAACGCCTACAGCATGGCACAGAGGTGTGGTGGTACTCTTCTTCAAGAAGGGTGATAAGACTCTGCTGAAGAATTACAGACCCATCTCACTCCTGAGCCATGTCTACAAGCTGTTTTCGAGAGTCATTACGAATCGTCTCGCACGCAGGTTTGACGACTTCCAGCCTCCCGAACAAGCCGCTTTCCGAAAAGGCTTCATTACTATAGACCACATACATACGCTGCGGCAGATTATACAGAAGACTGAAGAGTATAATCGGCCACTATGCTTGGCGTTAGTGGACTATGAGAAAGCCTTTGATTCGATCGAGACCTGGGCTGTGTTACAGTCTCTTCAACGGTGCCAAATTGATTATCGATACATCGAAGTGTTAAAGTATTTGTATGAAAACGCCACCATGTCGGTCCACCTATCCGGCTGCAGCGTGGGGTGAGACAGGGAGACGTTATATCTCCGAAACTGTTCACCGCTGCACTGGAAGACGTTTTCAAGCTTCTGGACTGGAGAGGACTCGGCATCAACATAAATGGCGAGTACATCACTCACCTTCGATTTGCTGACGATATCGTGATCATGGCTGAGACCTTGGAGGACCTAGGCGCAATGCTCGATGGACTCAGTAGAGTCTCCCAACAAGTGGGTCTTAAAATGAACATGGATAAGACGAAAATCATGTCGAACGTCGATGTTACACCCACTCCTCTGAAGGTTGGAGACTCTACACTCGAAGTTGTTGACGAATATGTATACCTGCGATAAACAGTCCAGTTAGGTAGGTCCAACTTCGAGAAAGAGAAACACACAGGTCACAACAAAGGATAACGAGGGACTGCACATTGTCGGTTCCTTCATGTTATGACCCAAAGGTGGGCCGAAACAATACATACTTATGGCACTCAGTACTGGTGAATATGCAGCGTATTAACTCAATAAGTAATAACTTAATATTAATTTTTAGATAGCAAAACAATCCTTATAAGTAGTGCCTGCTAAAAAACAAATAGCGATTTCCCCCGATGATGCAACCTATATGGTATTTCATTGCTCAATTGTACCGATAATCTGAGATACATTTCATTTGCGCCGCGCCGGGCCTGGGTTTTTTTGAGCATTCTCTTTTATTGCACACTTAAAAAAAAGATATACACACATGATTACACATTTTATGTACAATTGGTATGAATAACTCTGTAAGGGTTTTCTTCCTACATACCATAGGGAAACTATGACAGATTCTGAATGAAACTAACACGACATGAAAGGTCCTAATTAGCTTTACATTTCATATTATTTTTATAATTTTCCAAAAAACTATAATGCTGCAAAAAATATATTGAATAAAATAAGGTTGATTTTAGTGGCTATTTCTTGAGGTACAACCAAAAAAAACACCTATAATCAGTACGTGTCCAACTATAATACGTAATAATTACATAGATATGTGATGGGTGGAACATATTAAAAAAAAATCGAAGTAAGCAGGCACGTTTTGTATTCTAGCTAATCCAGTCAAAGTCACATAAATTTAAATGTAAATTTAAATGTCGAAAGTTGTGCAATGAGACCTGGTTTAGAGCAATAGCTGACAGGAGGGAAAAACGCTATCAGAGCGGCACTAGAACATCAGCCGCAAACTTCCCTTGTCAGGCTTGCGGGAGAGTGTGCTGCTCTCACATCGGTTTGTTAAGCCACGTAAAATGTTGCCTCCGAGACACTGCCATAAATCATCTACAAAAGACGCAAGGGCCATTGTTTGACTCAGTCCAGTTTGAGTGGTACGTCCATGATGGATACCGAAAAAGGCTTTACGAGCTTGGAGGATTTAGAACTGGAGTAGGCATTGAAGAAATCGTCGAACATATTCCGCCGATTTTTGCGGGAGGTGAATTTACTACTACATAGATCATACAACTGACGCAAAATATGTCGCGTATTTACAATTCATATGTATTACACATATACAAAACTTACACGCGCTCATTGTACTCGAATATTACCTCGTACGACGGTCATATGAATATGGACCATATAATTACAGAGAAAAGATAAATATTTCTTTCAAATTGCCAACTAGTCTCGTGAGGAAATTGCTATAAGGCGCATTTTAATCATCCAATTAAATTTCGAGACGATGACGATGTAGTGAAACACACGCATGTTGGTTAAACACAGATTTATTTTTAAGAACACCCTCAAATAACTTAATAATATAACTACATCCTTCCCTTCCTAAAAATACTAATAAATGTATACACGGTGACTTTTTTATCGTGTTATTCGATGCAATATTTAAAATAAATATCTAAAATAAAAATAAAAACATTTTGCAATAAGGGCAGATTTTTTTGAAATCCTACAAATCCCGCCTATTTATATGCAACTTTTAGCGTCCATTGCTGGTTTTTATCAATAACGGCAATGCGGCAACGTCGCATCGATCATTAGCGAATATTCTTTCTATGAATTTCACCCCACGTCACAGATTACGTACTGATTTACCTACTATGTAATTAATGTCAATCTCGTGATACCAATCTTCCCTTCCTACTTCTGCGGGCTTAGGACAAAACACCTAATAAGTAAAATTCGTAAGGTTAGTACTAGTAGTCCTTGTAAGTAAACAATAACAGTAAGTGTAAACAATATCCTTATTAGGTACGTTGTTGTGGCGTAGTTAAAAGATTAGAATCAACAATATTTACGTTAATTAATAATCAATACTTAACTTACGATTTAAAGTCAATAGGAGTACTTTAACAATTGTTCGAAGTGACTTCCCCCTCGGCGGATACACAATCGCGCATGTATAAATCAGTATTAGTTCGATTTTCGCTGAGAATAGGCGCGTCGAACGCGTGCGCTCCTCTAGAATATAAAGTTCTGTCACATCAAAACATTACCGCGACAGCGGCGCGGCGGCATGGTGACTAAACCGCGCTAGTCGCGATGACCCAGATAACATCACGTGCGCGTGCGGCTTAGTAATCAAAGGTCGAATAATATTGTTAAGGCGAAGTCATCGCGCGCAGCAACTATGGCTAGCCAAAACACAAGCCCCATCAAGTTAAAAACAGAAACTGAACATCTGTTATACACTCACTATCGGGAAGAGAAAGCCGAAAGAGAAAAACTACAGAATGTTGTAAAATCACTGGAGCAGCAAATCGAATTACTGCAAAACCAGCTGAGATCTTTTATGGAGCAGACGAAAGTGCCAGCATCAGTCCCTAACCAAAACACTAACAATGAAGTACCTTCTCAACAACGTGTTGATTACAACACTGATGAAGAAGAGCTCGCTAAAGAAACTGAGTGGATAAGGTATAAGTCAAGAAAAAAACGAAAATTAAACACAACTCCCACTCAAAAACACTTGGAAAATGACAATACTCCTGAGAAAATTAAGGAAAAAACGAGGAAAATACCACCACCTCCTCCTATAATCGTTGATGGCATCAAAAATTACCAAGGTTTTTATGACTTCCTGTCTGGAAACCAATTAGTTGAGTCATTTATCATAAAAATGATGAGCGGAGAAAGCGTTAAAATTAACGTCACCAACGAAGACTCTTATAGAGCTATCACAAAGATTCTTGGTGATAACAGTTATCTTTGGCACTCTTATGAAAATAAACAAGAAAGGCCAATAAGAGTCATGGCAAAAAACATACACCACTCATGTGAACCAAGTAGGATTGTAGATGACCTCAAAAAGAAAGGATTTAAAATAAAAGAAGCTGTGAATAAGCTGAGATGGAAAAATAAAGAGCCACTGAACATGTTCATGCTTACATTTGAAAAAGATGAAGATGTGAACAAGATCTACAATATAAAATCTATATTGGGATGCAAAGTTGATATTCAACCATTAAAAACAACAAAGTTGGTACCCCAGTGTAAAAGATGCCAAGCATATGGCCATACACAAGGTTACTGCAGTAAACAGCCAAGGTGTGTCAAATGCACAGGAAAACACCTGACAAGAGATTGTAAAAAGCCTGATGAGGAAAAACCAAAGTGTGTGCATTGTGGGGCACCACACCCTGCTAACTATCGAGGTTGCATAGTTGCTAAAGAAATACAGGCTATGAGAAACAAGCAAACCAAAAAGCAACCCCTTCGCAACAAAAAAAATCACTTGCAGAGAAACAAAATAAAAAACCAAACAGTAATACACAACCATCCGATCAAATAATAGTTAATAGTCAAATATCATACGCTCAAGCAGCATCTTCAAAAACTGCACATGTCAAACCACAGAGTAGCGAAAACAAATTGAATGAGATCTTAAACTTCTTGAGCTCACTCGATCAACGCCTCAAAAAACTAGAGACGAACATTCAAAAAACACAAAAATGAACAGAACATTAAAAGTTATGACCTGGAATTGTAATGGATTATTACAACATCAATCTGAGTTACAAGTAATCCTAGAAACAGAAAAAATCGACGTCTGTCTGATTTCGGAAACACATTTTACAAAACAAACTTATGTTAACTTTAAAGGATACAAGATCTATCACGCACTACATCCTGATAATCGTGCCAGGGGAGGAAGTGCTCTCATAATAAAAGAAAACATATCACACTATGAACATAGTAAACACGAAGAACAAGAGATCCAGGCGGTCGCTGTGACCGTCAAAGCGAAAATATATTCATTGACAATAGTATCCATTTATAGTCCACCAAGGTCTTCTTTAAAAAAGGATTATTATCTGAAATTCCTACAGCGGTTTGGAAAAACCTTTATAATAGGAGGTGATTTTAATGCCAAGAATACGTATTGGGGGTCGAGGCTAACTACTCCAAAAGGTAAAGAACTCTATAGTGCTATTAAAGAAATGAACTGCATTGTTGCATCGACGGGGAAACCTACTTATTGGCCTACAGATCCAAACAAAATCCCAGATTTGATAGATTTCTTCATATGTAAGAACTTATCTTCAAACTATATAGTTATGGAAGAATGTTATGATATGAATTCTGATCATTCTCCGGTAATATTGACACTAAATGAAAGAATAATGCACAAGGAAATTAATCCCACTCTAGTTAATAAGCACACCGACTGGGAAAGCTTCAAAATTGATCTTGATAATAGCATCAACTTAAATGTTTGCCTCAAGACTCAAGAACAATTAGATGAAGAACTACAATTATTTATCGACAATATTCAAATATCAGCATGGAACAACACGCCGTATGTTCAAAAAAGAAATAAAGGAGCAAACTACCCTATAACTATAACTCAACTCATTCAGGAAAAAAGGAAACAGAGAAGAAAGTGGCACCAAACCAGATCACCTCAAGATAAAAGATTACTAAATAATCTTACTAAAAATCTTACAAGATTAATAAATAACTACAACGATTCTGTCACTGCAGACAATCTTAGAAATCTGACCAGTGAAACCAGTACTGATTACTCTCTCTGGAAAATAATTAAGAACGTGAAAAAACCAATTACTCAAATTCCTCCCATCAAAGAGGAAAATGGATGTTGGGCTGTTAATAATAAACAAAAAGCTAAAAGATTCGCACAATACCTAGAAAAAATATTTCAACCAAATGAAGGAGAAGTCATCGATCACGCAGTGGATGAATCCATACATGAAGACTTTGAAATAAAACTAGTCACGCCCAGAGAAGTCGTAAAGGAAATAAAACACAATATTAGCCCAAAAAAATCCCCAGGGTACGATCTTATTACAGGACAGATATTACATAACTTACCGCGTAAAGCTGTAGTTAAACTAACAACCATTATTAATGCCGCATTTAGATTAAAGCATGTGCCGAACTTATGGAAAGTAGCTGAAGTCATAATGATACCAAAGCCAGGAAAACCAGCGCATGAAGCAACTTCTTATCGACCAATTTCACTATTACCCGTTATGTCGAAATTATTCGAAAAACTACTATTGAAAAGAATAATGCCGGTAATCGCGAGCAAAAACCTTATTCCTGATCACCAGTTTGGCTTCAGAGAAAAGCACTCTACGATAGATCAAGTACACAGAATTATAAATACTATTGAGAAAACTCTAGAGGAAAAAAAAGTTTGTGCAACAATCTTCCTAGACGTAGCCCAAGCTTTTGACAAAGTATGGCACGAAGGACTGCTTTATAAGCTCAGAAAATTGTTGCCTATGCAGTTAGTAGATATTATGCAGTCATACCTATCAGAAAGAGTATTCAGGGTAAGGCAAGAAGATGCATACTCTGATTTAAAAGAAATCAAAGCTGGTGTACCACAAGGTAGTGTCTTAGGTCCGGTCCTATACCTTTTATACACTTGTGATATACCAGCACTAGAAAACAGCACCATAGCTACATTCGCTGATGACACTGCTATCATGTGTATTGGTGAGAGCCATGAAGAAGCAGCCGAGAAAGTTCAAAGTGCAATCAACAAAATTCATAACTGGACCAAAAAATGGCGTATCAAATTAAATGAATCTAAATCAGTTCACATAGACTTTACTTACAAGAGAACTCAATACCATCCTGTATATATCAATGAAAAACAGATTCCCTACGAGAACACCGCTAAATACTTAGGCATGACGCTTGACGCAAAGCTACGCTGGAAAGCTCACGTCAAGAAGAAAAGAGAAGAACTAAATATGCGTTTCAATAAGTTGTACTGGCTGCTTGGTAGACATTCTACTCTGTCAATACATAATAAATTATTGATTTACAAACAAGTCCTTATGCCAGTCTGGACTTATGGTATCCAGTTATGGGGATGTACCAAACAAAGTAACGTTAAAATTATTCAACGATTTCAAAATAAAGTACTTAGAGAAATTGCTAACGCACCTTGGTACATAAGAAACGAAGACCTCCATCGGGACCTTGAAGTGGAGTTTGTTGATAAAATAATCAAAAAATATGCAGAAGCACATGAAAAACGGCTTCATCATCATGTGAATGTCGAGGCAATCCAGCTCCTCGACAACACAGGCATAGTGAGAAGACTAAAACGGATCAAACCGTTCGAGTTAGTTTAGTGTGAGTGATAATTGTAGTGGTACTTACAAAGAACACATGAACAAAGTGTCTTCCCCTTAATAGAGACAATAAGAAAAGTGTTAATGGACACATTCTTTAATAATATCATGTAATAGTTTAAGTTAAATGTAAATTACTTATTAGTCTTTAGACTAGATTGTAATATTGATAAGGATTTATTTAAATAAATCTTTGTTAAACAAAAAAAAAAAAATGTATAAATCCATTTTGAGTGATCCATTTTCAAAGACCGCAACACTTCAGTTTCACGTTTAACGTCCTCGAAGGCGTTAATGATGCGTTCTTCTAAATCGAGTGCACTGGTGGGTTCATTCACGTAAACTCTTCTTTTTATCTCACTCCACAAATAAAAGTCCACTGGTGTGAGGACGGGCGAGCGCGCTGGCCACGCCACCGAGCCACCGCGGCCGATCCATCGGGAGCCGAACTCCTCGTTCAAGTAGGCGCGCTCTCTGTGGTTATGAGGAGGGGCGCCATCGTGCTGCAAGTACAGTCCAGGCAACCAGGCCAGCGGCACCTCCTCCGGCAGATCGGGTAACACCGTCCTTAAAATATTTAAGTACGATGCTCCTGTTAATCGGCCACGAATGAAATAAGGTCCGACTAAGTATTCGTTCACAATACCAGCCCACACGTTAACACTATTTCGGTTTTGGAACTAATGTGCGCGTGTTAAATGGGGATTATTGTAATCCCAAAAATGATCATTATGAATGTTGAACAAACCGATCCTCGTAAACAGGCACTCGTCAGTAAACAAAATGTTCACATTTTGATTGTTCAACAGCCACTCACAGAATTCTAATCTTGGGGTGTAATCCGTCTCGGTCAATTCCTGTACCTTTCGAAAATGGTAGAGATTCTGTCCTGATGAATTAACAATTTTCCATACACAGTACTGGCTAACGCAAAATGAAGCGATGCCTCACGGGTACTTCGTCGAAGATCCTCTTCAAACCAATCTAAAATATCACCATAAATGTTGTAGCTCGGCCTGCCTCTGCCCTGGACATGTGTCGGTTCCTGGAATTGACCGTAATCCAAAGAATTTTGGTAAATCCGCTGGAAAATGGATTCGTCCGGCACTGTAGCATGGGGGTACAGTTCACTGTACAGTCTTCGTGTAGCTGTACCTCTCTTCCCTGCAAGGAAGTAGGCCCGTAACATTTGGGTGTACTCCCGCGGTGAATAGTTCAGATGGCGGCGATCACCGCCACCGCGTAATCCGCGTGGCCATGACATAGCGCGTGCGAGAGTGGGCACACCGGGAAGGTCAAACACGGACTGGGGATTGCGGGTGGTAGCAGTTTCTTTGAAGCGACGCGTGCGCTATCTTTGTCTTTCATTTGCCGCCGCCGCCGCCGCCACCGATCGCTCTTATTACGAACGTAATAAGACTTGTTTTTACTTAAGTGCGAAATGCATTGTTGCCGTATTAAATTGTTTTTGTTTGCGTAGTTTATTTCATTGAAGTAAATTGTGTAAAAAGTAGTGAATTACACTTGTATGTGAAGAAAACACGTGGATTATGACTTTTAAATAGGCTTTAATCTTCCTTTGACACAAGAAATACACTCATTTTTAATATATTTGTAACTGAATATTGAATACTGCACAGTGCTATTTCCAATTAACTGTCTCACTTGAAATTCAAAAATAGACTGACGCGCACTCGCCACCATTTCCCTCGTGCAATGCTCTCCCCTCTACTTTGACCTGTGGCGCCCTCTGTGCGTCAGTCGATCTTCAAGTTTTACATTACTTGATTTACTCTTTATATTATTTTTAACTGTAATTATATTATGTTTTGATAATATTAAGCAACAATTATAGTGATTATTTACAGTACAACAAAATATAGCTAACAGTCGGCCATCCGATTCCAACGAACGACCTCGTACGTATTTTTTTATGTAAAAAAAAGACTACAAACATATTCTATACATAGAAACCTTATACACTGAGTAAGTGTCCTAATTATAATATTTTCATTTTATAACAACATTTATAACTAAAATACTTCTCATTATTTTAATAAATAATTTCGTATTTTTCACTATCAAAAAAAAAACAAGAAATGTTCCTCTTAAAATACAATTTACACGAAATAATTTTCTCTCTTGACACTAATTTTCAATCTTACGTTCATGAACAACATGCAGTAATTTCGAAAATATGACATCACATTTGTAAAAAAAAAAACAATTTTAGAACAATATTATATCGTTTGACAGTTCAATAAAACTAAGTTAATGATAAAGTGGAAAACACCGTATTGATAACAGGACCTGTTTATCCTGAATACCGTAACATCCATTTGGCAATAGGCACCATTCGTCCTGAATACCGTAACATCAATTTGGCAACAGGCCCCGCTCGTCCTAATTACCGTAACATCAATTCGGTAACAGGCCCCATTCATCCCGAATACCGTAACATTAAAGCTTCAATTTAAGTCATATACTACATGATCTTTAATTATGTATAGATATTTAACATAGTCCATCGTCCAACTTAAACAAGGTTCCTAACACTTTGAACTCGTTTGCCTAGAAAGCGAATAACATATGTTTTTTTTTAAATAGTAAATTTCACAACTTTAAGGGGAATGTGATAATCTCTTCTCTTATATTATGGTCTAATAAAACAGGCGACTGTCATTGAAATATTGTGTTTCTAAACAGTATCTTCTGCCGATCATTATCTTTATACATTTTAAATCCTCCAATATACTCAGGTATTCCTTATTAATATTTTATTCACTTTAATTGAATTCTCAATTAAAGGAACATAAAAATGACAACTAAATATTTTGATAACTTGGGTAGCACTTAGGAAGTGGTGCCTTATTTCAGTCAAGAAAACAAATAATCTTTGCTAGAGTCTAAGTGGAAATTATACACTCTTTTGTTGTAGTTTATGTAAAGAAATATTATTATTACCAAAAGCAACCAAGTTCGTCAGACATAGCTAACCTTTTAATGCATTATGAACCAACCCAGTTATTTTTCCGTTGCCTTAAAGCATAACACTTTCTGCTAAAGTGGTTTAGGGAAATAATAACTAGATACTGGAGTAGGAGATACGATCGGTTTCGGAAATAGAAACTTCACTTATTAACAACCAATGAATTAACTTTAAATTGTGGGTATCAAATATTTACTCAAAACAAGTTGAAGATTAATCACATAAAACAATGACAGGTTAAAACCCTTGATTCTTTCAGACAGTTTTAAATAACAACAATAGTATTGGAAGTGTCATTTCTCTTCCTTCACGACTAATTAAGATGTGAAGGACAATGTCACAAAAGGATTAACGAAGAGATAGGAGCTTTGCATAATAATGCGTAATACGTTAATATAAATAGTATCTAAATAAACTGTTGGTAATACATAATATTGCATTACTTAACCCTGTTTTCTTTAATCTGAACAACTGTACACATTGAGTTGCATTCGAGGTTTCACAGTAAATATTTCCCTTATATTTTACATAAACATATGAACGTATTTTATTATCAAGAAACTTCAAAATCCATGGTTTACAATTTGACTACGAAAGGACTATATTAAAATCAAATATGTGTAGACAATTGAAGATTTTATCTACGAATTATCCTCGAGTGGTTTCCGAGGTAATTCTAATTATAATCACGATTCTACCCGAAGAGTTTTCTTTTTATGTAATATCAATATATTATCCAGAACAAATCACACTCATCTGACCCCAAACTAGGAAAGTAAAAACAGTAATTGTACAGTGCATGAGTTTTCTGCATAGTGCTTTGCCAATTAGATAATTTAGCATATCAAGACGGATATACTATACCACAGACATCCCTTGTGACACCACGGTTAAGTTGGGCCACACGATATAACAGATCTGTTATACACCAAATCAGTTAAGTATACCTATACGATAAATTATAGGTACCGACTTGCTACTATAACTTAATTTTCCGACGAAACATTATTAATAAAAACACAATAGTTTTAATAGTTAATGTTTTTTTTCTTTTCAATTAATTTTTGTTTTTCTTTTCATTTGAATCTAACAATAACCAAAATTATGTATAATTATTATTTTTCTGTTTTGTTGTGTAATAAAGTGTTGTCATTCATTCATTAAAGTACTTATGTTTTAAATATCATTCAAATCTCAGGGAGCCTCTTTATATATTAAATACCACAGTATAAGGACATTATACAATATGGTCACTCCCTGCCGATCTCTGAATGCTACCTCAGAACCCCTGTGTGACCGATGTGTGACCATTTGTCAAGGGGTTGTCAAACCAAAGCACAATATAATAACCAAAGACAATGAGGCCTAATTATTGAATCTCGATTCAACCCTAGTTCATCACGCACATATTTACATGTGTACAGACATGAATGTCTATGTAGTAAACAATGGCGCGAAATCTGTATGAAATGTCCGGGGTATGATTAAAAACATAACTGTGGTCATTAACAACACTGCGACGACGTCACTGACTTAAATATCAGTCAGCTGTCAACCCACAAGTAAGTGGAAGTTTACCTCACAAAATATACAAGATTAGAATGATTACTCTTCCACCGATCATATCTTTAAACCTACTAACATACTAAATGTGGCGTACAAAACAACTTTGTATCCTGTAGTACCCGTGCTTGAATCTACCAGTTACTACAATGGCATCAATAAACACGAACGTATATTTCCCGTAGATTCGACTAACTACATATTTATGTATCACACTAATTATGCCTAAGAGGCTGAGAATCGATAAATATATGTACTATTAACAATACTCGATAACATTTTATTGTCATAAGTTGTGCAAATTATTTATCTTTGTTGGTATATTTTTTTCATATACCTACGTAAAGGTAAGCCCTTTGTTGTGTACTTAATAAACCCATTTTAAATTCAAAACGTGATCTTGTAATAAATATACAACATAATACATACATAACATAAATAATAAAAATAACACGAGAACAATTAAGTTCAAAATAATTGTATTTACATTTATTATTTTCTAGGTCCATCATTAATTTTCGTAGTGACAGACAGGTTCCAGCCCCTTTCACACTGGCAAGATTTAAACAGACTATGCTGCTGTCATTGAAACGAATTAGAGAAGTCCCATACAAAGGTGTTACAAATTTCTAATAAGGAATATGAAGGGCTTTGTCTTTTAAGATGTTTATTAACATTTACAAATTACAATGATTTTATTTTATTTCCTTTTTCAAGAGGATATGAACTGCTTTATTTGTAAAACCGATTTTTGTAATCGATTACTTTAAATATAGCAACCGTTTCACCAAGCCAATTTTATTGATAGGTATTGTTTAAAAATTGATCTGCATTAGGAGTATTTTTTTTTTAACTTTACTTTTAAATGTTATGTCTCTTCTTTTTTTGTTCCTGTTCTATCAGTCAACCGTTATTATATTTTTACTAATATAGTTTTAAAATGGTAATAAGTCGTTAATTCAACATTCATACCAAAATACGTATGAATATTGTAAATATAATGTATTTTGCAAGTAGGTAGTTTCTTTTTTTTTTTTTAATTATCAAACTGACAAATATTTGGATATTTAGAGCAACTATATCTATTATGTTGTTTAAAACTATATGAAACTATACCATACGTTTATCACCATCAAAACAAGACCCAGCATTTATAAAATTTATATTTTCACCATGAGAGTATGGTCTACTACACATTAAGAGTCCTTTGTGGGCAAATACACTGTTTTTCTTTCTGTTTTTGGTTGTTTGTTTGTAAACTCTTTATTGCACGAATATGACAAAATACATAGGCATAAGTAACAAAACATATACAAAGGCGGACTTATCCCATAAAGAGATCTCTTCCAGTCAACCTTTTGATCAATCGAAAGGAGAATAAGCAAAGAAAGCACGTAAATAAATGTAGGGGTAAATGAGAAGAAATGCTTGCAAGTGAACAACATCCAGCAAAGTGAACAACTTCCATCAAAGCGAACAACTTCTATCAAATTAAACAAATTATCGCAAAGTAAACAACTTCCACAAAAATGAACTACTCCCCTATACTTGGACAGTTTCTAGAAAACGCTTCAAATCAAATCAATGAGCTATCCTTCCCTTTCATACATTTATTTAATTATTTTGTTTACAGTAGGTAGGACCTGGCAATAGCTATAAAAGAACTTTACGTTTATTGTATAATAAATACGATATCAGCTGGTATGACGTATTTACTTTACTCTGTCGAATCGGTGGGTATTTTGAAATTATAATTTTAATAATTAAGAATAAAGATTGCGGGGTAAACACCAAATTAACGTTAACAGTGCAATTGTTATTCTGCAATGCTGACAAAAGAGTGCATGGTTGCACGTTGTGATTATCTTCTTTTTGAGAGAAGCAAAATCTATTGAAGCTCTAATGAACTATAAACCGTCATTGTTTTTCTAAAAGTTATCCGTATTTATAATGATAACAGTCGAAATTATCTACCTCTGATGTAAAAATAAGGCATAGTTTTATTCCTCTGGTCTATTGTATACAAAACTATATCGAGCAAAGTTTCACAGACTACGTCTTTAGGTTTTTTTTTAAACGTCTTAGATCCCAAACAAACTTATAAAATTTAAATTCAGTTTTTGTATTTGAATAACATTGCACACAGAAAGAAGGTAAATAAAGTCATCAATAAGGAAATAATACACAAAAGGTACAGGTTATTTCCACAATAAATTTCTTCCAGCAGACCTTGGACAGTGAAAGGTGTATATAAATGTCAAAAAGGACGTATAAAAAACAAAATTATCTGTACAGGTGAATCTTTGATACAGTGCCTAAATAAAATAGCTTACTCATTATGTATAGGTATGATTAATTTGCTATAAATTAAATTTATATTTGGATGTTGAATATCGTGGTGAAATTGTATACATCAAGGCTGAGTTTATAGACCTTATCACTTGTTGCCTTAACTGTATTAAACTACGGGTAAATCAATGGATTTGGAAATAAAATTCAGTATACTTCTAAGCTGCAAAATTCTCACATTTCGCCTACGTCTCTGGCGGCACGGCATTTGCCGCGGTGTAGCAGCTCGTCCTACAGCCACGCTCCCGGCGCGATGTAGAAGCTCGTCCTACAGCCGCACTCCCGGCGGCACGGTGCGATGTAGCAGCTCGTCCCACAGCCACGCTCCCAGGAAGGCAGGAAACACGTCGCTATTGCGCAGGCTCTGCCGCAATGTCAGTGCGGTCCCGACGTACCTCCCAAGGGAAAACGAATGTGTATTAGCAAAGGTTACGTAAAACTGAAATACTTAAAAACTGCGAAAGCTATAAACAATTTCCATACCAAGAGAGCTACGACTCGATGCGAGGTAGTAGCTCATCAGCCGCACTCCCGGTGGCGGCACGGTGCGATGCAGCAGCTCATCCTACAGCGACGCTCCCAGCGACTCGATGCGATGTAGCCGCTCATCAGTCGCACTCTCAGTGGCACGATGCGGTGTGGCGGCTTGTTCTACAGCCACTCAGGAAACCCGTCTCTTTTGCGCAGGCTCCGCCGCAACGTCAGTGTGGTCCCGACGTACCTCGCAAGAGAAAACAAGTGTGTTACCTAAAATTGAAATACTTGAAAATTGCGAAGCTATAAACACTTCCCATATCAAGAGAGCTACGATCACTCCTCAGATGAACTACTCGTTGTAACTTTAATAAAACAGCAACTGCATATCTTGGAAACGGCTAATTTAAAATGTTGCCGTTACGATAGAGTGGTTGCATAACAATGTTGAGAATACCCCAAAGAATTAAAAAAAAATCTCCATCGCTAAATTATTGCAACAGTTTCTATACGAACTTGTGTTCTGAACACCTATTTGAACGTCTTACTTAAGAACCATGATATTATTTATTCATTGAATACGCCAATAAAGTGATCTTAAAATAAACGTTAACATTCAAAACATACATATTTTCCAAACATCCAATCTAAGGCGATAAAGGAGTGTTAGTTTGCAACTTACGTATGTCTGTTGGTGGAATGCTAACTTTTGCAAGTTTTTTTTTTTTTTTGCAAGTATTATTTTCATATTTAATAAAACATTTCGTAGGTTTAACTAAGCGAATAAGGCCATGAAAAAAAAACTATTTCAAATAAAACTAACACATACCTTTAAACGTGAGCGAATCCCACTTCTGAACTGAAGAAAACACGTGGATTATGACTTTTAAATAGGCTTTAATCTTCCTTTGACACAAGAAATACACTCATTTTTAATATATTTGTAACTGAATATTGAATACTGCACAGTGCTATTTCCAATTAACTGTCTCACTTGAAATTCAAAAATAGACTGACGCGCACTCGCCACCATTTCCCTCGTGCAATGCTCTCCCCTCTACTTTGACCTGTGGCGCCCTCTGTGCGTCAGTCGATCTTCAAGTTTTACATTACTTGATTTACTCTTTATATTATTTTTAACTGTAATTATATTATGTTTTGATAATATTAAGCAACAATTATAGTGATTATTTACAGTACAACAAAATATAGCTAACATATGTCTGTTTTTTATAGTTTCGTGGGAAATATCAATTTAAAAAAATGAAAAATATATTTTTTTTACTGATTTTTAAAGTATATCGAACCACACCAAAAGATTTCCGGAACGATAAAAACGTTACAGTGTATATTTTTTATACTTATTAATTTAAAAAGTTTTTACTCCTTTTAAAATAGTTACAATTCCGAGACGGGCTGCAGGCGTCAACCGCATGCGACACTGCGGCCGGCCTGCGGTCGACCGCATATCGCTGCCGCCGTCATTCCAAACGCGACTGCACTTCAGTCAGTTTTTGTACCCTGTCGTGTCCGTACCTTCGCACGAGTCAGAATATCGGACGTGTTTAATAATAATTTACTGTGTCGTTTGTTAGAGGAGGAAGATGACGACGAATTGTTGTTATTATATGCAAAAAAGAAAAGAAATGCGTGTAACCGCTCTGCGGTCGGCTGCACTACTGGTCCTGCGACTTGCAGTCGCTGCGTGTAGCCGCCGCATGTCGCCTGCCGCGACCGCAGGCCACACGTCACCGCGCTCGGAATCACTTTCACAGAGATTCATAGAAACCAGTAGTATAACTTGCGGTCGATAAATGCAGTCTGTCGCCTGTCGCGTGTGGTTGGCGGCTCGCAGCCGGTACCTTGTACCTTTACCTTTAAACTAATTATAACAATATTCTAGAGCGGACCAGACACTATCAGTAATAATGATAGCATTTTCAAGTAATGACATTATACTGACAGTGTAGTGGTTGGAAGGAAGGTATGACGCATACTAAACGATGGAATAATAGTATACTGATGAAAAAATAATGTCAGTATTATTGATAGTGTCTGGTCCGCTTAGTATGTTACTTTCACTTGGCATGTTTTCTCTACTTGGTTACATTAAAAGTATAATGTGTTTTATTACTAAGGGTCAGGGTTTAGTTTCGATTAAAAGCATTTTGAGAGTGCTCAGTCCAGTTTGGCAGGTATGCCCATAGTCCCCATCTTGGAGGATTTAGAACTGGAGTAGGTAGTGGAGAAATCGTCGATTGTCGAACTTCTGCTGAGGGGGGGTAAGGTTACTACTATATAGATCTTACAAACGCTGACGAAAAATATGTCGCGTACACAGAACACACACACTACACATAGTATTAAAGAGTATTATAGAGTAGAAAACACACTCTTCACGAGACTAGTGCGGGAAATTTTAATTTAAGTACTTATTAGAAATTTCTAAATTTTGAAGAATTGGATAGATTTATTACATATCTTTTACTTTCTAATGAAAGGTAACGTCATCCTTTTCGAGCCGAACTCGTGCACCGAGGTTTCCGTATAAATTAATAATCACACAATCACACACACACTCTGTATCATATTCTCAGGCCTGCAATACCTTGAAGCTGTGAAAAAATCAAACTTCTATGCCAACGCAATCAAGAGATACGGCCGTTTATGCCGCAAACCTATAGGGCAGCGGTTCCCAATTTTTTTTTGCTGTGGAGCCCTAATTGATCTAAAAAAAATTTGCGGAACTCCACTTCGCCAAAGGGAATATTAATCTTTAAGTCCCATCCAAAACTCATTCAAGTTTGAATTAAATAATTGAAATTTTTGTGCGCGCTATGTTTGTGCCATATGCGCGAAAGAGTGGGAATACTATGTGTTGAATTATACCAAACTGACCGACAAAAGGGAGCATGTCTTCTATGTAGCTACAACAATAAGGCCTAACTCTCGGAATCCCTGTGACCCCTGTCCCACGGGTTCCGCGGAACACCTTTTGGGAACCGCTGCTATAGGGTACTTCCCATTGATCTAGACTGATAATAAGACCTCTTTGCAGAAACCGAGGGTTTTGTCTGTGCAATACAAGATCAGGTTATAAGGACGAACAACTACAGGAGATTCATAATGAAAGACGGTACCTTGGACGTATGTCGGTTGTGCCAATGCCCGGATTGTCCGACGCTTTCTCTCCTCGTCGCACTGACCTCCAGCCGACTGTGCTTCTGCTGGAGTAGCTACTGCCACTTCGCCTAGCGCGAAGTGGTCAGAGTAGCCCAAATTCATGTTTCAAAATAATAATAATATCCGAGACAAATCACACACGGTCATCTAGCCCCAAACTAGGATTCCCTGTATCTTGGGAACCAGAGACTGATATACATACACATATACTTTTAAATACATACATATATAGATATAATACACCCAGACTCAGAGCAAACAATTCTGCTCATCACAGAAAAGTTTGCCCTGTGTGGGGATCGAACCCACGACTCTCGGATCAGATGTCAGGATCGCTAACCACTTAGCCACCGAGTCAGTCATGAAATGAAATGAAATCATGAAATAGCATCTAACATATTTGTATGAAGCCTGGCATACCTACACTTCATAGTGGTCACTGGTCACCTCGGGCCCCACTATGTGAAAATAATATTTTGGCGGCCAATGTTGAAACATGCGGCAATCGGCGGAGAATATAAATACGAAACGAAAATATTCTTTGATAAATTGTCGAAAGTGATATATTTTCGGAGATAATAAGGTTTGAAAATTAAAAAAATATTTTTTAGTTTAATCGAAAAAATGCATACTAGTCTTCGTTTTCTATCCACCATTCGGTTAAAAGTATTTATTTACGCAATTAAAAAGCCATTTTCGCAATAATAGAATGAATATTAACTCGTTTAATATTTAAGATATTTTGCTGCCGGTTGCTATCTCAGCGTAGCCATGGAACGCAGTCCTGCATATTAACCAATCAGAAAGAAGGAAGTTTCTGGAATGGAATTCGGTCATTACATTCGTTCACGCGCGACATCACATCATTTCATTTCATTCGTTCGTCAGCTGTCAAACAAAAAGTAGGTATTTTGTGAAAGGAAACTAAAAACTTGAAAAAAGCCGGTAATCAAACAGATATTATATTTTTCACGTAACATACGTCGTATTAAAGTTTTATAAAGTTTCTCAAAAACGTACGTTTGTTGTATCTGCAATGGCTAATGATCCAGAAAGATTTGATTCCATGCTCCTTGCTATGGCTCAACAACACGAGGGAGGTGTGAAAGATGTAAGTGAATTTGCAGCTGTAGAATACTTATAAGATTTTATTTCAATTTAATCCTTTTGTTTTGTCTAGAAAGGTCCTAGGTAGTTATACAATTTTAATAACATTTTAGTTATTAAAAACCATGTGGTGTCGACTTGCATTATGTATGATGAAATTCAGTAACAAAGAAATCTTTTATACTTGAAACTGCGCATTTTCATTGTTTATCAAACAGGATATTGACGTTGTAATGATGGACAGGTTTTCAACATTTGAGGAGTGTTTATTTATGTTTATTTTTTAAACTTTTTTGTTCCCAGCTTCTGCAGACCATTGTAAGCTTTCTTTCAAGAAAAACAGACTTCTTCACGGGGGGCAAACCAGGCGAGTGGGAACAGGTACAAATTTTTTTATGTTACTTCTATAAATATAAAGGGCGTAACACATAAGCTATACTGTGCTGTTTTAACGTAAGATCAAATATCGCTCGCCATACAAATCAATGGATCATCACACGAGCACTATACTATACTGCTATATCGTAAGATATAACGTGCTAATCATAGCATTGATATGAGTGATTTTCACAACACGCGGGGGTATGACGTGGTGCGCGGGGCTGTTAAAATACATACTATCGTATTGCCACCGTGTGTGATAGCTTGCTATACTATCTGTAGATATTGTAAGATGAAATAGCACAGTATAGCGCTAGTGTGTGACACCCCTAAATATTGTCATTGGTTTTTTCACTAAATGACACATCTGACAAATATATCACTTATAGGTATGTCTTTGGTATCATTCAGTGACTAATATCTTTTTGGAAAGCAAAAATATGCCTCTGTAAAGGTTAAGAAGAAAATACATGTGTATTTTCATTTCAATTGGTTTCATTTTAGGCAGATTAGTCAACAGAAAAACTTGTTATAAATATGACTACACATTCTCAATAGCTAGTATTAGTTTCAGTCATTATAGCATTATCCGGCTTGTGCTAGGACCCTCTTTAGATACTCCTCCCTTTTGCCTTTCCCATTGCTTTTGCAGTGTTCTCTATAACACAATTTCAATAATATTTATTTGTGATAAAAACTATTAATTTTCAGGTACTAAAGGACACATTCTATGCTCATGCTAAAAAAGCTCGTGAGGAGGCTGATAGGATTAAAAAGGAGAAAGAGGAAGCTGATAGGAGGCTGAAGGAGATCCGACAGCGGAAGGAGCAGGAGCGACTCGCACAAGACTTTGAGCCTGCCTCAGTGATGGAACTCACTGAACAGGAAGCTGACAAGATGAAGGAAGAAATAGAGAGGGAGAAGAAAAGTAAGAAAAAAGACTTGCTTTGGTATACTGGTCATTGGGCATTGGCATCTCATTAAGTGTAAGGTCACATAGGGAAGAAGAAATAGACTTCCTTTCATCTAGATAGAGTTTTCATGCTCATATTCTTAGGACAGTTGAGGTTTTATACTCACCTGGTCAAAGGAGAAAATTGTGAATGTTACTAAACTGAACCTCTATTGCCTGGGTCTGATCCATAATAAACTCTTTATGATTCATAAAATACGGAAATAACAAACAATATTATGTACTATTATTCAGCTGACTGAGTTATATTGTGAAACTTGTGAAATGCATTGGCTTTATGCTTGTATGTTTAAGTTGGGCTAGTTATTTTGATTTTTCAACATTTCTAACATTATTACAGCACTTACAGGGGTTTAAAGTGGTTCAAGAAACACTAGCATCCATAAAAATGCTGTAATACAACAAACAATTTCTACAATTATAGAGCTTAATGTATCATTGTGTAGAAAGCCTAAAGGTGCGTACGGACTAGAGGCAGCCTCGAGCGAGGCACGCACGGCTCGCCCTATTGCCTCTAGTGCGTACGTGCGTCAGTCCGAGGCGTGCCTCGGTGCGAGCCATCCCGTGTCGGTTTTTTTTACTGAGGCTGCCTCACAAGTGTTGTGCATTGACTGAGGCAAGCATTTTGATTTAGCGCGGCTCAAACTGAGGCACGCTGCCTCGGGTTGTTAAATCGTTTTACCGAGGCGGCCTCGGCGCGAGCCGTGCTTCCTGATGCTGCCTCGGCCGAGGCTGTCTCAAGTCTGTACGCATCTTAACACTGCAGTTTGTCTACATTTTTTGAGGATAACATGCAGTTTATGTGTATGTATATCAGTCTCTGGTTCCCATGTGTGATTTGTCCCTGATATTTATCATTATTATAAATTGGTCAGGGAAAGTCAGGAAAGTATTTTGGGAATTTTGAGTGGACACCCTGTAACTACCTTCAAAGGTTTTAACGATTGTTTTGGATGTTTTTTTAAGGTAATATTAATTAAATAGTTAGGCTTACAATGATATTGGTATCACAAATGCTTGTTCTAGCTGATGTGATGAGAGAAATTAATAGTAAAAATACATATTATTATATTCTCAAATCTACAATACATTAAATTGTAGCACAAAAATGGTGTGACTAGTAAAGCATGTATTGTAGAAAAAAAAAACCTGTTTGTTCCAGAACCTGAAGATGGAAGTGGTGACAACAATGTTAATGATACAGAGAACACCCCGGACAAGGTCCCCTCAGATGAAGAGGATGATCCCAAGGAAAAAGGAAAGCTTAAGCCAAATGCGGGCAATGGCTGTGATCTGGAGAACTATAGGTGGACCCAGACTTTGGAGGAAGTTGAGGTAAGTTTTATTATTTGGTTTGGTACAGTCCCTTGGAAACCTGAGGGACAAGTTGTCAGCAAATCTAGGATATTACTCAGATGTTTTGGAGAAACTGGGCAAGCATTAAGACTTATAATAATAATATAGCTTTTTATTCTGAACTACAATAGATATTTTTTATTTAGATATGTTTTTCACTATAGAATGTCCCGTAGTTCAGCGTTCAGCGTGCCTCTTGGCATAAGCCTCCTACATTTTTCACTGGGTTAAGACTTAACTGTGAATAAAAATAAGTGCATTAGCTGCACTGTAACAAATGCTGTAGTTGTCTGTTTGCAGAAAAGAGCTAGCTCCAACATATTCCATTTAGACTTTTGGTTGGTGAGCGACAATATGTGTGTTGTATTAGGTTACTGGTGTTAGCATATGGCTCCGTGAGACTGTTTTGTCAGAGCTCCTCAACAATGGGGCCAGCCATTTCATGATCTGGCCAATTCTATAATCTAGATAATTTTAATCAGTCTTGAAATCGTATTATCATGATATTATTGAATAAATTTATTATCGTTATGTACAGTCCCACATACGAGTATACAGGGTACCCATGCCTTCTAGTACTACTTACACTTCTTGGCTGTATACTTGTAGTTGCACGAGACTGTACTATTTTGAGTCGATCATTACCATACATGTTTTTAGAAAACTTTAAAATAGAAAGTGTGGAAAAATCAAATGCTTACCGGAAATACAATTTACATTTAATCATATCACAGATTACAAAAATAATTTTATTATATAATAATCACAAAAATTTTTCAAAAACCCACTTCAATACATTACATAAATAGCCTAACTGTAAGCTTGAAAGGAGCATATTTTCATGTGGTAAACGAAAATGTGCAGCTTTCATTAAATATTTATTTTAATTACTTAAGTGTAGCTTTATTGTATATTGGCACTATTTAATTTTTTCTACTTACTAAAGAGATTTAAACACTGAGATAGACTTGTTACCTTTTTGATGAAATTGCTATAGAAAAAACTATTTTAACCAATATCGCTTTTAAACTTTAAACTAATTTCACTACTTACAATAAAGAATTTCGAATCAGACACAAATAAATAATAATAAACTTCACAATAACTTAAAGCTACTTATTTATAGTTTTAATGTTTATTACGCACTGGGAAATTATTGCACTATTAATTTGTTTCTTATTATTTCAATACTGATTTTCTTAATTTATAATTTTCGTACTAAAAGCAAGCTGTGTAATTGTATGTATACTACAGTGCACACAGTATTTTGCTATGTCTTTTCTTGTGCTAAAGCCAAGAAATGTTCGAATTTACATAGTTTTATAGAAAATGTGTTTTAAATATCAATGTCGTTAAATATCGCAGAGTCCTTTCAGTCGAGATGTTCTTCTAAGAATATCTGTAGATTCCATTTTCTTTCCGCATCCTCACTGTCACAAAAAAAAACATTCAAAATTAATATTCTAAACAAAAAAAAATTGTGTACATCAATCGAAGTTCATTTTTAGGGTTCTGTAGCCAAATGGCAAAAAACGGAACCCTTATGGATTCGTCATGTCTGTCTGTCTGTCTGTCCGTCTGTATGTCACAGCCACTTTTTTTCCAAAACTATAAGAACTATACTGTTGAAACTTGGTAAGTAGATGTATTCTGTGAACCGTATTAAGATTTTCACACAAAAATAGAAAAAAAAAACAATAAATTTTGGGGGTTCCCCATACTTAGAACTGAAACTCAAAATTTTTTTTTCATCAAACCTTTACGTGGGGTATCTATGGATAGGTCTTCAAAAATGATATTGAGGTTTCTGATAAATTTTTTTTCTAAACCGAATAGTTTGCGCGAGAGACACTTCCAAAGTGGTAAAATGTGTCCCCCCCCCTGTAACTTCTAAAATAAGAGAATGATAAAACTAGAAAAAATATATGATGTACATTACTGTGCAAACTTCCACCGAAAATTGGTTTGAACGAGATCCTATAGTAGTTTTTTTTAATACGTTATATATTTAGGTTCAAGACATGTGTGATTATAAATTTATACGGAACCCTCGGTGCGCGAGTCCGACTCGCACTTGGCCGGTTTTTTTTGTTTAGGTTCGCTCACGTTCAACAAGCAGGTAGGTATACTCACTTTCGACAAAACATATTGCCGCAAGAATACATGCGGAGAACAATATCGTCATAGATATTACGAGCACCGTGATTTGATGCGAATGATTGCAGCAACACGACTTCGGCTCTTTTCCGGGATGCTGTTTTGTGAAGCCATTCACTACTGTGAAATGTGTAGAACTGGCTACGGACGCGCAGTCCTGGTCTTGCGTGGAGCCCCGTTTGACCCCGTTCCAAAATGTATCGGACGGGTCCCGAGATTCCTCAGGAATAGAGACCACGGTGGCGCTTAAGCCAGCCTTTCGCCCGTAACTGGCCAATTTGCTATGGTAAACAGGGTATTCCTCTGTACTAGGATTCTTGCCATGCATCCGAGCCAAATGCGCAGCGCTCAGTAGCAATGACCCAGAAGATGCACTCTGCAAAAAGAACAAAGCAAATGTCAGTGGGTACTCTAAACTAAACGAAACAAAAAAAAAACAAAGAACAAGTAACAAAAAAAGTAGTACATTCACGGGTTGTTGTAAAGGCCTTGAAAATTGAATTTGAAAGCTGCGTATTGTACTCGTAAATACGAACGCGTACCAACATACTCGTTCGTATTACGTCTCTACCATGTCTCTACTTTTACTGAAAAGGTCATGGATTTAACGCATTTGCAGTACCTAATTGGAACGGTAACTTTACTAACTCGCAAATTTATCGCGATTTATTTATATATTTTATTAAACCAACTTCATTAAAATTAATGAGTGGGTTATTGTCGTAATTGCTGAAATCTTTGTAGTCGTGATTCGTGCGTTAGTTGGTGAATTAAGTAATTCGTCATAGCTGAGGAATGCCGCAAGAAGTGATGTGAAGATCCTGTACGAGATGCCATTGATGTATTAATTCGCTTCTTGACCCCGGCTATCATCAAATTACCTAGACATCACAAAAACAACTTGTAAAAGCTTTTTTATGAAGTTTTGTAAAGGCCAATTAAATAAACTCGAATGGGGGCGTGTGTAAATCAAACTTTTTTAACGGATTTTTTTTTTTTTTTTCATGAGACCAGTCCAATACTTATTTATAGTTTGGTTATACCTGCGATGTTTTTGATCCATTTTTTCAAATTTGGTCGTATGTTTGGTCTTTATAACAGTTTTTTCAAGTAATGTAATATGGACAACTCGTTGTCGAAGAGAACTGTGTATATGTATTAGGATGCACGCCTAAGATGTGTAGCGGGTGAGTATACATGAGTGCTGTGGTTAGTGGAAGTGACTTAGCTCGTTGGACGTATACCCATCTTGTACTGAGGAGTGCTGCTGTGTTTACTCGCGAGATGTTCAGCCATGTTTTGAATGGATACGTAATTAGAAGCGTACTCACGTCATGAGTGCTGTGGTTACTGGAGATGACCTAGCTCTTTGGGTGTGCTAATCTATTACTGAGAAGGGCTGCTGTAATTTATCGCCGGATATTCAGCGAAGCATTGAAGATATAAGCGAGATGTTTAGCCAAGCATTGTATTAAGAAGTGTACAAACATGAGTGCTGTAATTACTAAGGTGACCTAGCTCGTTGGGCGTGCTAATCTTTTACTGAGGATATTTAGCCAAGTTTACGTAATAAGAAGTGTTCTCACATGAGTGCTGTGGTTACTGGCAGAGCCCTGGCTAGAGGCGGAGCCGCCTCGCGAGCGCGCATCGCACACGCTTCCCGCGCCGCTGCTGCCGGACAGCGACGGCCGTGGGATGTGCCAGTCTTGCGATGAGATCTGAAAATTGTACAAAAGTTAATCTTATGACATAGTTATGGGTGATAGTTATTGCGACAAAAATAGGGCGCCCCGCATAAGCATCAGCTATCAATATTGCGGAGTATCAACCATAAAATTGTCCAAAATTTCTCCAAACATACCTCTGGCATGTTTGAAGAAAACTTGGACAGTGTCAGTCATGGTTGATACTCCGCAATATTGATAGCTTATGAAGAACGCCTCCCGATTTTAACGGTCATACAGGAACGAGTAATATGGGAACGTGAGGGTATATGGAGGCAAATATTTTGGGAATATGATTCTCGAAAGTTGATTTGTGATGCACATAGCTATGGCCCAATAAATTAGGGATCCCTTCGGTTACATTTCTAAAAGAATTACCACGGGTGCTATGGAGAGAGAGAGAGCGACAGCTCATGGAAAACAGGGATGTTCACGGAACTTGTGTATGGTGTTTGTGCACTTAAAGAAGGGGCACGACAGAATCCATATAAGTACATCTCGCTCATAATATAGATGTTATGCAACAACGCCAGTACATAAATCCACACAGCAGTAGGTGTGACTGGACGATAATAAACACAGTTACACAGACCCTAGACACGAAACATCAAAAAGTTCGCCGTGGTTGTCTATCGAAACCGCGACCCTGGATATACCCGTCAGGATTTCTAACACCACCTAGACAGTCAAGTTTATACCATTTAAATTGTTCCACTGTGAAAAATTTTTACCTTTAAGTTAAGCACATGACAGCTGAGGGTACCAACCGAATACCAGCGCTTCGCTTTCGGGCCTAGCATATGCTGAGTTGGCGCCCTGTGGTTGCAGTTACACCACATTTTGTTAATTTTGTATTTTTAGTTAGCCATATTTAATATTTTTGTAATTATGTCGTGTTACTGTAACCAATAAACGTGTTTTCTTTCTTTCTTTCTTTCATATCAACGCGCAGTGCATAGCTAAAAGCCTACCTACAATAAAACGATGAGATTTTTTTTGAATATTTTAAACTTAATTACCCTTTAAAGGCGTAATGCAGCATTTCATTATCTTAATTTCTCAGAAGCATTATGCTAAAATAGTTTATTACTCAAGTATAGTATAGGTACTTAAATGTGCATGATGCAGCCACACAAGCATTGTAGCTTGGCATTCTTGCAAAATGTCTGCACGCTTGAATTTGCAGTTAAAAGACTCAAAGCTATTGCTTTTCAAACATAACCGGTGACACAAAAACCTAAGAGGCAACGTTGAGCAACTAACGTCGGTAACGTTGCCTTATGGCGTGTGGGAGTGACTGTTGTCGTTGTGCGGAAACTATTGCAGAACTCTTCCTAGTCTCATCTGAGTCTCGAATAACTCGGGTGATTCTCGTTTTATATTTCTGTGACATAACATAACAATATTATGTCTAGAAGTAATTATTCGAGCATAATGCTTTGTGCGCTTATGTATGACAGTAATTCTTATTCGAATAGGAGTAATCATCAGTGAATCATAAACTATTGATGTGCATCTTCATTTGTCGAGATGTTTAAAGGATGATTATTATTATAATGACTCCTGGAATCCTTAAACGGGAGCTAATGATGCTAATGTTGCATCAATTACAGTTTTAGGTCAAGTTTTGTTGAGTCCGATTGATTTTGTCAGATATGGCGTTCAAGGTTCGCGTTCTCTTTATTTGCGGTCTCGTTTCGTCGGCCTCTGGCGCAATAAATCTTAGTTTTGCTTTCGGCTTCATGGTCTTCTTTGTTGCTTGATAACATGATGGATAGGCAAATATTTAAAAGGTAACATTATAATATGCTTAATGCATTTCTTTTAATGCTTGCAACGCGAGGTCGCTAGTTTTATTTTTATCTGTGCTTAATAGCCATGATCGCATCGAGGTGTTCAGATCCGTTGGATTTTTATCGAAGTGTGTTTCGCACGGCATGCTTGTAGTTCGTCATAGCCAGAGCTGGCTGATTCTGTGGGCGCAAGTTGCCAAATACTTCGCCAAATATGAACCGGTTATTTTGTTACAGTTTCGGCACCGACCACTTTAGTAGTCCTTACTAAGTTGTATTTGGTGGGTACCAGTACTTTCGCTGTTTATGAGTTACAAGATAAAGATTAACCAGGTGGGAATGTGAATTATTCAAGTTTGATTGGTTTCGTTGTTGTAGAAACAACCAAGAAACAATGTCGGGCTCCAGTATTAGCCAACATGATTTGGTTTTATTTGATAGGAACTTAAATGCTTGCAAGAAGCTACCTACAAGTTTAAGTCTTTTTGTAATTGGTTAGTATGATAAAATGTTCCCTTCGTTTTATAATACAGTACATTGGTTAGTATAGTTCCATGTTAAGATTATTTCCGATCAAATAAATAACGGTCTGTTCTAATACTCTTATGTCATCACAAATGTCAAACTATTCGACTGCTTACTTAATTTAGATAGTATCAAATCAAAACCACATATTATCGAAATAGCCAAAACAGAAACTAGTTTGGATCAGCATTAGAAAGACGCTACGTTTTTCATTTGTTACCACATTGATATTAAACTGTAAATAACGGAAGCCGAGACAAAACATCGTCAGCCATTGTTAGTTTTGCAGCGATAAAACTTCACTATGACTAATATATTCCAAAAATACCATTCGTCTATAAATGTAAATAGATCACTTCAGTGCTAATAATAGCTTCGGGTTTGGTACAGTCACATCATTAATTCCGTAACCGCTTCGTAGTTCATATAAAAATTATGTTCATATTGCTCCTTCGACGAGAGGCGTGTACTATAACCGTACAATGTATAGAGCTTTTAATCGATTTATTGTATTTGCTATACCTGTACATGCACGTGCCTGTTTGCGGATGTGACCTGTCCTCATGATTCAGAGGTGGCTATCAGCACCGACCGACTAGAGCACGTGTCGAGGCCACGTTTCGACCCTCCCGTGCCTCCGCCCTCGGCCGCGTGAGAAACAAATGCAGAGATTATGTTTACATTATAAGCTTCACGAAATATACGAATAATGCTCATGTTGTAGATATAGTTATAGTCTGCCAACAAATTTTTGTAATAAAACATTAATTTAACTTCAACTTTAGCGTTTTTTCAGAGTTTTCATCCTTTTTTGTCATCGCTAGTGTCTCTAATCTTGATTTAACTTACAATTCTATACGAATTATCTGTAAGGTTCATTATGAATGGCTATAATTCAAAGTCAGAGATCACTCAAGTTATCTTTTGAAACATTGTCTATTTGGTTGGGATTTCATTGTACATTTGCAATGCCCCAAACGTGATCGTGGTGAGTGGTGTTTAATGCAAAACCAAGGTAATTTATAACAGGACCTCTTCTAGGGATACGATATATCACCTCTTGTTCAGCAGGGGACGTCTTTTGGCTGATGATGGTGATGAAATATATTACGCAATATGAAATAATTTACTTCAAAAATTTAAATCACTCTGGTTTTCAATCAATACGTTATCGTGTAAACATTGTTTGAAGCACGTGGTCTGACATATGTTGCATACATTACCATGCCATAAACATCACCTATAGGAAATGATTGCATTGTATGTATTCACCGCACCATTAAATCTTCTCAAGTCAAAGCCGCTTTAATGGGCTCGATAAATGTTTTATGTGATTTATATTGAATTGAATAAATAGATAAATCTTTATATATTCGGTGTAGTCGTTTCGATTTTAAATGACAACATGTTTACAGCTCCTGAGAACACTGCCTTGAGACAAAAGTTTAATTAATTTAATAGTTATTTTAAAACTAGCATTTTAAGTAACTTGAAATAATCAGGATTACACAGGATAATTACAAGCATGTTAAATAGAATTTTAACGAGACATGAACAATCAATGTTTAGAAAAATTAACGGGATGAACCAGTTAGAGCTGTAACAAAGCAGGTTGTGAAACGTGTAGAGTGCAACGAGACCGATGCATTGCGTAACACTTGTAATCTACGCAAGTATCAATAGGCTGCGTCTGCGCATGGCGTGCACATGCACTCGTGCGCGTAACGGCATAGCGGGGACTCGCTTAGATAGCTAAGTAGGTACGGTGTGACATCTCAGATGCGAAGGCGATTTGTCGCCCGCCTGCTAGGTGCTATGAAATAAATACGTATTACAATAGTTTGGACGCAAACATAGCGACGGTCGTAGGCAGAGTATTCATTCTTATCTTACCTTAATCAGGAAAGTAATGACGAAACTTTTTGACTGCAGATAGAGACAAGAATGAATAACGACTCGTAATTCAAGAAGCATTGTTTGAATTTTAATGACTATGAATAATTTTGTTTCGTTACGTAGCAACTTAGTTTATTTTTTATTTTCTTCCTCTCCTGAACTAAATTGAGGCAATAGCGTGGTCTCTAGTTGCAAACAGCTTTCATAAGTTGAAAACAATACTCGCTTGACTTACTATGATAATCAGTTAACGACTTAGCCTGTTCTCCTTACAAGAGAAAGCGAGCGTTCCTTTTACTTCTCGGAAAAATTTCTGCACTTCAAATGTCACAATGGATAACGGATCATGAACCACGCTAATAATACCAACAGATACGTATGAAAACTTTTATTTTCAAATTGATTTGGCGAATAATTGACCGCCTGAACTTCTGGCTGGAGGCATACTTTATCTTAATCTGTGCAAATCTAAAGCTTTGCCATACTGAGTTAAAATGGACACAGATTTGATAAGTCAGAAGCTCCGAATACCTATAAATCATGATAAAATGCTCATGGAAACTGCAAAGATTAAGTGTTAGCTCGATCATTGATAAGTCATTGGAATCATAATTTATTACGGCTATTCTCGATGCAGTACGACAGTATCGGCCTTTAAAAGCTTTACAATAGCTATTGTCGACAACCGAACTGTCAGTGAGTTCAACGAACATAATTTTTAAAATTATTCCGTTTAAACTAAGACTGACAACAGAGACGTGCTTTGAGCGTCCAATTATAGTATTTTATACGCGATTGCATGAGGACGCTGCAACATTACTCATTGTTCACGCCGGTCACAAATGCTGACATGATGCTTATGGCGTCCTTGAACTCAATTGGTTATATTTATGAACCTAACTGGTTTCGTGTCAATGCAAATCGCTAAAGCTACTTGACTACTGGCTGAGACTGAGTACCGAACGCGTCTCCAATCGAGCGAGACCTCACCTCCTGCTAGCGAATCTTCCATAAAATGTCCATAAATAAAAGGATATTCTTGTCCGATAACTCGAATCATAATGCGATGAGTTGACCTACATGCAGGTAGGCCAGCCCCTTGGACTTTGGAATTATTTAATATTCAATAAAGCATTCCGTTTATTTTTTTATGTCTTTTTAATAAATGGATTACGCTTCTTTCCGGATCGATTGAATCATCATGCTGCATACGCGAGACTTAATAGCGATTAGGTTCTAATAAATAATAATACACACAGTTACCTGGTGTACTGAAGGATGTAGGATGTAAAGTCAGAAAAAGTGGCCATGAAACAGGTTGCTTAGCCGGATTCTTCTTCTACTCACGCTCTGCTATGACGTCAATTGCTGACGTTTACAATTTGCTGTTATACTATTGCCATTGTATATATTTTTACGAACGTTTGATAGATTCATATCATAACAATGTAGGGAGCGTTTCATTCACAACAAGAATACGTTAGTTAGACTTGCTAGAGACATCTAATAGCGAATGTTTTTTTATTTAAAACTAAAGGCTATTCATAGTCCCGGATTTCAACACTATTTTTAAGGCTTCACCTTGAGTAGTTTTATTCTATGTAAAATACCTACTACATAATAAGCAGTGCTTCCTGGCTATCGTGTTAACTGTACGACAAACATAACATACTCGTAAGCTCGTCCACTGTTCTGTTACTTATGTCAATTGAGACTAAGGTCACTTTTGTTTAATATTGTTTTGTGATGTGATTTTGATAAATTACCAAATGCGTCCGTCAATTTTTTATCTACAATTGTTCTTGTTGTCTTCATCCCGTTGGCGTGGTCATTAACTTGCTCAAAAAGGACATTATTTTTACATAAAAGTATGACTGTTGCTAGATTCAAAATAAAACTAGGTTAATGTCTCAAGGACCGTTGGCTAACTACAGTTATGCATAAAATTTCGCTAGTATCTAAACAGTAAAGTTTTTAATAATTCATCACGGTTAATTTGTTCCTCTTTTGGATTTTCTTCTAATTTCTAGACCTTTTTCTGCTCGTTTATTTTTTATTTTTATGGCAGAGGTGGTAAACGAGCAGACGGATCACCTGATGGTAAGCGATTACCGCCGCCCATAGACACCCGCAACACCAGAGGAGTCACAAGTGCGTTGCCGGCCTTTAATATGGGAGTACGCTCTTTTCTTGAAGGTTTGAATGTCGTATTGGTACGGAAACACCGCAGGCGACAATCATTCCACAGTTTGGTTGTGCGAGGCAGAACGTTTCTAGTGAAACGCACAGTTGTGGACTGCCAACCATCTAAGTGATGGGGATGAGTTTGTTTTAAAATGCACGTTACTCTTTCAAGGTTACTTACCACTATGTTTACTGAAAATATATACGGGTGTTTGCCTCTTCATTTCAAAGGTATCAATGGCATTGCAAAACCTCTACGCGTATAATGTTATTTAAGTAGCACCAGTAGATAGCTGTTAAAGCTGTAAGAAATATAATAAAAATGTTGTTTTGACCTCCATCTGTCGCCCGAACATCGCCAGTGGTGCGAAAAATGTTCATTTACTAATTATTTCGTAATATGAAACATGTTTGTTTGGTCACAGTGTTGTTGTTGCACTTAAAATTGAATAAGTACTTCTAGTTCTTATTCAGCTATGACAAAAAAATATGTATATGAATGAAACTATACATTCATAGCATGTTGGATCTTTGTTCGTTTTTTGTCCAGAGTTTATAAAAGGTACACCTGTTTTCGTTAATTATTTTGATCAGGTTTTCCCATCCATGGTGTTTGCGACTCGATTAATAAACTGTCATCACGACTACGACTCACTTTTGTTATTCAGCTCCACCCGTTCGTCGCGTCGCGTCGTTAGGGAATTCCGAATTCTTATTTAGTTTCGCAATGGATTTGTTCCAGGATCTAAGCGAACCAATAACGCGAGCTTACATTTTGCCTCAAGTTTCATTCTCAATATTGTGTTACCCAACTACATTCTCTACTCTGAAAGCAATATTGTAGGTACTTACATATTGTAATAGGCGTATATATTTAAGCGATCAAAAATAAAGGTTTCGGTTACAAAAACTACAGTATTTCTTCAACTACCCAAGGTAGGTGATTTAAAATACAAATGCATTAAATTACGCATAAAATAGGTCTTTGTTAAAGAAAAACCTGTAAATAGTGCAGTTTAAAAATACCATTGAGTCAATTGCTAAAAAGCATTAAAAGTAATTATTAGCAAAATACTGAAACAGTGGCCGAGAAATCCCTGAAACTGTTAAAACAATATAGGCAAGGTCAAAATATAATGTTAAGAACTTATAAATGCTAAATGAAATGACCCACGAAGAGAAAAATAATGGGCTCGTGCCATATGGCCCAATGACTTCTTAAGCAATGTGGATGGTGTATTGACGTAACATCTGTGTAGTATGGTCTTATGGGGCCATGCAATATTTGTGACTGCTTGGGTACGGTTCAAAATAAGACATTCTGAATAAAGCTTTTGATTAATAGTCCCTGATGCTATGAACTTCTGAACAACAAAATTCTTATGTAAAGACTAGATATTAAATATTTAGTCCATGTTATTGCAAATTGTTTTCCGCCTTTATTACTTCTGTATCAATGAAAACAAATAAAACGGCAATGTATACAATACAGATGTAACAAAATGAATTGACTAAGTACTTCTCTTAAGTTAATCACTATTGAGTGGAAACCCCAGTTAACGGTGCCTAATCTATTTTATAACATCTTGTATGTATGTGACAGAGCTTGACTGTTCGCGCGACATAAAAAAGTTACGGTTTTTCCAAGTTCGCCAAAAGCTCGCATGTGAAAGTCGGTCATCTCAAAATCACACTGAGTTCATGCTCCTATACTCAAAAGCTCTATATGTCTCCAGCGGACCTCTGGAAATGGCAATATTGTGTTGTTTGCGTAAATATTATAAAACAATGAACGTAGGTGATGATTGTAATCAGAACATATGTAAGCGACTATGTGTTTATGTTTGTGTTTGACTACTTTTTAGAGGTTTCTGAGAGTTTGCAAATTCCGGCGCTGATAAATTCTTCGTGGGTGTGACGTCAAAGACACATACATTTCCTTTAATGTATTGGAATTGGAAGTAAAAACGTCGACAGCTTTACTGAGCAAGTCTAGCTTTTGCACTCTTTTTTAGGGTTCCTTATCGCAGTGGCAAAACGGTGCCCTATTTTTGCCACTGTTGTTTGTGCGTTCGTTCGTTCGTAGGTTTGCAGACTTAACACTAAATATTTTGGTAGAATATTAAATAGAAATGCAATTATTCAGTGACAGACAATAATTGTTTTTTACCCTGGCTAGCACCCCACATGGGTGTCCATGCCATGGCCAGTTCTCATTAACTAGGGTACAAATATATTTGCATTGCTTTATATCTTCAAAAAACAAAAACAGGTGCTGTCAAAATCATGTAATGTATTCGAATAACAAATGCTGAAAACGAGAATACATAGTAAATGTAGTTTTATAAAGCTTAGGCAACCCAAACATTTTTAAATTATTATTTAATTGGTTATATGTACGGAGCCCTAATAAAGCGAGGCTCCATCATTGCGGTTATCTTTTTAGTAAGGTTCTTTGAGTTTTATTTGAGAGGCAAGCGACCGGCGCGGGGCGGGCGTCCGGACTGGATACTAAGTCCGGGTGTTGCGAAATGTGAAGGCCGCACGTCGTCGAGGGCAAGTATCTCTGTCCCTGCACTCCGCCAATTTAAGAGTTACTTGCCTAGCAGGAGTGCCGGCAAATTGTCTGCGGCAGAACTTTCCGGTGTACCTAATAGCTGATCTTTGCGAAGAATTCGTTCATCTTATGTTAATTTTACTTTTTATTTAATTGACCGCAGGTCCATTAGTTGGTAGCAAACGTTAGTATGCTCTGTTCATGGTATCCCTTCCGCGTACTTAACCTTCTTACTCAAGCGCTATAAGTTGACAACTCAAGACGTTTCGTGAGATAAAATCATAGTCTTACGATTAAGTAAATATTGTATTATATTTACGTATCCAAATGACACTTTAAAATATGGTTAAGGATTCCTGCATGTATCAAGATTCAATAACTAATATTATTTAAAAACAAACTTTTTGCTTTTTTTTTCGCGGCGGTGATATGATAGACACTACCCACGAACAAGTCTATAAATATTTTACTAAGGAAATATATTTTTTCTAACAAGATAAGAACTAGTTATTCCTTTGTATTAGAAGCGGTGCAGTGTAATTACGATAGATTAATCGTGATTGTAGCGCAGAAAAACGTCCGTGGAGCCACAGGTTTTGAGAGTGATCCGCGTTTTGCTGCCGGCTGCAGTAATTTTGTAAATGTCAAACGTTGGTAATACTTGCCTGTAGCCTAGTAGGCAATTGTGTGTCGTAATGGCCAAGTATAATCCCAAACAGCAGGCTCGTTAACAGACAAGCACCCACGGACGGCTTCTGAATATTCATAATTGGAATTTGGCGCTAGAAATCTTCTCAAAAACACAATAATTCAATGTATCAGACTAAATTCAATTTGGTTAGATGAATCGGCACATGTATAATTATAATAAATACCTAGAAATAGTCTGTTATCAGCTTATCAGAAATAGCAAATTTTAATGTTCTAAATTAATTATTCATTGCTATCCAGTTACGGAAATTCTAAATTCGCGTGAAGCGTCGGCGTCAGTCCCGAGGCCGAAGACGCGGATCTGATCAAGTTTTGCGGCGCCGAAATACCAATGTTGTTATTGTCACATTCCGGCATAGCATTATAATCGTTTACAATTTTCCTAACACTTAGATACCTATACGAACACGACCAACACGACCTACAATATACGTATAATAAAACACTAACCGGGTATATAAATAACGATGGGGGCACGTCTTCCGCTATAGAGACGAAAACGTTATTGGAGTTCCTGGGAGAATCCTGAAAGGGATTTTTAAACCTTTCAATTCTCAAAATTCATATTAGGTATGATGATGATATCTATGCCACGACTAAACATCGGTATTTTTTGTTATCCCGGATTATTGAAGGGTTCCCATAGAGACCCCGTATATCTGAGATGGCTCAATTTATTTAAAGAGAGTGAAATAATGCCAAGGGCTTTTTTAACTTTTAAAATATTTTAAAAGGTTTTAAAATAACCTTAGTATTATTATGTACTAGAGAAGTCGTATAAAAACGATACTTTTCTATCAATCGTCATCCTATTCTTTAACCGACTTCAAAAAAGGAGGAGGTTCTCAATTCGTCGGAATCTTTTTTTTATGTTTGTTCACCGATTACTCGAAGACGCCTGAATCGATTTAGAAAATTCTTTTTTTGTTTAAAAGGTTATACTTCACAGGTGGTCCCATATTAATTTTATCGAAATCGATTCAGCGGTTTTTGAGAAAATCTACAAAAACATAGCAAAATTGGAGTTGTTGCGATTGAAGTCGGTTGTTTTTAACGTATTCAGCGTGATTATTTTGACAAAAAATGTATGGGATTCTGAAAGAAAAGAAGAAAACTATCTCTGAAACGGAACGATGTATAAATCTTTCACTGAAACCTCTGTCAGATTAGTAGTTCTCATAGTAAGTACATTATACTCTTGATCCAGGAAAATCGAGAGGATCCCGTGGTCTTGGGGGGATCGTGATTTTTCTTATTGTATGAATCGATACTGTTTCATATCGGTATACCGGCCGGGAAGTAGATGATATTTTGATATACTAAAGTGCTTGTGCCTTAGATTTATCTTGATCCCCTGATTGACATAGTAACAAGCAGTACCTAAGTTATTAGATATCTATATAGGTCTTATAGAACTTGATAAATTGATAATTGACCACACTGAATACGTTAAAAACAACCGATTTCAATCGCAACAACTCCAAATTTGCTATGTTTTTGTTAATTTTGTCAAAAACAGCTGAATCGATTTCGATAAAATTTATATGGGACCACCTGTGAAGTATACCCTTTTAAACAAAAAAAGAATTTTCCAAATCGCTTCAAGCGTCTTCGAGTAATCGGTGAACATACATAAAAAAATAAAAGATTCAGACGAATTGAGAACCTCCTCCTTTTTTTTGAAGTCGGTTAAAAACGAGATGACTTATCGTTCATACTTTTGTTATAAGGATGGTAATACATATATAACCTAGGCCCCACACTTCTACTTTTATTCTATAAGATGATGTGTCTTTATTTAGAAGACTAACTAATATATCAGTATATTACCTTATTTTATAAATTTAAATTGTACTAAGCTGCAAAATGATGAAAGTGGAACATCACATGCCTTAATAGGTATGCAAGATTCAAGGTGCATCAAAACGCTACTTTATTACTCGCTGAAACCGGCAAGTCCTTGACTAATTTTGTTGCAGTTTAATTGCTTGGATTAACCTTTACATTTGTACATGACTTATGCTTATAAGGTTATAAGGCTCGCTAATCTCGGCTTATCTTTTAATGGACCACGAGTCTCACTTACCGAACTTTTGGTATCCATTGTTTACGTTTAGCCACCACACCACTTTATTGTTTTGTTCTGTAATTGGTCGGTCACTGTTACGTCACTGTTCACTGCGTTCACTGCACATGTTGGCTGTCGATCGGTCTGTGGTGTCTCGAGGCTCTCTCGCCCTCTCCGTGTGGCCGGCGTCAGCGCCTGCTCCAAGCGGCAAAGCGACTAGAGTCGTACTGAGAGTGTTGCAACACTCGCCAACCTTTATATATGAGGTTGCACCTCGACGTTCTGTTGATAATATTGGCATTATACCATTTTCAAATTTTGATAAATTAAGCTTTTGCTATCATGACAGAAAATTAATAATATCTGGTATTAATCCGTTTGGGTTTAACACAGTTTTCCTTGTCTTCTTTGCATCTGTTGAATTAGAATGCAAAATGCAAGAAATGCAAATCTCGTATTTCCCAGAAATACATATTTTGTTTGAATTCTTATGGGAAATTCGATTCTTAATGTGATAAATATTTCAACGTGTCTTCAGTAGGTAATCAACAAATTTCAACCTAATTAAATGGTGAATAAAGTTACATGTAAAATAAGAACATTCTGGGTACGGTTTTTTGTAAGATATTGGGTATTTTTGGATGATAAATAAATACAATTCGCACAACTGAGGCTATCGCGATAAATTAATAAAAACATGACAAAAAATCCTTACGCTCTAGATTAAATTCTCCTAAAATAAGTAAGTGTCGGTGTCGCTTAAATTATTAATAAAACAAAATAGAACAACAGAGCTGCAATTTTCGTTCGTTCGAGTTGGTGCGATCAAATGTAAACGTTGACTGTCGGCCGGTGCAAGTTGTTAAGGTTAGAGGAAAAATGTTAAGGAGCAATACAGAAGCTATGTCACGTTGGCCAGTGACCATACGGTGGCGGGACATGGCCCAGCTCCCAACGTTGTGCAAGAGCAGCGAGGACGCATACATTACAGGACATTAGTTTGCGACTGCCTTGATATTCATGAGACAATGAATCTGTATTAGTGACAGACTGACAGTACAGGACCTTTAAACCCTGGGTATTTTGAAGCTTATGTCTATCTGTGGCATCGTAAGTAAAGCAGCTTTTATCGAGGTGGTTCTTTTCTTAGCTATGTTTGGTGAAAATAGGTTCACTGGTTTTCAAGTTATTTGACTTTACTGTCGGGGCTGGTAAAATGTAAAAATTTTGGTAGATAAGCTTTATTGAATATTGCAAAAGAGCAGTACACATTCCAGGTGACGTTCGTTAGGGAACATCTCGGTGGGACCCAGCTACCAATACTGATATAATTCACGCAGAACAATAATTTTAAGGACAGTTATTGTATTCCGATAAAAGCAATCGCCCTTAAAAAGCCACTCGTACCTTTAGCTAGTTGCCCTTCAAAGCACAGCTCTTCGTGGAATAACCCTTACACATATTGTGCAAGACCGGCGAGGGAGCACTCATAGGTACCCAATATGTGAAGACCGCCTTCGTATTCGTGAAACAAACTACTATTGGATATTTTACAGAAAAAAACTATATCCTATGTTAAACCGTTCCCTTAAAGTTGAGTTTCAGTTGCAATAGATTGTCCCTCCTGAAACTAAATAAGTTAATTTTTGTATTCGAAAAATTTAGAATTTTATTTGATAAGTCCACGATGTGAACCGTTATAGAGGTTGAGAATTTACGATTTCTCCTAATTCTGAACAAAGTTATTTCTTGAAAAAATTGCTAGTTAGATAATAATAATATCTGGGACAAATCACACACAGTCATCTGGCCCCAAATAAGGATTCCCTGTATCTTGGGAACCAGAGACTGATATACATACACATATACATTTAAATACATACATATATAGATATTATACACCCAGACTCAGAACAAAATTTCTCCTCATCACAGAAAAGTTTGCTCTGTGTGGGGATCGCACCCACGACTCTCGGATCAGAGCTCAGGATCGCTAACCACTTAGCCACCGAGTCAGTCAAACCTAGGATTAGAAGATACAAGATACAAATTTATTTAGTAACACATGTTACAAGTCAATGTATATAACATAAATATAACATCATATACCTAGGAGAAATGAAATAACTTTGTTCAGAATTAGGTGAAATCGCAAATCTCAACCTCCATAACGGTTCACATCGTAGAGTTATAAAAATTAAAAAAAAATTGGTTGAATATCTTAACAATTACCTACTTTATAATAGATTTTTACCGTCATTAGTTGCGCGAATTAATGGGAAAAAGGCGAGAAAACAGGAACGAGGAAAAACGATACAAAAAATGCCTATTGTTTGTTATAATGAGTGAGCACGGATAATATTTATAAGTCTAGTAACTTATCCATCTAACCTTTACCTTTTCAGCGAGGTTATTTCAACCTATAATTTCTTACGTTCCTAAAAATACTTCGCGATGTAAAAAAGTAATAAAATCAACATTACCGAACTAAGCGATGTTAATGTGTGCATGCACGACAGACTGCATTGTGTAACATGCAATAAAGGTTTACCTTCCATGACCGTGGCGTCTACTCACTGTGAATTCCCTCAGAGTTCAATGATTTCACTATGATTTGTGGGTGTTTCATTCATTTCGGTAGTGAGGCGAAGCCAGGTGAGCGCCATCGCCATTCCCATTGTTCTTTAGTTCTGGAAAACTGTCGGTTAATTAATAGTGATGAATGGAACGTTAATAATATACCTAAGTTTCCTCATTCTGTTCGAAAATGCTACTAGTGCTATGTTGCATTATTACTGTGGGAAAATGCTGTTTGGGATAATCATCGATGTCTCCTAAAAATTAATTTATTGTACAGGTCGCGCCAATCTTTAAGATCGCTGAAGGGTACTGACTGGGGGAAGTGTGCGTTCACTTGGAATCCTCATGCTCGAATTTTGATATTCTGATTATGCCAATATTTATTGTCTAATAATGCCCAAAGGAAAAAAATGTGCTATCGTAGTTTCAGAGAAAATCGAGTTTTTCACTGAGGCTGCTAGCGAAATGTTTCGCTGGCAGCCTCATCTCTGGAACCAAGGAACTACTTCGAAATTCGAGCATGAGGATTCTAAATGAACGCACACTTCCCCCACTCAGTACCCTTCAGCGATCTTAAAGTTTGACGGGACCTATACTACATAATCTAAATGTGCAGTATAATTTACACATATATACATTTTCTGTACAACTGAATAAAAAATATTACACAAATTATTTGGCTACGATAAACAAAAACAAAAAAAAATCCCAAGTGAGAGTCGGATTCGCGGAATAAGGAGGTGCCATACATATAACAACTACGCATGACGCTCATCTGTTTTATTGATTTTGTATTTTTTGTTTTAAAGTAAGTTACTAACTCTTAGTCTAGAAATTTTTGCTATCTACTGTCTATCTATTGCTAACAACCCATTAAGTCCCCACTGCAGGGGCACGGGTCTCTCTCTTCCCATGCATCGGGAAGGTTTGGCCATACTCCCTCCACACACGGGGGCGAAGTCCGGATTGGTATCTATTAGGGTAAAAAAATACATGCCTGTGAAACACTGTCAGATATAAAGACATACAACGTATAAAGCTAGTAATTGGGTAGGTCTGGTTGGCACCTTTTGATTAAGGAATACCTATATAAAAAAATATAACCTGAACTTCGACATAACCTAGTAAAACGAAAAGCCAACCTACGATATTGGTAGCTCTAGCTGTCTTTTTAAAATGGCTTATGGCAGGATTGGTCACATCCAAAATATTCGCATCTAAAGGGGATACTCCCAAAGAAGCGTGACAAGGTCAAAGAAGATATCGCATAGACTTGACACACTGCAAATACGTAACGTGTTTGGCTACTTGTTTATTTAGTGTTTATTAGTAGCGTATTCAGTGTACTTGCTCAGTCACAGAATGTAGCAATGAAATTTTAAAAACATCGCTATTAAATTGGATATTTATTTGTTATAAAATTATGTTCCGGATTAGTCTATACTAAAATATGCAAGTACTGATGTAACGTCTCAAATATCTAATTTATTGAAAAATGCAATCAAAATTAAATTTTCGAGCATGCGGAAATGGGTAATTATCATAAACTAATAGAAAACCCACCCAGTAAATACAAAGTGTGATTCCGCCTCCGTATGACTAAAAGCGCCGAGCACACGCGTCTTCTTTGTTCATTCATAATATTATAATTGAAGCTACATTAAAAAAAAGTCGTGCTTTAGGCTAACTCGTTACTATACATGATTGTACCCACACGCCCACTTAATTGGCCGATGGATTTACATCATCTGTTTAAATGTATCTCATATCCGCGTCTGCATCATCTGTCTAAGTGAGTACTTTACATATACCTACATCACAAAAACACAAGTGCAAAGGTACTTTTTTGTGAACTTCATCAAAATTAGAACAACATCGTCGTATTCGTTAAAGAGTTCAAACGTGATTTCGAACATACGCCTGCTAGTTATAGTGAAACTACTGGCTCGGTTTCGTAGCACATTGTGATAAGGAATCCTTTTTATGATTATTGGCTTTTTGCTATAGATTTAATTATTTAAAATGCTATTATGGAACAAATATTGAAATTTGGTATATTTTTATTCAAATTGCTACTCGAGAGCTTTAATCTAGCGTTTTCTATTATTAAATCAATGTCTGGATGTTTTATATTTTATGTATTTGACGTTTACAATGTGACTGGCAAGACGACGGGCCTTAAAGTATTCGTCCTGAACTTAACAAAATTTTTGACCTTCCAGTTGAAATCGGTCAGCTGTCGGGTCAGGCAGACTTGTTTCGATTGGTCAGAGAAGCGGATTGTTTCCAAATTAGACGCCATTTTCGGTCCGCCGTTAATTACACAGGTGTGATATAACACCGCGATTCGCGACTTTAGTTATCATTAGAACGGGGCCACAATCAGCGTAATCGTGCGAATGCATTATAACACCACTATAGAACGCAGCCACAAGGTTCTCCTACGAAATAATTCGTTAGAGTAACAAAAGGTTGGAGGTTCGCTTAATTTCTCATTCGCACGCATGGCTCACAACCACAACTAATTGGAATGTATGTAATTACTTCACATTGAGACTATCATTAACTAATTATGATTTGGTGAATACCCTTCAAATAAACTGACTTTGATTTGAACGCCTGTAGAACTCTACACTTGTTCTGATAACCGCCAAACAGTGGACAAGGTCTACTTTCGGCACTTAAGATTTTTGGATAATTTTCTACATACACACTAGTGCCTATTAAGACCAAGCATTCCTCATTATCTAAACATAAAATATTAATAATTTTAAAATTAATTATTATCCTATTCCTTAAATATTCAACATTGAACTATAGCGACGATTGTATAAGTAATCGTTTAGTAATGTTATTTTGCATCTCCTTCGCATAATCGAATACTGATCACGGTCAAGTTAACGAAGTTGTTTATTTGGCGATATTAATAGTTTGATCGCAACTGATAAATTAACCATCAATGTAGATTTTACCTTTGTCATCATTACACCTATCGTCTCTATAACGCTGCGTAACTTTAGTGTCAAGGTTTACAATACTTTTTTATCTTTGGATGACCCTAATCTTTTCTGTATTGATTAATCGTGATATTTTTGATATTTTATGCGTGTTTGCAAATCAGCAAAATCCAATCATTTTAAGGTAATCTTTGCATAATGAAATAATGACATGAAACTAATGAAGTTAAACATAATCTACCTTTATTTAAGAGGCAAAACTGCAAGAGGTTATTTCATAAAATACAATAAGTTGACAAAATTTCAATTGGGGTTTAAAATGTTAATTCTTGTGCTTCTTATGCATTGTACATGTTTTCAATTTAAGTTTTTCACAAACTGAGATGGTATGAAAGCGGCACGCGACTCTTTTAAATTTCTTATACGATGATTTAATTGACTTACTGACCTAGCAGACTAGCAGGTTCACGATACGTTATGTGATTAACTATTTGGTTCGTGCCATCCGCTACAATGCTACAAATATATAATAAAATTACTAGATAGATGAATGCCGAATATCGGACATTCCGAAATTGAGGGTGCAACTCATCAAGTTCGCCCTGTTACGAACGCTTAAAAAATGCATGCCAACGCAGATGCATTCCTCAATTAACATGGAGAAGGTTGTTGCTCATTTTGGCGCCAACACAGTCATTATAGCCCAAAGGAGGTCGTTATACGGGAATTTGTAATTTTAATGAGTCACAAAATATAGCCCATAACGTGTCCGGTCAGGTTGTGGCGACGCAAGCGTACTGTGCGACTCACACAGACCGTCCTTGCCAGGAATGCGAGGTCAGCACGCTATGTGTGTCGGTCTTCTTAACGCTATCCAGCTGTTTTGGACTTGATCAATCTGTATTCTGTGCATGTTATTATGATGTCAATGTAGATGGTTGCACCTTGTCCTGTCGTGCGGACTAACCTCGCTGCTATCAATAATAGTATCCTTATAATTGGATGATTAATGCTTTCGCTTAGCTGTGATCTGAGATATTCAAGCTGCCAGTGTGATTTCAATGCCTAATGCTTTTGCGAATTGTGAATTCCATATATTCTTCATTTCATTTATTCGCTGGCGTTTTGCGACTTTGTGTATCAGAATAGTTTAAAACGAAACACTTAAGTACAGAGCGACTTTTTAGGGTTCTGTACCCAAAGGCCGACGGGACCCTATTATTAAGCCTCGGCTGTCCGTCCATCCGTCTGTCAGCGGGCTGTACTGTATCTCATGAACCGTAATAGGTACACGGTAAAAATTTTCACAGAGTGTGTATTTCTGTTACCGCCGTAACAACAAAAATAAAAATAAATTAAAAATAAATCAATAAAGGCAACAGGTAAGACGCATGAAATGCTCGCAGAGTTTGTATTGCTATAGTCGCTTAAAAAAGTAATAAAAGAGACGTGGTTTTTTGGAGTTTCTTGTACGATGGTACGGAACCCTACATGCGCGAGTCCGACTCGCACTTGGCCGGTTTTTATTGTTGTTTGTGTTGAGACGAAACACAAAACGTTTTTATGATTATGACGATTTCACGTGAAAGGAGAATGTCTTTTTTTGCAAATAGAGTATTTTTGAATTGAGAATGCGCACATAAAATATAAGCGTAATACTTTTTGACCTGGTGTTAAGATTCATGTCTAGGTATCAATCAGTACTGCGAGTGGGCCACCGCAGTCTGCAATACAGTTGTGGTATCGATGGATAAGAAGTACTAAGAGCAGTCGCAGAACTGTCTCTTCTCTCTTTGACGTCTTTCACAACTAATGGAAAATTCAAGCGACAATCGGCGTTCGTTGATGTCTTTTGTATAGAACTTTGAAAATTAAAAAGATATTCGTTTTTAGATATATTTTTTAACTATCCTTTGTTTCACAGCTAAGCAAAGTGTGGAACGTACAAATTGAGTTACTGTCCGTATTCATTATAATAGAGATGAATTATAAACATCATGCACTATAAAATTACTACTAATTACCAATTTGTTTTTGTAAATGCCGGAACATTATGTTCATACAAATAAATATTCGTGATGTAACAGCCGCCTATAGTTTATAGTTACCGGCTTAAATTAAAATGTATGGTACTTGATACTTGCACCCAAGGCGACGGCCAGGGTCGTCCATTGCTAACGTCACAGTTTTTATTTTTATGTTTTACTTTATAGGACAACTTGAGCAAGTATTGGTACTTACCTATAATCACTAGAGATGGGCCGAATATGGTATTTACCGATTAACCGACTAGCCGACTAATCGGTTTTCAAATTGCCGAATAGTCGGTCGACTAGTCGACAATGCCGATCATTGTAATGCTCGTCTTTCGGGGATATTCTGACTGTTCCATCACCACTCGGGCTGCTGACGTAGGCGCGCGAGCCAATCGCGTGGTCGCTGTGCAGATTGTAACAGGTTATTACAGTGTGAGTCTTTAAAAAGTGCACATATGAAAGGGGGTGAAATAAAAGCCAATTTTATCGCCCAGAAAAAAAAGGAAAAATGAAAATTTTATGGACATTTATTTTTTAAATAGCATTTGCTGTCTCCAAGTAAACAAAACGTTGTAACTTTTAAGTTAAAGTAGGTAAGAAGGTTAAAACAAAAAAAGTAAAGATTGGAAGTAGATGGCCGTGCCACTAAAAAAAAAATTCATAAAAAATAAACACCATCAATTAAATATAAGCATTTTTTACAGAAAGTTTTTCATTTTTTGTGTTTAATTGCAAAAAAAAATATATCCCCTATTAACCCTATTTTTATTACTTAAAAATATTTGACATTAGTTTAGCTTTCAAATACAATAATAAAAACTCCAAGTTTCTAACCTACACACAGCGTTTGCTATGAGTGATAAAACAATGGTATTCCAGAAACGCTATTTTTTACACTGTTGATCTAAATGCTAGTTTTGGGTTTTCTTAGTCTTAGTTTTGGGTATTTTTTTTATTTCTGTGGCACGGCCATCTACAGCCAGTCCTCACTTTTTTTGTTTTAACATTTGCAGGCCAGAGGGCCTGCTTAATTTAAAAGTTACAACGTTTTGTTTACTTGGGGACAGCAGATGTTATTGAAAAAAAAGTCCACATTTTCTTTTAACTTTTTTTATTTATATTTTTCTGGGCTATCAAATTGGGTTTATTTCACCCCCTTTCATATGTGTACTTTATAAAGACTCACACTGTATTTTCATTCACTCTTCAATTACTTATTTGTGTTGTGTATGTTTAGTCTAAAAAACATTTAAAATAAATAATACTCCTTCTTTTCTTGTTATCCAATTAAATAAATATAAAATTATCTGTGTTTTCAATATTTTCGTGATACAACAATATTATATTACTTTGTTTTGACTAGTATATTATGCGCCGATTATAATCGGCATATTATGCCGACTAGTCGCCGACTAGTCACCGACTAGAGAAGTCGCCGAATAGTCGGCTTTCCCGACTAGTCGGACCCATCTCTAATAATCACCTTACATTCCCCACCCTTTAGGTGTTTAATAACTTTAACCTTTTCGTTTACTTAGTAATTATTTGTTGTCAAATGCATCCGTATCGGAAAGCGCAATTTTATGTTAAAATCATTGGTACGATTTATAATCACGTAAATTTACCAAAATAAAACAAGGTGTGCGACAAGGCATAATATCCATTGTCAACCGTTAATATGCAAAATATTCATACAAAACAAAAAATATTGAAACTCCGGAGGGACTTACTTATAATTATAAGTTTCGCAGATAAGATTGCAGTTTTTGCGAAAAACTCACATCGACTGGCGAAGTCAGAAAGTTATTATATAATGGGTCCTAGTCTTAGTCAGAGCGCTAGGTTTTAAATATAAGTTGAATAACAGACTGGCCGAGGATAGTCTGCTCCGAGTGACAAAACATTTAACTCAACCTAAGGCGCCGGCTCCACTGCACGCGTTCTAGCGGTCAGAGTTCTGAGTTCTGCGTTCCGCGTTCACTGTAATCTATGCGGTGGCTTAGAATCGTTCACATACAAAAGCAGTCAGACCGCGACGGTCAATGTGAACGCGCGTTCCGTCAGAGTTCAATGTTTTGTATAGCTGGAAAAGCTCACGATGTCCGACGACACCGAAAAATTTATAGAATTAAGTACGAGAAAAACGCTTCCTTTATGATGAAAATATTGCCAGTCTTTCTTTTGCACTTATAGCCCTTCTAAAGTTAGTATTAGCTTTTTGTATATAATAATTTAACATATCATACAATTCATTAAAACACTGAATTGACATCCGGAAGTAAATGTAAAATCTATTTTCATCCTCAAGCAACTTAGGAAATAATGTGAAGAATTCTCCATCGCGTTCTCTCAATTCATTAATGGGATGGACCCAGTAGTTTCTCTTTTTCTTTGAATGTGCAAGGCTCCACAGTAATATAAGATCATCTTCCGAAGATGAACTATTGTAGAGATCGAATGACATTTTTAAGCAAAAGAGCGTATGACGTGTTACCAGTGGTAAAGATAATTGAACTCCAGATTTCGGGACCGCTCAGTGTGCACAAGTTTGAACGCGGAACGCAGAACTCAGAACTCTGACCGCTAGACCGCATGCAGTGTGGCCGGCGCCTAAGACATTGGCTTGTAGAGTAGATTCTCTATAAAAGTTATAAATTATTAATTAATCAATGACTTTAAATTTCATACTTTAATTATTACTAATTGTATTCCTAATTTCTAAATAAAATACATATTTAAATTGTGAATTTTAATAACAAATTAATATACATATAGGTATATTAATATTGTTTTAATTGCTATTCGATCGGTGCTTAATAATTATTTTTACTCATTTTATTTGACAACATTGTATGCTCAATGTTGAATAATTAATTAAGAACTGGGAATTACGCTACGTTGTGTTAAAATATATTATATGAGCTTCTTGTGGGATCAAAATCAGTAGAGCTTGAATATCTATTAATTAAGATCCAATATCTATAGCTACTAGACGGATAAAGCGATTGCTCGCACATTGAGATTATTACAAAGCCCTGCTTTTTATCCTGACATGTCTAATTATTTTCATTTTTATAATATTATGTATCGCTTATCGATATGACGAATACTGAACACAAAATAATTTAAAATCTGTCGTCGAGAAATGGTCATGAAGTTAAGCTTATTTTTGAAGTCATGAGGATTAGCTTAACATTCATAGCTGTAATGTTCACAGAAACGTCCATCAACTCCAGTCTTTGTTCACAGCTGCGAGTGCCCCTCCGCCAGGTGCTGAGGCCTCGGGACCTGGACGTGGTGATCGGCAAGAAGCACCTCAAGGTGGCCGTGAAGGGGCAGCCGCCAATCATCGACGGGGAGCTCGATGCCGACATAAAGGTGGAGGAGTCTACGTGGGTGCTGCAGGACGGACGTAACCTGCTTGTTAACTTAGAGAAGGTAAGGTAATGGCCGTTTGGGTGCGTGCGTGAAATGTTAATGAATTGACAAATTATATGCAGTAGTAAAGGTACAATGGGGTCAAGCGTAGGACAAAAGCTCTATTTGAAAATCATTTAAATTAAAACTGAAATGTTGGAACAGAACCTTTTCATCCATAAATTGGTAAGCACTTGACATTATATTCCCTGATGTAAGTGATGCTGATGCTGCCGGGGATGAAAGTGTTCTTACCAATATTCCCTAGCACAAAGAGGATCTAGCTATCTTATCTCTATGCCGTGCCGGAACACATAAATGCCTGAATGAACAAACCTGATGGTGTTTCGTAAGTTTAAATGTCGTCGTTGTCTTCGTCCAGTCATGATGGTGTTTTTAATAATCAGGCCTAGCTTTGCTCTGAAATGTAGGGTGGCTGAAAATAGAAGTATGCAATATTATGTGTTCCACTATCAAAAACAAATTATAAAGTATTGTTCTCTAAATAGAAAGAATAATGTAAAATACCGGATTATGCGATATTATTACAGTACAATATTAAATTTTTTTTTAGCAAATCATCTTCTAGAAACAAAATGTGGTCTATGCCGGTTATATGTATATTTAACATTAAGATTAAATAATATATCAAATATTCTGAGACAAACGTAAATTCTAATTCAGACCTTGTAAGGGGTCGCCTAATAAATTACGTAACATTATTTAATGTAAGAATTTGAAATGAGGATAGTTTTGCTTTGATAACATAATTAAGATGCTCGAACGAGGATATTATTTTCCTTGCTTGTCGTACGATGCCAGTAAATTGAGCTTTGTTCGTACAGCATTGAAATGAAACAGTTGCTCAACATAGAGCATGCAGTTGCTTGATAGCCGCTGGTCCCTTTCAAATTTCAATGAGCACATTAATTTTAAGTTGTATTAGGTTATAATTTAGTTACCTGAAGGTTCGTAAATTCCTTTCATGTTTAATATTCGACTTGGACACTAAAAACATCATTGTTTAGATGAGAGGCAAAAACGGTTACGTTTTAAATTTATAACATAATAATATGGGTAGCCTTGTAATACATTCAGAAAATTGAAAATTTATAATTAGGATTAATAATGTCTTGAGCATAAATTCATTGCCCGGGCTAATAAAAGGCTTGTTGTGTTTGGCAATGATTTCGGTTAACAATTTTGCAGCTGGCTACAATTTGACTGTTTATTGCAGGTGAACAAAATGAACTGGTGGGGCCGGCTTGTCACCACGGACCCCGAGATATCTACGAGGAAAATTAACCCAGGTTGGTAAACTTACTGGGGCATTAACTCGATCGACAACTAACCTATGGGATTGGGGGAAGTGGTAATGTCTGCAAGCTTAACAAACATCTCAATCAAATGAAGCTTGCAGATACGGACGAGTGCCGATTCTGCCTGGAAACTCCTCTTCATATACATACTCTGCGAGTGCGAGGCACTGGTCCAAACCAGAAGCCGATCTCTAGGTGGCTAGATGGTAACTCCAGAGGTCATTAGGGGGAACTCGATCCCAAGTGCATCCTACAGTTCATTAGAACTATTGGCCTTGAGGATATAATATAACAGGGGTAGTGATCACAATAGATCTACCCAGGTCGCAGTGATCCAATAGGGCCCTCCTTTGGTCCTATACCCCTTTACCAATAATTATATAAATATAATATAACAATAATTATAATGTCAGGGTGGGGAAATCGTGTGAACCAGACCTTGGTTCGGAAAACGTCGCTGGGGCAAATATAAACTAATTATGTTTTATCTAGATCGCCTTATCATAATCATACTTTTAAACCACCTCAAAATAAATTCACGCTTGAAAGGAAAAGTTGACTAAACGACATATCGTCCGTCGCACGATTAACTCTCCTATCTCAGATTTTTGATGATTTGAGTTTGGACTGTTTCTAATTGAAATACGGTTGTTTTTAAGAACTTGAGAAAAATGAGATAGGAGTCGTGCGAGGGACGATAAGGCGCTTAGTCAACTTTTCCTTTCAAGCGTCGAATTAATAATATATCACATAATTGAGTTGAAGCAGCTATACTGCGCTGAATGAGTCGTATTTTGAATCATTTCCGAAATATCTGAATATGTATGTATGTATATGCATAGTGATGGCTCGTATCGTCCAAATATTTCAGAAAATATTAACACATACTATTTTGCAATTATTTCAGAACCATCGAAACTTTCGGACTTAGATGGCGAAACCCGTGGCCTAGTCGAAAAGATGATGTACGATCAGAGGCAAAAAGAAATGGGCCTACCCACTAGCGACGAACAAAAGAAACAGGATGTACTCAAAAAGTAAGTTATCATCACAAGTGATAGACGGTGGTTGGTGGGTGCTGCGCAGCATTACCCTCAATCACTTCGCATGTATGCAAGTGTGCAAAGTAAACTTTATACATATACAACTAGTTATCAGACGTGCAGGTTCCCATCCCTGACGATATTTTAATTTACCGTTTAAGCAATCGAGAAAATCTCATTGGTGGTGATTTGACCCAAACATCTCAGTTCAGTCAGATTCAGTACAGTGGAGCCATGTAGAGCCTGTGTACCTTATTTAGTTCTTTTCCTTCGGTCTTCGAGATTGAAAAGGTTTTTGGAAAACCTATAAAGCCTTTTTTTACTCTCAATTGGTAAGCCCTTGGCATCATCTCACCGGGCATTATATTAGCAAATGCCCGTATCCGGAAATAGCCATTTTCATGGCGTTTTTAAATTTAGCCTTTAATAAATCTGCTGTTGATAACTAATTTGCAATTTATTTTTCAGATTCATGGAACAACACCCGGAAATGGACTTTTCAAAGTGCAAATTTAATTGAAATTGCGTTTAACTGAATTATAGGTACTTAGAATATTTTAATTTAAGAAAAGTTATTAAGCACCGTTTAGTTTTGTGTACTTTATCACGACAGTGTCAAGAAGTTAAGATTTATTTTCTTGTGATGAGGTGCTAAACCAGTTACAACACAGTTTGAAATCAGAGTGTTCTCTGGTCATTCTTGCTTTTATGGAACAACATTAATATATCAAGAGTGTACTGCATTCATATATCGTCCCGCGCACGACTATCATCCTATCTCATTTTTCTCACGTTCTTAAAAACAACCGTGTTTCAATTAGAAAAAGTCCAAACTCAAACCATCAAAAATCTGAGATAGGAGAGTTAGTCGTGCGAGGGATGATATGTGTAATATAATTTAATTATGCATACTGTCTTACATTAAGTAAGTCTTGTCGAAAAATAAAACATATTTCTTGTAAGTTTTATTTGCTTATTAATGTTCCTTTGTCCACTTAAAAGCTAAACAATAAATAAGGAGTTCAATACCAAAAAGAGGTCGCGGATCGATACGTACAACCAAGAACTGAACTGACCGACCCTTCAGGCCATCTTCAGGCAGGCTATGCATTTGAAAATTGAAACTATTTGAAACACACCGTTAATAGCAAAATGATTTCGCGCCTTTCCCGTGGCACTACCAGTGGAACTACTGGTAAACCGGACTGTAGTTTTGAATACTGATAAAAGGAAACCCCGAAATTAAGTTTCACACGTTTAGGGGCTGAGCAGACGACGGTCAACGGAGGCGCGGACAATTTTCCGCGAGAACAGAACGTATGGAAATCTAGGCAGTAACGCAAACGAGGGTCAACGTGACTGGCGGACAAAAAATACCGCCAGGTACCGGGACACCAAAGACTTCTATTATAAACTTATAATAGAGTTTATAATAGAAGTCTTTGGCGGACACTGGCGGACAAGACTGACCGCGGCCTACTAATTGGTAATCAATTATAGGCACGAACAAACTATACTCTCTTCCTTTTCCATCTTCCATTACATTTTCGGTAGTTGCGGGATTCGCTTCTTTTTCCTATTCCTATGCCTCCAGCATCTACAGCTTTTCGAATTATTTTGTTAACAACCTATATAGTCCCTCTCCCTATCGCTTTAAGCGGTCTTTTTAAAATCTTTTCATTTCGGGACGTAGTAGTAACGAAGTAGACGTAGTTTGGAATTTTGGGAAGTGCTAATAGTAGCAAGTGGCCGTTCCTAAGAAGTAGACGTCAAACCCCGAAAGGGCCATAACCATAACCGTACTCCACATATTGGTGGAGTGTGTTTGTGGGGTTACTGACCAAATCTAGTGTCAAAAGTTTTCAAGCTACCTAAGTCTTCTAGCATGGCTTAACGAGTGTAATTTTGTGATAGTAACCGGGATCTATGGCGTGTCTACGGACGGCTCATGGTCAAAACCACAGAAATGGAGTTCAATCAACAAACAGAGCGAGATCTATAGGCCACGTAAGCTGAGCCCCAATTTCTAATCTATCCTAAAATTCTTATTAGAAATAGTTTCTTCTTCGGAGATTAAATGACGGGTATAAAGCATAAAAATAGGTACATATCGATGGTTTCCGCTACAAAGGTCGTAACTTTGGCTGTTGCCAAAACTATACATTATGGCAAAGTTTTGGCAATAGCCAAAAAATTAATATTTTTATCATTTTTTTGTTTTTAAAGTTATAAAAATTTGGTTCTAATGATTCTTTTATTGTTTAGACCTTTAAAAGTCTTTAGTATTTTTTGCATCGTTTTTTGGCTATTGTCAAAACTACAGAGTGTTGTTTTGGTCGACATCGAGCTTTTCAGGGTGATAGTATACATGATACTGATGCCGAAAAAAATATAAAAATGGTACCTTAAATTTTCTTAAGAAAATCTTAAAAAATAATTATTTATGGTATCCTTGTTTCCTTGCGTAACGTATTTAACAATGAACGGTTGCGTAGCAACGAGGTGAGGTGTGCGGGGGTGCGCGAGGGGCCCCGGCTGCGGCAGCTGCCGCGGCGGCGCGAGCAGTCTGCCGCGTGCCTTCGCGCCGAAACTGCGTCTCATTTTCTCAGCGAGAGCAAGCGCCTCTGCGGGTGAACTTACGCTATTATACGGCCTACGGCTATGATCAGGAACAAGTCTTTATTCAATAGTCAATTAGTCGTGAACTGAGCGATGTAGATTTACATTTCGTGTGGTGTAAATCAAGTGGAGTGTGTGAGATTTGGATTGACGTCGCGCCCCGCCGTAACGTGTTACGCAATAAAAACATTATTATTTACAAACTCCGCAAATCGTGTTCTTCCAAAAAACATCCCATGCTGAAAGTAGAGCCTAAAGTAGACAAGAGTTCAAGGAAGAAGCTATCTTGGAATACTTCTCCCGACAGCCACGTTTATGTAAGTGTCATTGACCTTTTTGTAGGAAAATACGTGAATGAGCCGGCCGTCATTGACTGACTGCTCGAACATGCGTTTTGATAATTTTGGGAAAATGTGTGTCATTTTTTCAGTAGAATCAATTTATTAAAAAAATATTATAGGTATATTCAGAACAAGTATTTTTTGTACTTTCACCCTTAGAAGGCCGTTGTCGACCAAAACAACACCCTGTATGCATTTTGGAGTTACGACCTTTGTAGCGGAAACCATCGATATCCAAATATATTTGTTCATTCCAATCAAAAAAAAGCAAAACGTAAACAAACTTACTATGGAACTGACACATGTGAATGTCATCTGCATACTATGTTTGTTTACCTTTTGCTTTTTTTTGATAGGAATGAACTTTACAATCTAGCATTGCTCAAAATATTGTTACCCAGAGCTGTGCAATAAAAAAAAGTACTTTCAAACAATGACATCTGGCATGACACTTCAATACTGTTTTTTTTTTGACGAACACATGCTCGAATATGAGCATGTATGAAACAAGGCTTTAGCCTTAGCATGGCTGTAGCTATTACAGAAGAAAAAAGTCATATTCTATTCCTTTTTTGACTTCAGTCAAGGCCCCAAATTGCGTAAAAAAAGCGCACTACCACCTCATCGAAGGAAATTCTACAAATATTGAGTAAAGTCTAAAATTTTTAAATTCATTTAAGTTTTGCTGTAATTTTCATGAAAAAATTGTCAGAGGTGCGAAAATGGTTCGAACGGTTTATTCTCCTGAGTATTGCCTCCAATATTTAGAGCAATGCGCATCAAAAGAAACTTTTGTTATCGGTTTGATTCTTGGTCAGGTATGTTGACTTTTTGTATATTGATCTGGTTGGACGGAGTAGTGAAATTACATATGGATTATGGAATTATTCTATTCTTTTTATAGAGTGTAGAGGCTCGGGATACTGTGATCCACCTGGCTCGGACCCCAGAAGAGAAGGTCATCGATACAGTTTCGGACACCAGCTATAACATAGACAAACCGTTGCCGCCTGTGAGGAATCTGTTGGGAGTCTCCGAGGCATGGGTCGCCGACCACGCCAAGCATGTGACCAGGATGTTGCCGGGGGGCATGTTTGTTCAAGGTTCATTGTTTGTTTGTTTGTAAACTCTTTATTGCATAAAAAAAAACATTAAAGTATTAAGTATTTTTAGTTTTGTAATTAAAAGTAATCTGACCTTACCAAGTGCCACACTCATTTATTGAGCTACCTATGTTTCTTTCTGTAAAATGTATTAACACAGTTGTGGTAGGAACTTTTCATGAAGTAGCAAAATAATCAAAATTTCATGCCGCATTTATAGCATAGCTCTATGTATATTTAATAAAATACTGTTTATTTTACAATAACTGTGTAAAATATTTTTTACAGGTATATTCATCACAAGCGATGAAGATATTTTTGAGGATCCAAACTGCTTCAGCAAAGTAAAAACAATATTGAATTATATTTACAAAGCGCTCGGCTCAAATAAGCAAATGTTCGGAAATAACACTCACACAAATGAAAGACTAATATTACACATGTCCACAAACACAAAAGTGCTGAAATGTAAGAGCATAGAAGTCGGAGCGGGGATCAAAAGCACTAATATTAAACCTGTTGAATGGAAGTTTGTCCCTAAACACAATTGGCAGAGGTTGGACTGCTATTATGAATTTGATGAGATCTACCCAGTAGTTGTGAAGAAAAATGGTATTTCTGTTAAACATCAGTTCCAGGTAAGAAAATTCTCTTTCATGTCACATTGCATATTTATATAATTGTGATAAATGTAATGACCACCTACATACATCAGTCAATAAATTGTGTTTGACTAAGTAAGACATGCTTTCTATTTTGGAAAACCTAGAAGCTGTTTCTCCTTGTTCAAGTCACGTAATACCTAGGACATACTAAATACATTCTAACAATATACTGTGAACACATTTCAATGCTAGATCAATATATTGCAGTTGTGATCTGTATTTTATGTAATATGTATTTGTATTAAGGATCAGTCTGTTAATTCATTAATTGTGAATAAATATGACAATTTATTTCTTTTGGAATACAGCAAATATTAGAGGCAGCTCACAAAACAATAGAATCAAGTGTGATGTTCATAGATGGAGAGTTGAAAGATGGATCAGAACATTTAGAACAATTAACAAAGAAGAAAAAACCCAAGAATAATATTAAAACCGCTCAACAGGAGCCTCCCAAGTCCATGCATGTGTCTTTGTTTGTGCCTTATGTAAGTATGAGTGTTGAGAACACCACTGTTTTATTTTGCCTTCATCTTATCCAAATCACAAGAAGAACTTAAAAACCTTGATAAACAAATCCTTTTATATATTCTTGATAGAAAGCAGAAAATTAAAAAAAGTTTTATTTTTAAACATGATTAATATTTATTTTTCAGGAAAACTCTTTACCAGAAACAGTAGAGTATCTAGAATGTGATGGAAGCATACACTTTAGCGGGGTTGTGTCGTCCAGTGTATTTATGTACCCCAAGGCCACAGTGTCTGAGGCCATATTGGCTGTCAAACAGGACATCATAAGGTCCTTGGCGTCACGGTTCACTATGCACTGTGATGCATTGATTGATGACAATCTGCTGCCTGAAGGTAGGCGCTTCGTATAAATATGGAATGAATAAAACTCTCTGTCATTGTACTCTAACTATGCTATCCTCAATTGGCCATAGTTATGTCATAACAATCCAACTGATTTAACAAAAGCAGGGCATAATGTACTTCATGTCAGTAATATAAAGTACATTATCCCTTACTTTTTAAAACAGTTGGATCGTTAAGGCATAACTATGGCCAATTAATACATTATACAAAATCGAAAACCTCCACCAATCCGGATTTGGCCCCTGTGTGTGGAGTATGGCCTAAACCTTCCCGAGTTATGGGAAGAGACCCGTGCCCCTGCAGTGGGGACTTAATGGGTTGTTAACAACACAAAATGGAAAAGCATCACTTTCTGTTGCCATAGCTGTTGTGGTCCTCAGTATTATTCTAACTAAAATACAGATAATTATGCCTTTCATTGCAGAGAAAGTATGCTTCAACGAGCCACCAAGGCGAGTACTAGTGCCAGTTGGGTCTCTGTACCTCTGTGACTACCTGTTCCCCGGGGAGGCTCCGGCCGAGGCGCTGTTATCCGTACGGGAACTGCTAGACCTGAAGATCACTGAAGGGGAGGTCGTTTGTGACGTGGAAACTCCTGCAGGTAAATTCCTCTATTATGAAATTTCTATCTGGTTTCATCTTCATTTTTTTTGTCTAATTGTCATGTATTTTTAACCCAACTTCAATATGTTAGTTTGATTGTTGCTGCCTGTAGACAACATGGCATGATGGGTGTTAAAGAGCGATTCGTCTTGATGTCCTATCTGGGCTATATGTTTTGTTAATTTGGTAAGAATATTACATTTAAGTATGGCCAGGCGCGGATCCAGGATTTCGTTCAGGGGGGGGGGGGGGGGGGAATTTTCAGTGTACCCTTATTTATGAAGCGATCGATGGCGTTAGACCGTTAATATAAAAGGGCGCGAGCGCAGTGAGCGCGAAATTTTTTGAATAGTTAAGAAATGCCTCTGTTTATTTGCATTTTAGAGAAGTTTTAGTATTTCGGTCACGCTTCAGGGGGGGGGGGGGCAATTGCACCCATTGCCCCCCCCCCCTGGATCCGCGCCTGAGTGTGGCAGAGTCTGTATTTCTTCTTTACCTATTATGACGTCGTTTCCAATGTCTTAAATTATATATTTTTATTACCCGACGCGACGTCAACGAGGGCAGTTGGAAATGTTTGAAGTCTAGCCTCTTTTTCTGTATTTGAAGAAACCTAAAATATTTTTTTATGCATTAGAGAATATAATATATATGTACTAATACAAAATAATTTTACGCTTTTCACTTCACTTTTTCTCTCTCACTGTGCATCAACCTAAGACAACGCGTCATCTGGTTTTCTTGTTCCAGATACGTCAGAATTCGACGCACTAGACCGCGATGTTAGTAGTGAAGAGTTATTAGCCACACCACAAGAAGCGAGCCAATTCATGTACATCACAGGGATATGTTTCGCTATGCTAGTGCTGCTCATCTCCATAATTATTCACTATTATGACGCCATTATGGAAGCCGTCAGGAAAATCGTCACCAAGGCTGCTTAAAACAGTTCATCTGGGAAGTCGTGGTTACTGCAAAATTGTGACAATGTTGTTTAAATAAATAAGACTTGAAAAGGGTAATAGGTATTTGGTATGAAAATATAGGTAGAAAATTAATCAAATACATACATAAATGAATGTATAGTCGAATTTGGGTCGTCTCTAGGGTGCTTATGATTGGCTTTCTAACACTGTTGGCGATACGAGATTCAAATGAGGTTTTATTTCGGACGAGAAAACTATCAAATAGTTCGAATGCTATTGTAGATTTGACAGTTCAAGATCAAAGGGCATTATTGTAGCTTTTGTTTCAAAATAAATTTGTAGAAACATTTTTTTTATAGTAGTAACCATGTTGATTTCGATTTCTTGGGCTCTTAAAATCCATTAGATTAATATGTATTTAAGCGTTATCTGCAGTGAAAGTGTTAGTGCCTATACATTTTGCAAATTGACTATGGGTTCCTTGGGAAAAGTTGTTCAGTTTCACTAGTAGAAGCCCCAGTTTAAGTAATAACAGCTAATTTGTTAACACCTTTATATATGTACACAAACCAACTCCAGTTGCGTAAGCAAAGGGTGGTTGGTCCAGTCATTGTAATTAAACAAAATATCGTCAATTTTTTTGTTACACAAATGGCTGCAAAAATCCCACAAAATCTTACTACAAATTTAAAAAATTAAATTTTAGCCGTTACAGTTGAATTTTTTCAATTAAAAAAAAAAAAATCATAACTCGAAAACTACGAAAAATCGCGGAACATATATGGGGGTGATTTGGATACACCTCTATACGAGGCACCTAAATTTTATCTTTGGACGTCTCTCTCCCGGCCACCCTGTATATCCGGTATAATTTATATGTACAAATTGCAACCTTCTATTGTATCTATTACAGTTCCGAAGATACACCAATTTAACGGTAGGTAGACGGTCAGGCAGACGACGACGTGTGCTTAGTAAAATATGATGCCAATATGGAACCTGGTTCGGAACACCTAAAACGTTTGCGTCACTCTAGATTTTTCGTCATTTAGCTCTATTATTGCTTCTGTAACGTGCCATACCAATCTGGTATAAAATAAATTATTAATAATTAATTTACTGTTGATTTTCTATAATTGTTTATGAACACTATTACCTAATTATTTCTGTTACTCTTAATTTCATGTACTTATCCGAAACGACGTTGGATGCTTTAATGATGATGATTTAATGAATATTCCACTTTTATATAAAATTTAATAAAAAATTGAGATTAATGACTTTTTAATTACTTACTGAGGACTTCGGAACTTGAGGCTGTGATACCCACATATACGTTCCTATTCGGTTGGATGCTGGATACTTTGATACTATTTTGTCAAGGTGCCCGAGCCATTTACTTCGGGTGTTGCAACTCCGCCCATGATTCCCTTTGCCCTGATATCAACACCCCTGCAGAAGAACTTTTGGTCAGTGAGGCACCGGAACGAAACGGAACGGGAGTTGATTAAGGACATTATAAAGTAACGATTGATCTGCCATCTATCGGGATCTACGGGTACTACTGTACCGTTTTAATGATCAGTGTGAATGAGTAAAGCAACGGTTGCACTCTAGATGGCGGGGAGTCGGTCGATAGACACAATAAACACATTGCTCTGTGCCCTGTGCACACGCAGTAGCGGACTGACATTCCACCAGCATTGAGTGTGTGAAAGAGACGGCATATGGTGTGTGTTTTGATAATCACTGTGACAGCGGCATAGCATGCATACACCAGTGTCAATTGATCAAGTTAACTTCGTTTAACGGTTTCACAATAGTGTTTTGAAAACTTCGATCCATTTATTAAGAAGTGCATTACATTGTAACAGTGGACAAAAATGTGAAAATACTTCACCATCATTGAGAATTATGTGTTCGTGTGATTAATTTATTCATGAAAACCGGTTTTCTGCCAATGGAGTGGTGTTTCGATACGTGATAGTGCTTTTGCGATGGCGTTTTCTCTTAACAAGTTGAAGAGCATCTTGAGTGGGAGCCGGGACAGTCAGCTGGCTGGCAGCGGAAGCCTCGAGCCGGAGATTGGGTTCAAATTGTCCCTACACCCGGTCAGCAAGAGTTTGTACGTGACCGTCATAGGGGCTAGACACCTGCCTTCCTTGTTTGGATTGAGTCGCGCCCATGGGTATCTGGTTAAGGTAACTTCCGTCCTTTATCTATATCTATTGACATCCTTAAGTACCTACATCAGGTATTCATTTTACTATATGGTTCTAAACAGGCAGATAGGTTTTTAGGTACCAACTTAAGCGTCAGTAGATAGGTATTCCTATATCTATACTCCTGTGTCAATAAAAAAAAACGAGTAAACAGGCGGTACATACTCATTACCTTCGCTTATTTTTAGGCTTATTATTTCCTCAGCTAGACACCTACCAGTATTGCTTATTTTGCAACCATTAGTACAAAGCAATACAAAACAATTCACAGTTTTTATCTGCGTCTTTTTAACCACAGGAAAGTTTTACTATCCACATTTTTAACCATAGGAAAGTATTACTATGCGCAGAATTAAGTAAAATGTGATAGTAAACGGCTATGAATGTTTATTGAATAGTCTAAACTTTCCATAACAGAGTTTATTGTTTTGCCAGTGTTATTAAAATGTCGTTAATTAATCTGAAATTAACGAATTTAGCGTGAGCGCTATTGTTAAAAGTGTTAATTGTGTAGGTATCTGATTTGCGCTTAGTAACATCCGTTTAGGTAATTGTTACTCTAGTAAATTGTTCTAAGGTCAATTATCTATCTAAGTAACTGATCTCATTTTGAGTAGAAATACACTATCATACATGTATTTTATAATTAAGTACTTATCGATTCGTTTAACTAAATATGAAAATAAAATATTTTATTCGAAATATGTACATAGTAGTGTACACTTTTCCGAGGTCATTCCTATGTCTAACATGGTCTAACTAATACGAGGTTCTTTTTTTACTATTCGGAACTCGTATCTATATACCCGCAGTTTCGGGAAGTGTTTGCGGAAGGAGAAGAAACAACGGGCCCAAAGAATCTCTTCAATAGATAGGTAATTGTGGCTCAAAAGCTTTAAAAATTCTAGAATTTTAGAAAGATTTATCTTTGATTTTGACAGATAGTAAATAAAATAATGAAGTAAGATGCTGAAAACAGGACAGTAAGAAACAACTCCGTCCAGTAGGTTGTGTGTGTGAGTGAACATACGGTTAACAAGTAGCGTGATTATTTTCGGCACAAGGAACTCGAATTTCTGGGTTAATGGTTCCAATGCGAATAGGTATCATAGTCTGACCTTATTAACTAACTGACTTCACTGAAACGAAATTCAGTTACTAAAAAGTTAAGGTTAAAAGATCATACCTAGAAAATAAATAAACTTATGCAATGCTCTAAGTAGGCTTGTAGAGTTAAGCCTGCTACCAATATCGATACAAAATACGCATTAACTTTAATAAGATACCCTTAGGTAAGCGGTGACCGCAGTGTAATCCTAATAAGCACTCAGGTACACTCAATGAAAACCCTAATAAGCACTTAGGTAACTCAAGAACGTTAACGTTCGGTACATATTTAGTTTTCAAAAGAAAACTTTGTAATGTTACAAGTTAGCCCACAGTTGCTTTATTTATAACTAGTTTGCAAGTAAAAACCTACCTTCGAGATTTATGTTTTATTAGTTTTTGCCCGCGACTCCGCCCGCCCGCGTGGATGTCGGTTTATTGACTGTAAAGTAACCGACGGGAACCAACCATTTTACTGGAACGAAAAGAATATAGCCTGTGTGTTAATCCAGTATTTAATCTATCTACCTACTAAATTTCATCCCAATCCGTTCAGTAGTTTCGACGTGAAAGCGGAACAAACAAATAAACAAACATCCATACTTTCGCATTTATAATATTAGTAAGATAGTAAAACTTTACTCGTAATTCAGACATTCCTTTTCTATCATCTGATGTGTCCAAACAATCTGCGGATACTTTTATATAGATACACTGAAACGCGCTATTGTTTCCAGTTGTTTATAAAAGAAAATTGCTATTTGCATTCCAGCGCCCTGTCAGCATACTAAAAGCGTTACTGAAATTCCATTGGGCACTCCCTTTGTCAATACAATAGGCTTCAGCCTTGAACGAAGATGTATGTCGCAGTGATAATTTGTAGTCAACTCGAGTGAAGTCAACTTGTGATTGCGTCGTTTTTTATACAACTGTTCAGAATGAGATGGCGTAAATCTGTACTTATTCTACCCATTTAGGTAGGTAGGCAGGTACTCCTGTTCCACTTCCTACGTGTTTTTGTTGTGAAAAACCACGGATGGATAACTTGGCACGTACCTACTTAAATAGGTACTTTGGGTAGGCGCATTCGGTGCTAAGACCCAAGTTAAAATATCGTACATACAGAGACCAGTGGCACGTAGGTAATGTAACTATTATGGTTCCTGTGTTGTGCTGTGCCAGAAACTTAATTTGTAACTAGATCCTTCTTTCGTACCCTACCAATCATGATAGTCACGATCCCCAATCCTTGGGGACTTGAAAAAGAGAAGATTTGGGGCAAATTGGCTTTGACAGACATACAGACACACGAGTGATCCTTTACATAAGATTTTTACCTATTTGAATCAAACTCAGATTAAAGAGTATTAATGGAATCGAATGATGACACATCAAAAAAGTTAAATAAAGGCTTTTTTAGTTTGAGAATGACAGGATGATAATAAATACTTTTTAGTCTGAGGGATGATATTTCGCTCTATGATCTCTTTCCCCCTTGCATCCCTCATTCTCATAACCTACCTTCTTTCTTATCGCTTGCGTTTTGCTTGCATTACACACCAATCGCTTACACCCCACAATCTCATTCACACAGATCCATACCTACACACACGCACACACACACACACACACACTCACTGAAAGACACTTATTGTTATCGATCGCCCACTATTATATAATATGTACCTTAAGGTTAAACGTCAGTCACCCTATTGCATACAAATTTACCTGGCTATTAACTACACAAATAACCACTATATTTTCGATTTTATCTGTCCAACGTAAACTTTGCAACCTTTTATTTTCTCCAAATGTATATAATTATATTATTTATTTCTGTAATATCATTAAAAACTGCAGTAAAATATCATAAATTTTACGCATGTAGTGGTGTATAATTCAGCACCACCTTTCTGATATTACAGTAACTACAATCTCAATTGGTCTGTTAAGCTTTGTTTAGCCCAGGATTTCGTTTTTAGCGCCATCTTGCATTTTGCTTGAGCATTACCAAAGTAGCAAATTTATTATAAAGACTTTTTAGTCTGAGTAATTTATGCTGGCAAACTTTTTTATATTCAGAAAAAAAGACGCTGTCAGTCTCACGTCAGGGACATCTGAAAGACGAAAATATTGTTCACCCAACAAGGTCTAGTTGTGAGTATCAGCTCGATATTTGTGATATACAGGCTGATATTTTTACTTATACAGGATGTAAAAAGATCACTCCTGGAAATTTAAATTATGGATCCACTCATGAAACTGTACAACTTTTCCGAATGAACCTTAAGAATGCTGAATACTTAAAACAATTTTTGGACACACCATACAAAATTGGTCGGTTAGCTTACCATATTATATGAAAACTTCATTTTTATGCGAATTTTGTATGGGTTGGTATGTTAAAGTTTCCGGAAGTTACAGCCTGTATAAGGTGCATTCAAAAATTTTTAGACTCATACCATGCCCCATTTCAAATTTTAACCGCCTCTGCTTGTCCGCTCGCTTCACATCAGGAGGTCGCGGGTCGATTCCCGGCGGGGTGTAACTTTCTGGATTCGGTTTGGTTGGTGGTAGGGCATTTTCTGAGCCCGCCTGGCATATGCCACCATCTTATCTAAGTCTTGCCGCCAAACATCAACGTTAACAGCATTGATGTATTCCGGCATGAAGGTAAGATCACCAGTTCCCCACTGCGTTGGGGAATCTTGGTAAGCCCGCTTTCGTATTCGGCATCATCGTCACTTACCATCAGGTGAGATGATGCCAAGGGCTTACCAATTGAGGGTAAAAAAAAGATGATAGCTAACCATGCAGGCTCCGAGAATGCTCTACCACCGACCAAACGGAGTCTTACATATTATAGTTAGACTCTGCCGGGAATCGAACCCGCAACCTCCTGATGTGAAGCGAGCGACTAGACAACGGAGGCGGTTTTCCGGGTGTATTATTATTGTCTCGTTTGACAAAAAGTAAGTAGTTACCAGCAACCACGTGATACAACCCGAACATTAGATATGTAGATTTTCATACACGGAAAGTAAAATCCCGACAAAAACATTCACATATCAAGTAAAAAGTCTTACACGTCAATATTTATAGACTCGACTGTAAAAAGTAATGAATTCCCGCCATGTAGCACCAAGTTTCAGGTTATAGAATAATTTATTTCTCACAAAAGGATAAACAGTTATTCACTTACACAATATTTTTTGTCACCAAAATATATTCCTAAACATAATCGTCTATGTACAAAAACCTCGTTTTATTCAAACTCACTTGTCAAACATGGTTATGATATTTTTTTCCAAAGTATTTTGGCGCTTTTAATGTCTCCACAAGACAGGCATTCCAGGTTTCGAACGCGGTTTTCTTTTCTCTTCAATTAAAGGCTAAAAAACAGTATCACTCCCTATCAGAGCATGAAGTATGGGCAGCATTGTTGCTTTTTATGTTTTTGAAATTGTGTCAAAATCGCAGCATGTTAAGGTTTTGTTTTAAATTACTTACCTATACGAAAATTTTATTGCACACCAAAAGAGTACAAATAACAACGAAAATAAAATATTTAAACATTGATATGCAAAGGCGGTCTTATCGCTATCAAAAATAGCAGGTTCGATTTTTGTAAATTTTTTTGTCTGACATGGTACAAAATCAATCCAAAACTGAAGGCTGCGTCCTCGGTTCATCCGAAAACTACACCAAATTCAAGATTATTGCCCAATATAATAGTTAACTGAAGCGCGGCAGATTAAAACGCTCACGCATGCCTTGCGCCGTGCAACGTTCAAAATTTATTTCTGAAGCTTTTTATTTAGTAATTGCCGTTAGTGTTTCTGTTTTTTTTATTTTTGATTAGTTTGGTTTTCTACAAAAAAAAAATTGTTTATGCCATTAGTGCACATTTTTTAAACTATAGCATCTTGTTGGCTTTTTTTTATTTTTATTTTATTAGATTTTTTCACAATAAGAGTAATAGATTGAACAAAAGTAATACAAAAAATGAAAGCTCCATTCTCGGTTTATTCGAAAACGATACCAAGTTCAAGATAATAGGTCAAATAGACCTGCCAGGGGGTGTGGGGTGGCTACCGGGCTAAATCAGCTTCTATTTACCAAGTTATAGTGAGATTAACGCCATCTATCGGGTTTTTTCAACCAGGGAGCACTAACGTTTAACCTTAAAACTTTAAAATTTAAAATTTTTCAAAATTTGTCATTATTAAGTACCTACTTACGATTTTTAATTGTTCTTTATCACAAAATGGTAATTCTTATTCTTCATAGTCATATGTCAAACACTCTCTCTTTGCATGTTTTTTATATGTTTAAGTAACTTAGGAAAACCTGTAATTGGCTTATGATAAGTTAATTTATCCTATATTACTTTGTGTGTTCAAAAGCTGTTGGTTTTCTTAATAAAATAAAATAAAATAAAAAAAATATTCTTTGTCGTACGTAATACAGATTTTTTAAACAGTATCAGTTTTTTAAAAATAGTTTCCTATCATTTTCGTTTTTATTTAATATTTTAGATACTTCTTGCCCTTTTTATTTTGACTGACTTGGTGACTCAGTGGTTAGTAGTCCTGGACCACTGATCCGAGAGTCGTGGGTTCGATCTCAACCAGGGCATACATTTATGTGATGAGCAGATTTGTTTGCTCTGTGTCTAGGTGTATTATATCTATATATGTATGTATTTAAACGTATATATATGTATTATGTATGTATATCAGTCTCTGGTTCCCATAATCCTATTTTGGGGCCAGATGATCGTGTGTGATTTGTCCCGGGTATTTATTATTTATTTTATTTAACTTGATTTATTTATATATTTCTCTTCTCAATTTATTATTGACGAAATCATGAAAACAGCCGTCCTTGTTTTAGAAGTAATTAATTAATTAGATAAAGAAAACAATATTTTCCACATATTTTCCAGGATAAAAATCCTTTTTTGTGCTTTATTGTCTTGTAAAGTCCTATCAAAGAACTTATAAATAATAATATGAAAACTCTTTGGTCTAAATCTATTTTAATATCTGTAGCCAAAAGGAGTTCTATTATTCTAGTATTTATTTATGAATCTCAATATCTAAAACTTTTAGATACACAAGTATAATTTATTCTAGCAAGTAATTTACATTAAATTGTTATGTAGGTATAGTTTTCTACTAATTATTAAACTTTAGGTTACAAAGAGGGCCTTTGTCCAAGTGTTATTCCGAACTAATTAAAAATTCCTGTGAATGGTATTTATATTTAAGAAGCTAACCTATTTTTAGTTCCATACAAAGTTTATAAAATGGTTTTAACTATTCAAATTTAAATGAAATAACGATAACGCATGGCGTTTCATGTTTTCTTCTTATCAATTTATTTAATTTAACCCTATTAGTAACATGGCATAATTTTAGTTGCTAAGTATAAATAGATGAAAAAAATTAACAAGTTCACGAATTTAAATTAAAACATTGAAATTCTTCAACACTCTTAAAATAAGAATTTGTGTCATAGCATTCGTCATTCATTCCCTTATCAAATACTATGTTATCTGGTACCTACACTAATTCACGAGTTAACGATCGATCCGCTTAGCGTGACTGAGTATTTACACAACTACCTATCAGGTATTATCAAAGCATGCTTTATATAGTTAACATAGTATAGTGATCTCTGCATACACATTACTAATGATCAAAACATTGTACATCAATCATCAAAGCAAAGACCGCTAAAATAATCTTAAAATAGAATGAAATGCTGCTTGTTCTAAACCGGAAATATTGGTTTCGATGAAAGCCTCAGATCAAATAAGAATTCGAAGCCAGCTCCCTTCAAGTGTGCGAATTGCGAATTTTATTAAATGCTGCAAAATAAAAATAAAACTCGTTTTAGTATGTCCAAAATATTTGTAAAACTTCTTCTCTTGTGAAATTTTAACTTGAATAGGTATAAAGCGCGAGGTCAATTTCAAATAAGTGTTTCACATATGTGTATTCTTTCCTAGAAGGTTTCAATAATATTTTTGGTGAACAATTTATATAGTGACGTCACTTTGTCGCTCCTTTTATTTGAATCGTTTTCGAATCATGCTCCGCTCTGCCATATTCTTTTCAAACTGCAATATCTCAGTCTGTCAATTCCATCCAGTAGAAAAATGACATAAATCCATTATACTACATAATGAGAACAAACAACGATTTTCACATGTGGTTAAGTTTTTTTTAAATCTCTATTTACATAAATAAAAGTCTTTTTTATGCACGTTTCCCATTGAATGAGATCTATGCTATGGAAAGAGACAAAATTAAATAGTATTATGGTCTTCACGCAGCACAGCAATTATGTTGTTAAACATTTTTGCTATTTTCCTTTGTTTGTAAGGGTTTGGTATACTTGATACTGCTATGAAAAAGCGGCAAAGGATATCTGCTCTATCTCTAACATGTGAACTGAACATTCGCTATTGATATTGTGAAAAACATATATTTACGTAGCGCATTGATCAAGTGAAACGTCTCAGTTTAACAAAAGACATCAACGGGCGATGCAGAACTTAATAGTGTATTCTAAATACTAAAAAGTAAGAATTCTAAAAAAAATTAAAACCATTGTCGAAACTTCGAGAAAATAAACCTATAGGAAGCTAAGATTTTTACTCCGGCTACAAGTCTTCTATGAAAAAGGTTTCTGTTAATTCCATCCAGTAGAAAAATTACATAAATCCATTATACATACTACATAACGAGCGAAATAGGACTTTTTGTAGTCGCTTAAAACGTAGATAAGAACAAGTCATTACTAGATTAGGCAATCTGTTATTTCATGAATATACGCGTTATTTCAAGAAATTCCGGAAAATCGTGTAATCGATGCTCTATTTTACTTGATGTTACGAAAAACAACGATTATTTTCACGTTTTAAAATTTTGATGAAGTTAGATTTGTATTCCTTATTGTAATCACGTTGGTAATATGTAAAAATAATAGTCTATCGATTAAACAATTTTCCGGAATTTCGTGAAATTACGCGTATATTCATGAAACAACGTATTACGTGAGACACAGATTTATTACGTAATAGTAAACGTAGATATTGTACTTACGACATACAACATTCAAAAATACCTTTTCTGTTGAGGTCTTACCTTAAATTCATTATCATCGACGTCATAGTTTTTCAGCACTTCATTATTGCACTCATTTTTTGATTTTTATTAATTAAAAATTGAAAATGGGATGGAAAACTAAACTAATATGTTTTATTGAAATTTCAGTGGAAGTGCAATTTGGTGAATTTATTAATTTTTGATGCACGAATGTAGCCTATTATAAATTTCGAGATTTAAGTTTTGAATTGTTTACGTTTCTTATTAAAATATAGACATTAGTTAGGTTGAGGGCGCGCGGTGCGTGGTTATGTATAATAATAGTAAACAGATTAAGGGTGCGTGTTAGAGGTCGTATATCCCCATTAATCTCTTTACCGAGCTAAGGAAATAATTTTGTGTCATGTCATCACTACACATAAACAGTTGTTTTTGTACAGTAACTACTGTAGCGCTCCTGATCCCCGGGGATATAGCATATAGCTCGGCATCGTGGGATACTGCAAGTCCAAAAACACTTCGCTTATATATCTTTATTTGTTACATTGGCGTGTTAACCTATACCTGATCCAATCTCCAAACCTAGTACAGTTCCGACCTATCTTTTACATAAAGTTTTTATATTGGGTAATTTTATAATTAATTCATGATCCTCGTCATCATTTCTGTTGGGTCAAGTTCACTATTGAATATGACACAGGCCTCTTATACATTTCCATTTAGCACTATTCTATACTCAAACCACCTATAAGTTATTTGCATGACCTTGCAGTTAGCGGATTCTTCTTTTTATAGGATAACGCGGCAAAAACCTGACGGTTCACTTGGTTAAAAAGTGGTTACTGTCGAATACGGACATTTGTTACCCCAGAAAGGTTGATCACAGTCGTCTTAGGATGACTCCAAAAAATCTTGTATTTGGTCGTTTTGTAAGACCGAGATTTTTTAAACTTCTTGACAGATTGTTGTGTTTTTTTATAAGGAGGAAGTTTAGACAGTGATATTCAGTATCGGATCTACTTAAAATGAAAAGTATTACAAGTACCTATTGCCTCGTTAGTTGATGTATTTTATGTGGTAAAAACGTTTCACTATATATTAGTCTAAAAATAACACCATAAAAGATTTTAAAAAGTCTTTTTCATTTTTTAAGTTAAAATAATGCATCTGCTGAGCACTGCCCAATGCCAAGGCAGCACTGGCAGGGTCATCCTCATGGATATGGTCACCCTGGAGTGTGGGGACCAGAAAACACTTAGAAGTGAAACGAAACTGATGATTTACTGCATCAGTTTTAACGAAAAGTAACATAATATTTAACATTATAATATTCGTGCGAATTTAATTTTTCAGAGGATTTTCGTGATTTACAGATCCGTCTCAGTCACTATTTATTATAAGTTGGAATTTTACGATACGTTTTACCTATTAAAATATTAAAATTTGTCACAACTTTTCCACAAAAATATTCGAAACAAAAAAAAACGCTGTGATTTTAAGTATAACATCAGAAAATAGAAAAGAAACAGAAAAGGCTGTTAAAGTTAGTGCTAGTTTTTTTATTTACTTTTATACAACAAAAAATTGTATATTTTCATGATTCAACTTTATGAAAACGCTACGAGTTACGTTCTATGGCTATGTCACTCATATAATCTTTCAAGGAATACATTGTTATTACTATAGTAAAAATATGCCATTATCTTTTCGTAATAAATAATGAGACGTGGCTTAAATAAGAAATCTTTAAAAAAATATCGCGAAGATCAAAACGTTATGTAAAGATTGAAAACCGATTTCAAAGCAAATAGCGACGTAAAACGGAACGAACTCCATTCAAGCTATCCAAATTAGGGCTACTTAACTTACTTTAATAATTTTAATTTCATTGTTTATACTCGTATTATTTATTATTTGTAAGTAGGCAGTGATAAGAAAAAATATTGGTTAGTTTCGAATAAAGATTACAAGCCTATTTGACTGCACTGCATCTTATCGTTGCTTATCTTTGTTTGTCCTTACATGGACTAACCTTAACAAAACTGCTGACATAATTTCACATTTTTTGTTTAAGCGATAAAAAATAACCTAATATAATTACCTAAATATTAGGTAATTTTATGCCCTATGCAATACAATCGTTTTAAACATAAAAAATATAGGAATTACGATAGTTATTTTTTTAAATTCTATTTGTATTTTAGGCAGGTACGTAGCCTTGGTTTACATATTTTTTTTTAATACTGAAAAAATTAAGTGTAGATTTTTACAAGAGTTTTTACTTCAAATGCACTGTCGAATAGTCGGCTGACTACTCGGCAACGTTGGCACACCGACTTGTCGGCGAAATCAATAGTCGGCCCATCACTAGTTTTTACCTAAAATTATTTGACTATACTCGGTAAAATAATTTGATATTCCTACATTTTAATTTACTAGTATTGTATTTCAGTCCATTAAACGCCCTGTTTTAAAATTCCAGGTAAAAGTTTTCCCTGGTGACCACAAATTTGAAACATCGCTTCAAGAAAGCTCCTGGCCTGTCTGGAACGAAGACTTCAAATTCCAACTAAAACAAAAAGACGCACCGAAAAAATCTTCAGAAAAAATTGACCTTCAGGGTCAGTTGGCCGGCCATTTTTTATCGCTAACGATATACGCCGTGCTCGAGCCGGCTAAACTAGACACGGACAAACGAAAAAACAGCAAAACGCTCGATAATAAGAGGACTCAAATAGTACCAGATCAAGAGGAGCCGAAAGCTAAATCTGGATTCCTCGAGAAGACTTTCGGCAGCTTTAAATCTACCAAAGCTGAAGCTATAGCACAGAAATCGATACTAGAGAAGCGACGAACGTTGGGAGCAGCCACGTGGAACTTTGACGCGAAATTGTTTCAGAACGATCTCAGGAATGGACTCATAGGTACCCCGGATATTTGGCGACCCATTAACGCGATCGCAAGTGGATTGGCTGCTACCGACACTCGAGTAAGTAGCGTTGACTAATTGGACATACAATACGACATGCTTCGAATCTCATAGTCATATAGTTATACAGCGTAAATACACCAGACTTTTTTAGACTTTCACACAATCAGCTGATCGGTCATTTTAGAAGCGAAATTCTCGAAATCGAAACTTTTTCGCTATTAGCAAACTAGTAGATATTTTTTTGTTTCTATCTCTCAATGAACTCTGTGTGAAAAATTATCTGTTGATCAAAATTGTGCTCTATTACATAGTCGTACTAGTACGACGTATATGTACATCTAGATGTACAACATACAATAGGTATATAGGATAGGGTGATACAAAATAGCAGATCGCAAAAAAATGCGAGTTTTTTTACAAATTGATCAGCTTTTTATATGGAGAGTATTTTTTTTAACGTAACTTCAGATTTGTGTAAAAAAAATCTGTATTATATCAATCGAAAATCGTCTTTATCAATCGAAGCTCAGTTAACGGCTTCTACATATATTTTATTACACCCTACGAAAAACGAAAATATGGAAATTAATCAAGGCCCAGCAACGAAAACCTGTTGATTCCTTTTTTACATTTTACGATCCTTTTTATGAAGGAAGGTTTATGTTTCATGTAAGAATAAAATTGGGAATTCTAATAAAACAGCTGTGCGTCGAAAATTTGAATTCGAAACATAAATAAGGTAGATCTATGACATTTGTGCATGTTCTTCGATTTTACTGAAGTCGCAAAAAATGGACTTTCCTTCCATACAAAATTAGCAAACTGCTGATTTGTAGTAAATGTTTGGAAGAGGTAGATTATATAATACGTATTACTCCTATGACAGTATTCCGGGACAAATCACATACAGTCATATGGCCCCAAACAAACTAGGGTACCCTGTACTATGTGGACAAGAGACTGATATATGTACAATTACATACGTTTAATTAAATACAGAGAAAGAGAATGAAAACGAATCTGCTCATCAAACTAATATATCCCTGGATGGGAATCGAACCCCATAACTCACAGTGTACAAATCAGGAGCACTAACCACTACCTACCGAGTCATTTGAAGATGAGATAAGATATCGCATCACTGAAGTCGTACTAATATTAAAAATGCGAAAGTATGGATGTTTGTTTGTTTGTTCCACTTTCACGCCGAAACTACTGAACGGATTTGGATGAAATTTGGTAGGTAGATAGATAAAGCACTCGGCTAACACATAGGATACTTTTTATCCCGGAAAACTCGAGGGGTCCTGGAGGAATGTTTAAAAACGGAAATATTTACTTTGTCACTAGATACTCTAGAGTCTAGACCCAATTCTATAGTCCACGCAGACGAAGTCGCGGGCAGAAGCTAGTTCTCCATAAATCTCAACAGTATGAAAATGAACGTATATTGGCCTGGCTGCCATTATACGATTCACGTGTGCGCTTGCGCTGCGCCTCAATAGAATAGCTTTGACCTCGGCCCATCCCTGGCGTAGGTGTGTGTAGGTACATAATTAGGCTGACGTAACGTCTTATTGCTATAACCACGGTGGGAATGTAGTTGATCATTTTATTTTTAAATTAGGATGATTCATACCGAGCAATGAATTTTTGAATGTCGTAAAGGACAACCGTCCGCTAAACCTTTGAACGCCAACAACATATGAAGTTGTCGGATACTTTCGTGTCTGTCACACCATCCACCGACCCATATACTTCACATAAAATCTGTGTCAAATCATAGTTAAATAAATATTCTGCACCCAGATGATAGAAATTTATTTGGCGAATTTGAATTATTGGTCTTGAAAAGTTGTTGAGTCCGTGTTAACTAACGAATCAAATAAATAATAAAAAAAGCGGCCAAGTGCGAGTCGGACTCGCGCACCGAGGGTTCCGTATAAATTCATAATCGCACATGTCTTGAACCCTATATTTTTATATTTGAGTTGATTGAATTAAAGGTAATTTGCGGTTTACGATTTATGACGTATTAAAAAAAACTACTTACTAGATCTCGTTCAAACCAATTTTGGGTGGAAGTTTGCATGGTAATGTACACCATATACTTTTTCTAGTTTTATCGTTCTCATATTTTAGAAGTTACAGGGGGGGGATACACATTTTACCACTTTGGAAGTGTCTCTCGTGCAAACTGTTCGGTTTAGAAAAAAATGATATTAGAAACCTCAATATCATTTTTGAAGACCTGTCCATAGATACCCCATACGTATAGGTTTGATGAAAAAAAAATTTTTGAGTTTCAGTTCTAAGTATGGGGAACCCCCAAAATTTATTGTTTTTTTTTTCTATTTTTGTGTGAAAATAAATAAATAATATATAAATAAATATCCGGGACAAATCACACACGGTCATCTGGCCCCAAACTAGGATTCCCTGTATTATGGAAACCAGAGACTGATATACATACACATATACGTTTAAATACATACATATATAGATATAGTACACCCAGACACAGAGCAAACAATTCTGCTCATCACAGAAACGTTTGCCCTGGGTGGGGATCGAACCCACGACTCTCGGATCAGTAGTCAGGATCACTAACCACTGAGCCACCGAGTCAGTCGTCGTAAATCTTAATGCGGTTCACAGAATACATGTACTTAGCAAATTTCAACAGTATAGTTATTATAGTTTCGGAATAAAGTGGCTGTGACATACGGACAGACAGACAGACAGACAGACAGACAGACATGACGAATCTATAAGGGTTCCGTTTTTGCCATTTGGCTACGGAACCCTAAAAACCGGCCAAGTGCGAGTCAGACACGCTCACCGAGGGTTCCGTCCGTATAAATTCATATAGGTTTTGATTCCCATGCGAGTGTCCAAATGCGGCATAAACGGCCGTATCTCTTGATTGCGTTGCCATAGAAGTTTGCTTTTTTCATAGCATCAAGGGATTGCAGGCCTGAGTATTTGATATAAATTTCAACTTGATACGTCTACGCGTTCCTGAGAAAAAGGGACTTGACAGACAGACGGACACAAAGAGTGGATAGACAAACGGACGGACAACAAAGTCATTCTATAAGGGTTCCTTTTTTGTTTTTGAGGTACGGAACCCTAAAAATAAAAAAGAATCTGAATCTGAATCCAAGATATGTGGTGTTAAGCGATAAATTTCAAAGTTGACCTGACTTACACCCCTATAAGGAATCGCGTTGCTGAAATTAGGAATTTCACCGCGTTCACTGCAACTAAGTTCAATTTTAAGGTTTCCATATCTCAAAAGGAAAAAAGAGGATAACTCATGTGTCATTTCATTTGACACCAAACTTCTGTACAATTAATTTCTGTTCATTTTCAAAGTTCTAAAAATACAAGTTTGTAGGGAACCTCAGCCTATATTTGTGCAAAATAATTTACGTATAGTTCATTCCAATCAAAAAAAAGCAAAAGGTAAACTAACATAGTATGCAGATGACATTGACATGTGTCGATTCCATAGTAAGTTTGTTTACGTTTTGCTTTTTTTTGATTGGAATGAACCATAGATCCGTTGCTTCGTTTTGTTGCGAAGTGAAAGAAGGAGAAAAAAATTAAATTCTCACTTAAACTATAACTTAATTAAGGATAATAACACCGTACCACAGATAAAATAATATGTAAACTTGTATTATATAGCGCAATTTGCGCATGAAGGGTGCTGATTTATTCATACGAACTCCGAGTTACGTATTTCAACGAAAGGAATTTTTAATAAATATAAATACGCATACACGGCGCAGTTGTGAATTTAATTTACAGTTCCTTAACCTTTGAATCTTCATTGTTCTGAACTTTATATCGACTGAATTGGTGGCTCAGTGGTTGGCGCTTTTGACTACTAATTCGAAGCTCGGTTTCGATTCCCACCCAGCGCAAACATATATTTTATGAGCATACGATACGGTTGTATCTAATTTATATGAGGTGAAAGTTGATAAATAATATGAATAGAAGCAGTAGAAGTCCCAGTTTAAATAGACCCGGCTGATTTTGTTAGATATGTATTTAAAAACGTTTAATGTGTATGTAATTATGTATTGTCAGTCTCTGGTTCCCATAAGGAGGAATTACCCAGAGGAATTGTTCGGATTGATCCCTGCCGCCTCTTTTCGCCATCGCTCTACGCGACAATATTTTCATCCCCATCGCTTAGATGGTTGGCAGTCCACAACTGTGCGTTTCACTAGAAACATGCTGCCTCGCACAACCAAACTATGGAATGAATTATCGCCTGCGGTATTTCGGGACCGATACGACATTCAAACCTTCAAGAAAAGAGCGTACTCCCATATCAAAGGCCGGCACCGCACTTGTGACTCCTCTGGTGTTGCGGCTGTCTATGGGCGGCGGTAATCGCTTACCATCAGGTGATCCGTCAGCTCGTTTGCCACCTCTGCGATAAAAAAATAAATATAAAAAAATACTGGGAATCCTAATTTGAGGCCGGATTACCGTGTGTGGTTTGCCCCTGTATAGTAACTTCGATTTCAGTTACTCTTTTTTGTTAATTAAAACGAAGACATGTTAGATATCAACGGGTAGCATTCGCTCAGTATTTGACAGTGTCATAATTGTATCAGCCGGAAGGCATAGATCTACGCTTTGCACGATTCTGTGGGAACTGGCCATTGTCTACCGGAAAGGTCGCATGCGTCCATTCAGAAAATGTCTGGTAGGGATGCTCCAACATTACATGTTTGGGATCGCGGTCGCCATTTGTCAGACGCGTAGACAGTATTTTATTCTGGCTCCATGATGTAGAATATATCGACCAAATTAATAAAAAAAAACATTTTTCATGCTTAAAAACGATTCTAGCCAAAGTCATCTCTGATGTGGGTTTTGGTATCAATGTATGACCTCCAGAGTACAAGTATAATATGACAAGCACAAAGACTATGGGGCAGTGGCGTGCACAGAGTTTACACATAGGGTAGGCAGAAATAAAATTTTATATAAAAATGGAAAACTTACCATTAGTGTATCAGTTAACTTTAACTGGCCTTTTCAACTGGTCTCGTTACCTACGACTTTTTAAATATGTGAAACTTTAAACAAGACTCTAGGTGCTTTTCACAGAGATTGTGCTACCTATTTTACGAGGCATTTAAAGCCAGTGTCATTCCAAACTGTTTTACTGTTAGACAATAAAATTCACGGAAAACAATACAGTATATCCGTGTACACAATTCGCGGAGCCAGTTATTAATTAATATTAATTTATTTGAAATAAACGAAACTCTAGCACACACCTTTCTTTAGCTATTATTTGAGATTTCTCACTTCGAAAACACGCCGTCCTTTATTTTAGCTCTAAACACACATTTCCAGCACAGTTCTCGTAGCTAGTTATCCATTATCCTGAGTTACTCAAACATCTAGCAACAAGAAATAGCTATTTTCAATTATCAACAAATGCGCAATAAGCTAATTTTAAATAATTTCCAAGAATGGACTCACAAAAAACAAGAATAAAATGAAATGGTTCTGATTTGTAAACTCAAAGAGTTAGCTCAGGGGTATTAGGCTAAATTTGATCAAAAACATAAAATGTTTCAGGACTAGCTGAAATTTTGTATACTGACTCTGTAAGTGGTAGTAAATAATTACTCAAAACTCCCCATTCCTCCTCCGCTTGCGTCCTGAGATATACAGGGTGTTTGGGTTCTATATAAAAATAAAATTTTAAATATTTTTTTTACACCGCAAACTTTATTAAAGGAACTTCAGACGGTAAAATAAGACTAAACGAGCTCTGAAAATGTAAAAATTAAATACTTCCTCTACTTGCGTCCTGAGATATAAAGGGTGTTGGGGTCATATAAAATATATATTTTTTTAAATATTTTTGTGACCGATATCTTTATTAAAGAAACTTCAAACAGTAAAAGAAGACTAAAACAACACTGATTTGTAATAAAAAAAAATATATATTATCAATCATAGTCATGTATAACAATAACATGACAATTTTCACATGATTAGCCAAGATAATGGCGACAAATTTAACTCAGGATTATAAGTCTAAATTTGATGAAAAACACCAAATGGACTATAACTAGCTGAAATCTGGTATAATGAATGAATTTAAGTGGACAAAAAATATTATTCAAAACTATATACCGCACTTATATACACCAGCTCCATTTTGATCATAAGTACGGAATGATAATCACAAGTTTTCAGCAGCTCTTCGTATAAAGCTTGGGATCTTTCGTGTAGAAAAGGTGAGTCATATGCAGGCCTCTAAAACTAAAATCCCTTCCCAGATGACTTCCAGATGGTTTTGGACACCAAAGTGGACTCAGATAATCGCCTAGGGTTTAACATGTCTTTATCCATATCCGGTCTGCCGCATTCGATAACTGCTTATCATAGAGACTAAGGATCGAACTCCTTTGCCTCATACGTGCATCGAGGAAGTGTCTAACTGTACTGTCAATGTTGTACAGTTCTTTAACTCTATTAAACCATTTTAACCATTAATGGGGAACCGAGACGAAAGTCTTCTTGAACAATCCAGGCAGCGGGGAAATTGCGTCGCTTGCAGTTTACCAATTTGCCCTCGACAACCGTCGTTTTTGTCAATACAAATTGATATAAATTACTGACACATCAATGTAACAACAATACTACTAGAACTATATAACCTATAGTATACTGACATTGTAAAAAAATAATTTGTCGAGAAATAAGCGATTAAAGTTAAACTATGCGTTTTATGTCTCGCATTTAATTGTATTTCTTTTTTCGCTCAGTATTTAGCACAGAATTGTTAAATTAATTTTTTTTCAGATCCCAGTAAGTGTAGCTTTCATATAATGTATGCAATATATAATGTATATCTCTAGTGGTTAAAAAGTAACCGATCATTATGTGAATAAATCTTGTTCCTGTTGTGCGAATTTTACTAAATTACAAATTTTGATTTAATAAATATATGGAAAGATTTTGTTCCAATAATAATTAAACATTCCCCACAGAAAAAAAAATAATTACCTAGGTACCAGAAAATAAATTTATTTACGAATAAATATGTGATAAAAGTTAGAACAACACATTTTATGCTACGCTGCCGCGCACTGAATATTTTTTTTGTCAACATTTACTATGTTCCTCCCTCAAATAAAATTATATATCAATAACCCTAGTAAGTGTGGCTTTCACATATATTTTTTCGTGCTGATATCTTTCGTTGTAAAAGAAATATTGACGTTTGTATGAGAAAAAAGAAATCACGTGTTTCGGATTTTATTAAATAGGTAGTAAAATTTCTGTCCAGCGAAAGTATTTTTTTAAAATCTATAAATGAATCCGTCATCTTTGAATTATCCGAAAATTATATTACACTTGCCCTAGTACCTATAACTCTGAAAATATAAGCCTCAAAGGGGAGCGCGACAGAATCAAACTTTCCCCGCCTCCCCTCGCCACCCCCATGGTGCCTCCCGATGCCTCTCGGTCTGAATGCACTCAAGACCACCTAAGGAACCACTGAGCCAAGTTTGAGAGCTTTATTCAAAATAAAACGCATCCTATACAAAATTCCTTAGACTAATAACGGGGTAGGGGGTGAGGGGGCTATATCTCAAAACGCAAGCGGAGGAGAGGCGGGGAGTTTTAGCACGTTATTCTGGTCAGTATTCTGAGTACGTATGCAAAAAATCAGCTAGTCATAAAAGATTTTATGTTTAAAACATAATAGTCCTGAGCTAAGTATCATTGTCTTGTAACCATCTTGCAGCTATTAAAAAATACACGGCAAATTGTTAATACCAACTAAATTCTTGTAAGCACTACTTTCATATTAGACTTCTTAAAATGGCCGTGTAATCAAACAAGCAGTGCCTACAAATCACGCACACACGCGCAATTTCAGTACAAAATTATTCACATACATAAATAGCGGCTACACTGTAACCGTATAAAATACTGTACTTGTGTTAGTGAAAAAGCGGCCAAGTGCGAGTCGGACTCGCCCATAAAGGGTTCCGTAGCAGCAAGTAACATAATATAAAAACTAGCTGGGTGACCGAGCTTCGCACGTTCAATTGGAGTGTTTGTAAGCAAAACTGAAAACGACATATCCAGATGAACCACGCCAAAAATGGCAGAAAAATACTCGAACATATCAGTGCATGTTGTCATTCCTCTGTTCATTCCTTCAGAACTGCACGCCATCTGTTGTCGAGTAGCGCGGTCAATGTTAGCAACAAAGGGCTCCAAGGCCTCCCAAGTAATGTAATTCACTGGTAATTCACCAACTCGGCAAAAGATGGCGCCATTAGTGAAATATATTTACAAAACAAAAAACCAACTATCAAAATAAATTCCTTATTTGTAAGGATAAGTTTAGGTTTAGACCCTCATAGATCCATTGTAGATCCGAAACAACTAACCATAGATCGATAGAATTATTTTTGTTAGAATCGTTTTCGACAAAAATAAAAACAAAATTTAATGCACAGTAAATTCGAAACATAAACATTGTAGCAGTCGTTGATGTCTTTTATATAAAACTTGATAAATCAGCGCACGTCAATTTTTTTTAAAAATACTATCTTCGATAAAATAGGTAAAAAATGTACCTACGTCATTCACGCTGCAGCACCCGATTTGAAATGTTCCAAATCCATTTTTGGTGATTTTTAACCCGTAATCCTAAAAAGTTTCATGCCGTTTTCGAAATCCTCGGGACACCTAACTCGTTTAATAGTATAGGAATAATAATAATAACACAAATAAAAAGACAAAAAACAATAAAGTCTCGCGGGATTCGAATCCGAACCTACATAAAAAAAAGCCAGCACCGAACCTTTAGGCCAGTTCGCGCTTAAAGGTGGTGTTAAAAATAAACATGATATGTGTAGTCATATTATGTAATTTCGCTCATATCTCCCTTAAATGAGTTTTTCGAAGATAATTCCACCATAGATCGATTTCTGGCGAGTTTTAACCCCTAATTCTAGATTTTCGTCTCAAGGTTTCAAGCCGTTTTCAAAATCGTCGGGACACTAAACTATAGGATTCTTGTAGTTCGTTGTAGGTAAATTGCGGTTTACGATTTATGACGTATTAAAAAAAAACTACTTACTAGATCTCGTTCAAACCAATTTTCGGTGAAAGTTTGCATGGTAATTTACATCATATATTTTTTTTAGTTTTATCATTCTCTTATTTTAGAAGTTACAGGGGGGGGGGGGGGACACACATTTTACCACTTTGGAAGTGTCTCTCGCGCAAACTATTCAGTTTAGAAAAAAATGATATTAGAAACCTCAATATCATTTTTGAAGACCTATCCATAGATACCCCACACGTATGAGTTTGATGAAAAATTTTTTTTTGAGTTTCAGTTCTAAGTATGGGGAACCCCCAAAATTTATTGTTTTTTTTTTCTATTTTTGTATGAAAATCTTAATGCGGTTCACAGACTACATCTACTTACCAAGTTTCAACAGTATAGTTCTTATAGTTTCGGAAAAAAGTGGCTGTGACATACAGCCGGACAGACAGACAGACAGACATGACGAATCTATAAGGGTTCCGTTTTTTGCCATTAGGCTACGGAACCCTAAAAATGGCGAAAGACAGGCAGAATGTTGTCTGCTTATGACACCAGTCAGCAGCACTGTCACATAATGCGATGAGACGATTCTGTTTACCAACTTTAGTACTGCGTTTTTTCTCAAAATCGGTAGGTGGCGCTGTTTACGAGTTGAGTAGATATTTTTATAATTAAATGGAAACGGAGAGCGTAACGGTAAATGAAAGTTACAGTATCGTGTAATATAATACGTAAGGTTTAATTTTTTTGTTTGTAAACTGGCAGATTTATCAGGGTAGGCAGTGCTTTTCTGCCTCTATGGACTGCACGCCACTGCTATGGGGATACGAACTGTGACAAAACAAAAAAAATATTTTAATTTTTTTTATTATTATTATTATTTATACGCAGAGGGAGAACAAGAAGGGTCAGCTAGAAGTGACGTTGCTCTACACGGCGAGCGAGGATGGCCTTAACGACGTGCTGCAACTGACCATCAACCGTCTACGATGCAGCGTGCAGACTATGCAAGAGCACGAGCAGTTCAAAGGTACAGCATATACGTAACATACATTAGTACTGTCATTATGGCCACTTTTTACCCCTTTCTGAAGCTGACCTCACCCCCGATTCAGGTAAGATCCGGTGATGATTACTTAGCGTGTTCAAACGTCTGATTTTATATGTATATTATGTACATATTAATAAAATCAGCTGCAACTATTTCTACCCATGAATCTGAACAACTTTCCCCTAGGAACCCATAGTCTATTCGTAAAAAAATTAAGTTGGATCTGCTGTCTAATCTGTCTGTCTGATCGACTTGTTAAAAAAGTCAAAAACTTTAGAAATAAAAAGTAGAAGCCCTAGTTTAAATATTATAGTTTCAGCATGTAGGAACCGTTAACTGCGGATTCTACGCATCGTACTGAACAACTTTTGCTCTACGACTTTGCTCCAATCGCAAAAACAATTTTGGACTCTCCATACATTTTTTTTTGCGATTGGAGCAAAGTAGTAGAACAAAAGTTGTTAAATACGATGACTAGAATCCCCAGTTAACGGGTCCTACACCAATTTTGTTACACCCTGTATAGTAGTTGTAGGTAGTGAAGTGAATTTTATTGGAGTGTTTGGGGGGGCTTCAAAGGTTAACTAATAAACCTATACCGTTGTTCTTTTCATCATGTGGCTGTCTGGTGAGGCATTTGACATCTACGGAAGTGTGCAACGCGATCTTAATACATATTTAATAATCAGATGTGCATGTTTCTCACGATCACTATGTAAATAATACATATGTTGAAAGGAATATTATCAAGTCCGTCATATTATAATTTCACAAATTTCGCTCATAATATGTGATACTTTGCGACATTAAATGGTTCGAAATGGCTAGGAGTTGAACCCAGACTTCTATTTAAAAGGGTAGTATTCCTAACTTGGAACCACTGATAAAATGCCTATCGTAAACCATAGTAGGTATTGGAAAAATAAATGGCATACAGAACAAAGTAAATCTCAATTACTCTATTCTTTGTTACTTCAAAAGTTTATACATATGTATACCCATAAATACACAGAACCCGAGTTAATAGGGTCATATCGGCGACGACTAGAGTTTGTGTCCCGGGAAATCCCGTCCCGGGACTTCCCGGGACTTTGGATTGTCTCGATCTCGAGACTTTTAGCTCGAGACATTCGAGACATCGAGACATGAATTGAAATACGCAAGATAGTCCAGTCAATAAAGGAGTTGTACAGTGCGTGAGCAGGGACGTAAGCGATTTCTTCAGAAACGTGTTCAGGGTGCTTAGGAACTGAACATATTAAAAGTCCCCGCCTCTAGGGACACAAAGCTCCCTCTTTTGGGTTTTTCGGTAATATCTCAAAAACGGTGCGTTGTATGGAAATTTTTTTTAGTACTAAATGAAAAATCATAAAATTTTCTACAACTTTTATTCTATACACTTTTTTCGTATTCGCAACCGTTTTCGAGCTACACGCTCCGGAGAAGTAAACATTTTCGAAAAAAAGATTTTTACCAAACATTTCTTCATATCGTCTAAACTAGATGTATACTTACTACACTTTCTATTCTAATTAGACATTTTACCTGTTGACACCTATGCTGAGGTGTACGTATTATGTAATTAACCTGTTTAATTAATATTAGGTACACGGCGGGTACGCTGGCTTTATACTTCTGTCGTGTTCCGATGAAATTATCGATATAAGAGGAATTACGTCATTACTTCTTATGTTAGCTTCTTCATATCGTATGGCACAATTTACGCCCGTAGGAGTAAATCTAAAGGTACAAGTCCGAGATCGGCTGCAGGCAGCAGACCTCAGGTGGCAGGCAGCAGTCGATAGATAAGTGCAGTCTGCTGCCTGCCGCCTACGGTCTGCTGCCTGCAGCCGATCTCGGACTTGTAACTTTAAAATGCCCTATACACGTGACCGTGGGTGATGCTAAGTACAATACCAGGCACTTGCCGTTTATCCCTTAGCTCTCTAGGATGTATAAGGCATTGATAACCCTCCTGAGGTTGAAGATGCCAATTGCCAAATTAGGTGGCAGCCACTTTCCATCATATTATGAGTTCAAGCGTTCGCATGGTGGGGCAAAGTGGGCAATTACTTATACCTTACCCTGGCTTGTAAAATTCAAAATTAACACGCGAATTATTTAATTGTATGCTTCGATCATATGACAGAAGTTTGCCTGTTTGATTTCCTCTCTTAACTTATACAGTGTTTTAAATTATTAATACTTAACCTTCATAACCACTAAGAAAAAAATAAAAAAATAAGAAAAATAAGAAAAAAAGAAACGTTTTTATAGCATGATTTACAGAATAATTATGACAAGACAGACATCATAACGTACCTATATAATATTTAGAATGTCGATTACAATCCAGAGCGTCCATGCTGGGCCATGTAGGTATTTAACAATGATCAAATTCCTGAAATACAATATTAAAAATGTACCTGAAATAGCTAAGCGTCGTTCAGATGCGTAATAGAATTGGTGCTGAATTGGTGCTTGGTATTTGGTTTTAGTATAGATGGAGGACATTATGATTTTGCCGTGCGTCGATTTATAGGTTTCAGATACTCGAGCCAGCTTAAAAAATCCACAAGATCTAGGTACTTATCTGAACGCTCACGTTGCGTTTAACTATAAATAACAGTGATAAATACCCACGACCCTAAGCGCTAGCTAGTTTAGAGTTCTTACCAATGAGCCACTGAGTCAGTCGTGTATATTTATTTATTTATATGTATATACGTATTTATTAGTTAGGTATAACATATATACCTATATGTTATTTCGTTGATTCTATGGCCTTACAACTTTCGGTACTCCTTAATATTTTCTTTTGCTGACTGATGTTTCTCGTGTTTTTTTAAAAAAGGAGACCTGTTATGACATTCTGTTTCATTTTACCCTCAATTGGTAAGCCCTTGGCATGGTGGTAGCTAGCCAGGCGGACTCAGAAAATGCCCTACCACCAACCAAACCGAGATTTGAAATATTTATTTTCTTAAATTAGTATAGCAACTTGTTTTGCTGTACATGGTAGGTAATCTTAAGTACAAAATCGCGTCGCGACTATTCCATTCGGTTACATAATGCTGGTCTACATTAACTTTCCGGGAGTGTATCTTGGGAGAGTCAATCATATATCTCGTGTTATTTCAACATGACCCTGTATAAAGTAGGTCAAAGAAATGTTGGTTAGAGTAATCCCAAAGAGCTAAACGTAATATAAGTCCATTTTAGCAAGTTTAGATTGCCTTAAGGTTCCTAATGACTTAATGAGTAAATAACTGCGAGTAGGGAGTTTACTTAGTGTCGTAATATTAGTACAGGGCAAAATGTCGTGTTTGACAAATTTTCTAGAGAAATGCCTAAAAGGTTACATAAATTTCTATTTCTGTAATATATTTCAATGTTATTTTAAGCGACTCTTAAAAGGTTTATATTTTTAGATGTTTCATATGAATACAGGTGTAAAAAAATTGTGCCCTTCTGGTCGTCGTACTGAACAAACTTTGTTCTAGTACTTTGATAAAAGCGAAAAAAAAGGATTACCTACCATACAAAGTAAGCAAATCAGCTGTACAATTTGTGTAATAAATTCAAACTTTTTAATTAAAGGGTTCTGTCTATCCTATCTATTTACTGTTTATCTATGTCCTGACTCAGTGGCTCAGTAATCGCGGTCCTTATTATCACTGATCTAAGTGTCGTGAGTTCGATGCCCACGCAGGGAAAATGAAAATATAACCATTTAGCTGAAGCTTTTCGGCATCTTATTTTCAAATCATCATCTGCGGAGTCATGAGGTTTTGCAGTTATGAACAAGGTACCAATAAGTTTTTTTAAAAGTTAAATATCATTTACATTGCTCTAACGTCAAAGGAAATCATTGTGAGGAACCTGCGTACATCTGTTTACTAAGTGTGTACAATGTCAATAAAGTCCTCATAAAAGTTTAAGTTGAAGATTTTTTATTTCAAGAACTAAATTTTATTTAAATTTAATTTTTAATCCAAAATACGTTGACGCGACCGCAGGTATACTAAAGTGCAACCAGACACCTGCTGGCAATCCTTAGGGAAAAGCAAGGTTCATTACACCACAGGTAAAAGAGAGACAGATAGACCCTATCAAAGAAATTTTATATCGTCGCTCCGCTGGGGGGGAGCGGGGTGCATGTCTGTGGACCCTATATAACTATATGCTGGACTCTGATACACTGTATCTTACCCAATGATGTATTATGAAAGCTCACTGATCTTACCTATGTAGCTAAACTAAAAACGCGACATGAAAGCGCAAATACCTCATGTGTTCTAAGGGATTGTACCCATACTACGTGACTCGCCTTTTTTACATGTTGGCGTCAGTCTCTAATATAGGTTTATGATGTCTAGGCCGAAAAAAATGGCTTAGCTACGAGTCGTTGTTTAATCTGTTTTAAAAATTGACTTTATGGTGGATCTTGGCCTCCATCATGAAAGAGCGCCACTCTTTCCTATTTTGTGCCTTTGACCAGTCGGGAATTTTGAGCTCTCTAAGGTTTTTGGCCACTTCATTTCTCCAGCGGTATCACGGTTAACCCACCGGCCGACGCCAGGAAGGTTAAGGTTAAAAAATTACGCGACGAAAACCTTAACCGCGATCTTAAGCGTTGTACTATGGAAACATAGGTCACGTATCGTATTATGTGTACATTCCCTAAAACGATTACGTTTTGTGAGTTGACGAAACCCTTGGGGCGTATAAAAAGTCACATAAATCATACCTCGTATCATAATATTGTCCTTATCTTATAGGCAGAATTTTTATATTAAGATTACCACGTGTCGCAACGTTAAATCAAATGTCAAGTATTTTAATTGAACTACCGTTTGTAGGGATTCGTAGTCTAAGAAGTCATGCTCATGACGGTGCGTGGCGTTACGGCGTTCATAAACCAAACGAATTGTACATAAACTGTTTTTTTTTGTTTAACAAGGATTTATTTAAATTAATCCTTATCAATATTACAATCTAGTCTAAAGACTAATAAGTAATTTACATTTAACTTAAACTATTACATGATATTATTAAAGAATGTGTCCATTAACACTTTTCTTATTGTCTCTATTAAGGGGAAGACACTTTGTTCATGTGTTCTTTGTAAGTACCACTACAATTATCACTCACACTAAACTAACTCGAACGGTTTGATCCGTTTTAGTCTTCTCACTATGCCCGTGTTGCCGAGGAGCTGGATTGCCTCGACATTCACATGATGATGAAGCCGTTTTTCATGTGCTTCTGCATATTTTTTGATTATTTTATCAACAAACTCCACTTCAAGGTCCGGATGGAGGTCTTCGTTTCTTATGTACCGAGGTGCGTTAGCAATTTCTCTAAGTACTTTATTTTGAAATTGTTGAATAATTTTAACGTTATTTGTTTGGTACATTCCCATAAATGGATACCATAAGTCCAGACTGGCATAAGGACTTGTTTGTAAATCAATAATTTATTATGTATTGACAGAGTAGAATATCTACCAAGCAGCCAGTACAATTTATTGAAACGCATATTTAGTTCTTCTCTTTTCTTCTTGACGTGAGCTTTGCAGATTCGTCATGGCTCAACACAAATGAGCAAGAACTTTATTTTCAACCGACTTCAAAAAAAAGGAGGAGGTTCTCAATTCGTCGGAATCTTTTTTTTTTTTTTTTATGTATGTTCACCGATTACTCGAAGACGCCTGAACCGATTTCGAAAATTCTTTTTTTGTTTGAAAGGGTATACTTCACAGGTGGTCCCATATAAATTTTATCGAAATCAATTCAGCGGTTTTTGAGAAAATCAACAAAACATAGCAAAATTGGAGTTGTTGCGATTGAAGTCGGTTGTTTTTAACGTATTCAGCGTGGTCAATTATTAATGACTATTTTCTAAGAAAGTAACCCTTAAAGCTATCCTTTGAACAATACTAAACATTTTAAAAAAATCGCTTAGGGCTGTAACCATCGAAATAATTTGGGTTAACTTACTTTATTTTTTCCCCCGGAATAATAAAATACCTCCTTTAGTTTAGTTGGCTGTATAAATTGAACTTAAGACTGTTATAACTTGTCCTAAAACAAAAAATATTTGTGTGGAATTTTAAGTAAAATTTTGAAATGAAGTAACCTAACACATTTTATTGCAAAAAAGCCCGCTTCATAGCAGTCAATTTGTCGCTAAAGTTATTAAATGCCCGCTTATCCTGTTTGCGTTATTAAGAAAACCTGAGCCTCTGTGGAAAAAATTAAAATTGATTCGGAACTCCTATAAATAAAAAAAGTTTTCAACATTGGAACGGAACCTATACTACCTATACTGTATTGTTCCATCCTATACTGTTCATGGACGCGCTCTACACTGGATTTCTTACTGCCTATCCTATGAAAAAAGCTTAATCGTTTCCAATTTTCCTTTTTCCAGCACCCCTGTACCTCAAAGCAACAATACTGGAGGCGAATAAAGCAGAGTGTTATTGGAAAAGCGACCGATTTGTTCCAACGATATCAGCCAGATGGGATCCGAAGTCTGCCACGGTAAAACTGTCGGTGTTCAAGGCCAACCTGAACAAAGTAAGCATTTATATAAGTCTAGGTTGTAAGAGCAAAATGGCAAAGAAAGAAATTTTGGGGAAAGTGACGATTGATGAGAAGTCGGGGTATGCGGAAACCTGGAGTGAATGTTTGAGACGACCGGGAATCCCTAAAACTTTTTGGGTTAATTTTGACTAAGTTATATAATACCAGAGACAAGTTATATACGATATAACTATAAAATAACGAAACGCCTGATGTGTAATGTTAAAAAAGGTTAACTTCTCTTCTATTTTTTTACCCTCAATTTTATTTATTTTCTAAAACCAGATGTTTTTTGTTTTGTATACGTTGACAGAGTTAGATAGGTGTAATTATTTTAAAGTAAAGCTTGCTTATGTAGCAAGCGTTGAAGTGTATTCTCGTAAAAGATAATTTTCACAAGTCCATGGTTGTGTATAAATTTTGCTCGCTAGTATATATTGTGACTGAATAATTATTGTAAATCAAGGTACTGTATTAAATTGTAATAGACACTCTTTATAAGATGGGACTTTAAAGTATCACGCTTTAAAACGTAAATTCGATATTTTAAGTAGGTATTCGTATTTTATTTAGGGCCTTTCTAAAATACCTGTAAAATATAACTTATAAAAGTGAACAACTTTCCCTAAGGAACGAACTGAAGATAGGTTCCTTTCGAAAGTTGTTCAGTTTAGCATAAATTACGGTTTTTTACGTAAAGCGTTTTTTTTCCCTTTGGCTTTTCGTTGCGGGCAGGGGGATCAAGCATACTTTGGCTTTTCGTTGCGGGCAGGGGGATCAAGCATACTTTGTTTTTTTTGAATGCTACTAATAGACATAAACCACGTCGAGTAAAAAATTAATCGTAATTAATCGTAATTAAGGAGACACGGATGACAGATAATCATTACGTGTAAGTTTTAACAACCCATATCATCCCCACTGCAGGGACACAGGTCTCTTCCCATAACTCGGGAAGTTTAGGCTATACTCCACACACGGGGGCCAAGTTCGGATTAGAGGAGGTTGTGGGGCTCGTACCCAATCCCAGTGTCAGAAGTTTTCAAGCCGCCTATAAGGCCTCCGACATGGCTAAGTAAAATATGTAATATAATTATTATGTTCAGACTTTTTTTGTTGTACACATCAACTATCAAAACTTGAAGTGAGGCCTCTCCTCATTGCAATTAACAACTTTCATTAGTAAACCCACAAAGACCCTTTTAAACAGGGTCTATTTGTCCATAGAATAAGTAGTATATTGTATAAAAGTTTTTTAATTTTAAAGAGGTTAATTTATATAATGATCACTGAATACAGCCCGATAAAATAACGCTCCACGGATTTTTTCAGTTTCCCATACAAATGCTTGATTCACTATTCAGATTTACCATGGGAAACAGAAAAAAAATGATCGGATTTTTTCAGTATTCTTCCTGTATTCTGTACTTGATTCTGAGTAACCCCTTAAAATTTCAAACTCACTTTATGTATAGCTTTATGTATAGCTGTATATATGTATGATTGCTTCGTCAAGGAACGTATTGTGTATCAGAAAGATCTTATTTTGTATCTTCTGTTTGTAGGATAATAAGAAATATATTTCTAATTTACAATAATATATTTGTTAAGTAATTTACGTATAAACGGGGGTGTAATTAAAATCGCGGACCAAATTTTAACTGTGGTTTCTGCCTATGGTTTCAGTTTTGAACAACTAACAACTTTCTCTTGACTGACTCGGTGGCTCAGTGGTTAGCGATCCTGACTACTGATCCGAGAGTCGTGGGTTCGATCCCCACCCAGGGCAAACATTTCTGTGATGAGCAGATTTGTTTGATATGTGTCTGGGTGTATTATATCTATATACAGGGTGTCCCAAAAAGTATGGTCAAGCGGAAGTCCAGAGATAGAACAACTCTAGGGCTACCCAAATCACCCCCATGTATGTTCAGCGATTTTTGGTAGTTTTCGAGTTATGATTTTTTTTAGGATTTTTTAATTTTTTTGGCCGGATCGGATTTCATATTATTTTTTAAAGAATTTATTACAAATTTCCGGTATTTTTTTAATGTCACACAATCATTATGAATTGTAGTTTCAGGCATAAAATAATAAGCTTCGTAACATTAGTGTAAGTAACAAAAGTTATGATAGAAAGTCAAGAATTTTAGATTGAGCGACTCAGATTTAAACTTTCAGCATAAAATAAAAAATACAAAAAGGTGTTTCCAATACTCTTCGGTAATTTTAAAAACTGCACGAGATTCTAAGCTTTCAGAATCATATTCAAAAAAGAGTACTTAATGGGCTTTTTTTTCCTGAAATAAGCCGTCAAAGTTGTTAAGGTAGAAATTTCCTAAGGAAGTTATTTAATTTTTGTCGTCTCTAGTTATCAAAAATAATTACTAATTAATGAGTTTTATAGAAAAAAATATTTCAATTTAATAAAGAACGTTTTGAGCAGAATGGTAGCGGAAATTATCACCTTTTTTTAAAAAAAAACTGCGCATTTTTCTTTTAACTTGACTCATCAGTTATTATTAGATTGCCTCTGATTATTCGATGTGCCTCTGATTTTGGGATTCCCATACGGTTTTCTATGGTTCTCGTGCTAGTCGATGGTCTCTCACCACTTCAAGCACTGATTCGACTACATCTGGATCTTGAATTTTTAATGGACGCGCAGACCTTGTATTAGGTTGGCGACCTTCAATGTAAGCATCATGGACTCGTAATGTGATACAGTAGAGGACTCGTGCAGACTTCTTGCGTCCTGCGGAATTATTAGCTGATGAGTCATAAAAATAAATGTGTGATAATTTCTCTACCATTCTGCTCAAAACGTTCTTTATTAAATTGAAATATTTTTTTCTATAAAACTCATTAAATTAGTAATTATTTTTGATAACTAGAGACGACAAAAATGAAATAACTTCCTTAGGAAATTTCTACCTTAACAACTTTGACGGCTTATTTCAGGAAAAAGAAGCCCATTAAGTACTGTTTTTTGAATATGATTCTGAAAGCTTAGAATCTCGTGCAGTTTTTAAAATTACCGAAGAGCATTGGAAACACCTTTTTGTATTTTTTATTTTATGCTGAAAGTTTAAATCTGAGTCGCTCAATCTAAAATTCTTGACTTTCTATCATAACTTTTGTTACTTAAACTAATGTTACGAAGCTTATTATTTTATGCCTGAAAGTACAATTCATAATGATTGTGTGACATTAAAAAAATACCGGAAATTTGTAATAAATTCTTTAAAAAATAATATGAAATCCGATCCGGCCAAAAAAATTAAAAAATCCTAAAAAAAATCATAACTCGAAAACTACCAAAAATCGCTGAACATACATGGGGGTGATTTGGGTAGCCCTAGAGTTGTTCTATCTCTGGACTTTCGCTTGACCATACTTTTTGGGACACCCTGTATGTATGTATTTAAATGTATATGTGTATGTATGTCAGTCTCTGGTTCCCAAGATACAGGGAATCCTAGTTTAGGGCCAGATGACCGTGTGTGATTTGTCCCGGATATTAACTTTCTCTAAGGAACTGATTCAATCGGAGCAAAAAAATTACTCACCATACAATCGATGAGTTGAGTAGCCCACTTTGCATGGATAGTTCAAATATATTTGCTCCGATTACATCGGTTCCTTAGAGAAAGTTGTTCAGTGTGAATACTAGATGTCACTGTTAAAATTCGATCCGCGATTTAAATTTTCCACTGTATATCGGTAAGTTATATTGTAAATTTAGGTTTTCTTTTGTTTGTTGATGTTGAAAATTATTAAGACTATTTTATTGACCCTGTTTAGATGATGTTCCTGTGCGAACAATAATAATAGTTATAAGGAAAGTACTCTTGTTTGTTTTGTAAATAAGTAATGCTTAATTTGACATTTTTAAATAACTTTTATAATTAATTAAATAAAACATGTACCTACCTATATGGTTTTATTTTTTTATAGCTGCTCATTACACCCGAGTAAAAGTGAGATTTTTTAACGTTCAGTATTTTTGTTAAAAATAAACTGAACTCTTTACAGACTACTTGCAGCGAAAAGCAAATATATTGTGACGTGAAATTGTCTCTGACATAGAGCCTCGCAATTATTCATACTGATGTTTTGTCCATTACAGTGGGATACTCAAAGTAACAATGTGACTTTACATATTCATTGTGTTTTATGGGATTTCAATATATTTTTAAATTAGTTTCTTACCTACTTAACTGTATGAAAAATAAAATAAATACATGAAATCACACCCCGGACACTTCATACAATATACATTCATGTTTGTACACATGTCAATGTGTGCGTAATGTACTAGGGTTGAATCGAGATTCAATAATGAGCCCTCATTGTCTTTATTGTTAGCTAGACTTTTATAAATAAAGTGAAGGCTATATACACCAGACAAGGCTGTATAGCCTTAGAACCTTAACTCTTTTCTTAAAAGAAATAAATTTTCTTTGCTTATTATACTGTGCTTTGGTTTGCCAACCCCTTGACAAATGGTCACACATCGGTCACATAGGGGTGGGGGGGGGGGGTGATGGGGCATGTGAGGTAGCATTCAGAGAGTGGCAGGGAGTGTCCATACTGTATAATGTCCTTATACTGTGACATGAAATATTGTTCACTCTATAGATATTTTATTGAAATCTCAGAAAATTACATGCTTAGATTTTTTGTTAGAAGTGTATTTTATTTCGTTATTTATTAGTTATATGTATATTAGTATGGACTATACAGAATTATGAAACCATAGTTTTATACGAACCATACTATAATACGATATTTCATACATTTTATAACAATTTGTCGGTTTTGACATTTGATCAGTAGTAGCAGTCAACTATACACTATTGATCGAAAATCTTCTGATAAATGAAGTCTACGTTAAATTTTACGCAGAGGTCTGAAGCCGTATACTGAGACACCACAACCGATCAATGTCTTGAATCTCGATTCTGGCATTCTGGCGAACCACATAAAACAGCGCAGCGCTGTCTGCTCTCGTAAGAAAGAAGACCGCAAAGTATATCGAATTATGTAATAGCATGAAAGAATTTTATTTAAAAAATGTGTTGGAGGGAGTTTCTTTAGAGCCCGACGTTTCTTCTCTCTCTGCAAACACTTTCCGAAACGTTGTGTATACGAGTTCCGAGTGGTAGGAACTTCGTACCTATTAGGTAGATTAAAAAAGACCTGCGAAAAGTGTACAATGCTACCTACTTCGAATAAACATATTTTGAGTTTGAGTTTGAGCTTCCGTATACTTTCGGTTTAAAGATCTATAGAACATTACAGTTCACTTATAGAGAAATTACAGTGGGCTAAATTACATTTAAACAAAGGTAAACTTAATCTAATGGTCGAGTTTAAACAAAGTAGGTATGTAGATTTAAAACTAAATTATCAACATTATGTTAAACTAAGGACACGTCTTTAGTTTTCTTTTAAATATACAAAGGGTCCCTGATATCTTTTGGCAGGTTATTAAACATATGAGCTCCTTCAAAGAGTTTGTTTGTTTTCCCATACTGTGTTCTTGGTCCCCCTCATTAAAGTTTATTTTTATTTCTCAAGTTGTATGTTATTTTCCTTACGGCCTTCTGTCTTATGGGGGCAGAGCGGTTCACGACACAGGAGGTAATTCCCGTCGTATCTCGTCGCCGTTCTGTAGTTATTGACATGTCATAGGTAGTATGTCAGATGTTCCTGATGGATAAGCTCAAATTAACCGTTTACGTTGGTATATCGATCTGTTTATACTTGGTACTTACTCTTAAATGGTTTGGCATATTTTACCGTATTTTCAACCGACTTCAAAAAAAGGAGGAGGTAGATATAAGAAGCCTGAACCGATTTCGAAAATTCTTTTTTTGTTTGAAAGGGTATACTTCACAGGTGGTCCCATATTAATTTTATCGAAATCGATTCAGCGGTTTTTGAGAAAATAAAAATAAACAGCAAAATTGGAGTTGCTGCGATTGAAGTCGGTTGTTTTTAACGTATTCAGCGTGGTCAATTATTTTATATTGAGAAATAGGCTTAAAATTCTTTTGTTTTAATAATAGCACTTTTCTAGAGATAATTTATTATCCTCCGTCAAGGTTTTAAGGACTGTATCAAAGTTAGATCAGGTAAGAAATGCCTATGTCATTAGGGTGGCACCTAAGAAAAGGGTTATGAACTTAATCTGATGCAAATGAATGCCCTATACAACCTTAAAAAACTTACGAAGAAAAAAGTTAATATTTTGAGAAATATTTAATTATTTATGTGGGGTGTTTTATTTTTGCACATACCAAATGATGATGCCAAAGGTTTACTAATTATGTATAAAAACACTATTTAAATACGTGTCTATACAGGATGTTTCAAAAGTGAGTTTGAAATTTTAAGGGATTACCCAAAATCAAATAAAGAATACAGGAAAAATATAAAAAATACGTTCTTCAATTTTCTTAAGTTTCCCATACTTAATCTGAATAGTGAATAAAAAATTTGTCTTCTATATTTGATTCTGAGTAGCCCCTTAAAATTTTAAACGCACAAAAACCGAAGTTCCATACATACATAGTAAACATTTGAAATGTCAGTTCAAAAACTGACACTCAAGTTCACTCAACCTATTTATAGTTAAATTTTTTGAAATAATTTGAATTGCTAATACTCAATATTAGTATGTTTTCATTTAATATATTTCAAAGAGCACACGTACAAACGTGTGCAATATTTGCTTGACCTAAATTCCATAAATGCTAATTTATCTTGCAAGAATTGTTCTAATTGTAGTAGCACAAAAAATTATACTATTTCTACCAAATGACCTAACAAATTTGGTTAAAAATAAAATTCAACTGCTTTAGAAATATTCAGTGACACTGAAAGGATAAATAAGATGAATCTCACGACATAGCTCGCATTTCAAAATCTCATATAAGTACAGTCTCGTGCAACTAAAAGTATACAGCCAAGTAGTGCAAGTAGTACTAGATGGCACGGCTACCCTGTATACTAGGTGCACGGGACTGTACTTATTTCATTCGATTCATCCATCAACGTATTGACACATTTATAAATAACGGTCTAAATACAACATCGGTAGGTAAGCAAAAAATTGCTGACGGTAAATCATTTACTAATTTTACAGAGAATTTTAATAGAATAGGGTTATGAAAGACAGGTCAATTTCCGCCAGTGAACTTTTAATAAATGGATTTGAAGTTAAGTTGCCTGCCGGCCTGTCGAAGTTAAATGTTTGTCATCGGCTACAGCTGATGACAGGCGCAGGAAGTCGAAATAAGTGCTATCATAGCAATATTCGCAGCGCTGGGTAAGAATTAAGCAGATAAGGTATTTAAGTACTTATATTCAAGAATTAGGAAGTAGATACTCGCCTAAATGTTGTTTTGCTTTATAAACCGTAGGCTGCTAACGAAATTGATACCTGCTTATTATTATATCATTATTTTGATCAATTTTGTTTCCGAAAGGAAATCTGATAGTGCTCTGCTTACCTTAAATTGCTTGAGAGTTAAATACTGTGATAAATGGAAACATTTATTAGGAAACACTTATTAGGCGTATATACAAGCACATATACGTACATATAAAGCTAATTACCTAAATCAATAGTCTAGGGTGGTAAGGTATGTAATCGATTGACTCAATGGTTCAGTGATTAACGCTTGCGACTGCTACGACGAGAGTCGTGCATTCGATTTCTATTCAGGGTAAACTTTTCTGGATGAGCAGATTTGTTCGTTCTGTGCATGTGTATTTAAACGTATAGTTTACGATGTGTATGAGTCTCTGGTTCCTATAATACTGGAAATCCTAGATTGGGGCCAGGTAACCGTGTGTCATCTGATTTATCCCGTATATTTTTTATACCTATAGGTCTAATGGAGAAAGAGGGGTGTATTATGTAATCACGAGTAAATCCCTCGTAGCCCTATTGTATTTGTGCGTAATTATACAGGCTATTAAAAAAGAGGGCGTTTGAAATTTTAAGGGGTGGCTCATAATGAAGTATAGAACACAGGAAAAATATTGAAAAAATCCGATCTAGATTTTTTTTCACTTTCCCGTACTAAACCTGAACAGTGAATCCAGAATTTGTATGGGAAACTAAAGAAATAATTGTAAATCGGATTTTTTCAATATTTTTCCTGTATTTTGTACTTGATTCTGAGTAACCCCTTAAAACAAACGAACTTTTTTAACACCCTGTATTGTAAATGGTGACTGCATCAAAAATAAATAACGAGATTTTGTTCGCTAATACGCCTTTTATTGAAATGGCAGGGAAAAATACTCGCTTGTATTTTAATTACTTGTTTATTTTTTATTTATAAATTTTTTATAATGACTATAGAAATCCGGGGGCCTTTTTCCAGCAGTGGACGTCTTTCGGCTGATGATGGTGATCATGGAACCGACTATACTAAATTATGTCACCAAACTGGCTTAACACGTTATTTGGACAAAAAGTAATTATTGACGATTTATGAAAAAATATTCATGTATCCTATTTTATTTACTAATTACATCTTTATCAATTAGATTAGTGAAGTAACTGAAACTAGAAAGAAGGAAATGTGACGTAGTAACTGTATCGCTGTGTCTCAGTCTCAAGTTGTCCAAATATTTGGTTACATACACAACGCGGTCATTGAGCTCTCGCCGTTATCGCTTCCCGAATTGAAATATCGCTCGTATTAAATTCACTAAGAGACTATAAATTATTCACTAAAACAGGTTGTTGCTATTTCTAGTGAGAAACTTTTAGTATTGAGATAGATGAATATCAATTACTAGGTTTTATGCTAAAATAAATAAATGCATTCTTTTACAACAGTTGGCGAAGATCGCCAAGGTCTGGGTACCCGGGCCATCCTTTTCATGAGCAGCCTTGAATAGTGCAACAGAGGGAATGCCTTTGTCCAGCAGTGGGGTAGAACAGGCTAGTTAAAAAAAATTGACAAGTTAAGAGCGGTTTAAATCAAACAGTTCACACAAAGTTTGCAAATCAACTGATTAAATCTGTAATATATGTAATATACAGAGCGACAATTTTATAAAGTTTTCAGAACAGTTTTATATTTATACAGGGTGTTAAAAAGTGCGTTTGAAATTTAAAATTTTAAATGGTTACTCAGAATCAAGTATAGAATCCAGGAAAAATATTGAAAATATCCGCTCCTCAAATATATTTTTTCAGATTCTCATACTAAATCTGAATAATGAATCACAAATTTGCATGGAAAACTGAAAAAAAAAATTCAGGAGCGGAATTTTTTAATATTTTTCCTGGATACTGATCTGAGTAATCCCTTAAAATTTCAAACGAACTTTTTTAACACTTGTATATTTTTTTATTTCGATCAAACTGGATCTGGTGGCTAAGCATGGAGTGCCTATTAATTGTTCGTATGGAGTGTACCGCCGCCGGCGCTCGCCGGTGTCGGCCGGGCCTCTGCGCGCACGCACACGGCACACGCACTTCCAGTCCGCTATCGCCAGCCCCGTGGCAGAGCCGTCAGTGCGCCGACGCATCCACCCAGCAGGTCCAGACATCGATCCTACCGGCTCCATTGATCCGGTTATTCAACTGGTGGAAATATTTATTTGAAGTAAGTTTTTAGTGTTATTCGGTAACCTCGTTCGTACAAGGTACAAGTGAAGATTCGTATAGAAAAATGTGTTTGGATTAAATTTAAATTTTGTTTAAACAAAAAAATCTTTACGTATCCATATTAAAATAAGTTTTGAATAAGTTTTTCAACAAAACTTTTAACTCAGTGTACACTTTATAAAGTTAAATAAAATTCGTTTAAACGTTCGTTGGGTTTAAACTATCGCTACATAATTTTTTTAAAATGTTAATTATTATTTCTTAAGATTCAAATTAATAACTTTACCCCTCTAGAAGAAGTGATGCAAAAAGTAGCTTCATTAATATCTCTTAACTTAAACTTAGCTCGTATTATAAAACGTTACGTTATTTATCTGTTATAATAAATGAGAGTAAGCGCCAGGTTCAAAGAAATTCGGAATAAGATTTTGCTTTTATCTGTGGTGATACCTACTTGTAAATAGCTTATACCAATTAAGAGTATGTACCTAATCGCAGAGTAGACAATTCGTAAATAAAACACATGTAAAGAAAATAAAAACAACCTAAACACTTGTAACATCTGTATTCTGAGAATAAAGTTATCACTGCGTATTGCTCGTGTGCGCTTTCTAATTATGCAGAGAACTGATTATTCCAGAACAGTTTCGTGAGAATAACTTACCATTTCAGCAGGATATCTTATCGTATTTTTTGATGTTTGAAAGGGACATACTCTTGTCAGGTAAAACTTACCTTGGTTCTGAAACGGGACCTAAGTAAATATGTATATAAAGTAGCTTGTGCTAGCAACCGTCCCCATGTCTCACTTGCATGGGGCTCACCCCCATGCGAGTAAGACATGGTAAGGGTAACGGTTTTAAAGAGGGGCAGGGAGTGTGCACACTGTATACATATACTATAACTTCACGAAGTATCCGTATATTGCCTAATAATAAAATATAATCATAAAGCTCCAATCAACTTTAGAAAAAATAGAACCTGAATATAGTGGAGCGACCGCTCCCGACTCGTGGTCCCACCGATTCACTCTTGATTGTTCTTGGAGGATATAAACAAATAATATATGTACATATAATTTTTTCCCCATTACACCTACACCCCATTGATCGGTGTATAATATCTATAATGTATGTATTTAAATGTATATGTGTATGTATATCAGTCTCTGGTTCCCAAGATACAGGGAATCCTAGTTTGGGGCCAGATGATCGTGTGTGATTTGTCCCGGTTATTATTATTATTATTATCGGTGTCTATGTGAATAGGTGTGTAAAAATTGCGCATACAGAAGTTTATTCGACTTATCTAATCTAACAGTGAATTAAGGTTTTATCTTAGAACTCTATAGAGACAATTTGCGGGATCAAAAATAGCTATGATGTTGAATAATAGAAAATATTGTTTTTGTTCTTAAATTGGCCATAGTTATGCCATAAGGACCCAACTGACTTTAAAGTAAGTAAGGGATAATGTACTTTATACCACTGACATAAAGTACATTATCTCTTACTTACTTTAAAGTCAGTTGGATCGTTATGGCATAACTACGGCCAATTGAAATAACAGTATTTGACATGCCTTATTATAAACAAACAAACAAACAACCCTCTATTCATTGGCTTGATCCGAGTATTTTATGACTTTTCCCGGATTGTAAAAAGTGTATATTATCATGTTACTTCAAGTGTTAACTTATAAATTTGAATAAGTTGGACGGCTTTCTGTCTGAAACAGGCGAAGTTTACATAGGTACTTATACACAGAGCTTTTGGTCTCATGTTGATAGACCTATCTTCTATTCTCAATTATTTTATGTTATAAGTAAGTCACGTTCCAGGTATGAAAAAACTGAAAAATGGGTACATAAAACCCATTTTTCAGTTTTTTCATATATTATACATAAAATCCATTTTACAGCATTGAAATTTCGGAGAGGTACTGCTCTATCTATCTATCTATCTACCAGCCGAAAGACGTCCACTGCTGGACAAAGGCCTCCCCCAAGGATTTCCACACCAACCGGTCCTGTGCGGCTCGCATCCAGCGGCTTCCTGCAACTTTTACCAGGTCGTCGGTCCACCGAGTCGGGGGCCTGCCCACACTGCGCCTTCCGGTGCGCGGTCGCCATTCGAGAAGGGCGATGGAGCGTGCTATGCTTGGTGTTTCCCTACGTGATCGAATCAGAAATGAGGAGATACGTAGGAGAACTAAAGTTACCGACATAGCTCTCAGAATCGCTAGACTTAAGTGGCAGTGGGCAGGGCACATAGCTCGTAGAACTGCTCTATATACAGTATTAATTAATTATCGGAACAAAGATCTATGAGCACGCTAGCACGCTAGCACGCTAGTGTTGTTGGTTGTTTACTATTGTCAATACAAATATAAACATTTCAATCGTCACATCCTTACGTTAATGAAAATAACAAATCTGAGCCATTATCATCATATCGATGGCCATTATAAATACCACAAAAGTGGCGAAGTAAGAGATGAATTCTGCCGTACAAATTAAGAACACAGTAAGTGACAAAGGAGAATGCCACGGAAGTATGAAACGCTCGTACCATATTGCGTCTTGAAAAAACCTTCTGAATTGGATAGGGGATAACATATTTAATTATTATGCGAAAAATTACTATCATAGCTACTGTAACTCCAGAGCTTTTTCACTTTCATTTTATGTTTTGAGGTTATTTTTAAGTACTTTATTCTACGCTCAGGCGTACACGAAATTCTTAGTTTTAACCAATCATTTGATAGCTAGTTTTAGTTAATTATGGTATGGTTCAGTGATGCTAACGAGTAATAAAAAGGAGCACCACAAACCGAACGCGGCACTGTATGTCTATTGTAATGATGAAGTGCAGTCGACGAATAAAACGAAGTGCTTTAATATAGAAGAACGCTCACGCAAAAGCATCACTCACGCCTCGCACTCGTGCATGCAATTCCTAACGCATGCTTGGGCCTCCACACGTACGCCTCAAGCACACACGTAGGTGCCTGTATCCAGCAGTGGACAGAGCAGGGCTAGCAACCGCTGGCATATTTCAGTAGAAGACTTAAGCCCAGCCAAACCACCTGGCCCGCCTACTACAGGGAGTTGTTGGCCGTGTACATTTTCGGCATATATTGCAGGCGCAACACTTCATCATATATACCGACCACAAACCACTACTGTACGCGTTCTCACAACGTCGCTAAAAGTTGCCTTCCGCACAGCTGAACCAACTGACGATCATCTCGCAGTTTACTACGGAGATCGACTGGGCTGTCACTGCCTCCACTGCCAGCGACGCAAGGTGACCGCACCGCTCGGTGAATTTTCCCTCCCATCTGGGAGATTCAGCCATGTCCACCTCGAAATCGTCAGCCCCCTGCTGCACTCTGAGGGCTACACCTATTGTCTCCCGGCAATAAACCGGTTCTCGAGATGGCCCGAAGCGTGGCTCACGTTATCCATAACCGCCGTGGATGTTGGCGATACCTTCGTACGCGGCTGGATCGCGCGATTCGTCGTGCCCATCACGGTCACCGTCGATCAAGGCCGCCAGTTTGAGTCAGCGCTATTCAACTGATTCCTCGACTTAGGCGCTACCAAATGCGTACGAACTACCAGCTACCACCCGCAAGCGAATGGCATGGTGGAGCGCTTCGATATGCCATCGAGAAACCTGCCACAGAGCCCAACCTCTTGTGCTTCTTGGTATCAGATTGGCTCTCAAGGAGGACCTCAAATGCTCTGCTGCAGACCTCCTGTATGCTTACAGGGGAGCTCCTGGTACCTAGCGCTTTCACACAAAATGTAAGTGAGGACTTCGTGGCACACCTGGCCATGACCGACATGCGTCCCGAAGTCGTTCGCTTTTAAGGACCTGGCAGACGCATCTCACGTTTTCCTTCGCTACGAACACTGTACACCGGCCCCTATAAAGTCCTCAGTCATTCTCTGAAGACTTTTACCTTAGATGTTTCACGTAATAAGGTACAGGTGAGCGTCGATTGGATCGAATGGAAGCCTGCACACATCGCTGCAGACCCCGAGCGAGGCGCGGTCTCACCGAGCGCACAGGCACCCGCGACGCCCCCGGCCTCGCAATGTAACCACATGTCCAGGTCCTACGTCTGCCCCACCAACAGCTCACTCTGCACCAAATCCTCCCACCGTCACACGATCAGGTCAGGGTTAGATTTAAGGATATTTTAGATTTGTGACCTAGTTTTAATATATTGTTTAAAATTATTATTTCGTGTTCTCTAGTTTATAGTGTCTTGTATTTTATTATATCATACAGCTACACTGTATTCCTTTCCGTGAGGGTGGGGAGGAGGGGGGATGTGGCGGCATACACTATTTGTATGAAAAAAATGTCAGATTTGCGACAAAAGCTGTCCTGTCAATGTCATCCACCTACCAAAAGATCGTAGTCAGACTGTAATTTGTGATTAACACTGCTTGAAACTTGACAAAACAATGAAACTATACTATACTAGGTATACTTTTTTAAATATCGTAAAGTGCAGCGGCGTAACATGACGTAACGGGGCGTGTGTGCGATGCCGATTTGCAACGTACTGTGTGGCATATGTGGATTTAAAAAAATGCCGCTCCGCAACGTGACTATGGCCCTACGTTACGTCCAAACAAAAATTCTTGTACGTCTGGCAACCCTGGGACGCACCAATGTGATCAAGAATCAAATCTATAAAACATCGTCTGATAGTCAATCTTACCAGGAGTTGAAGAAGAGGGCGCGGGTATAGGAAAATGGTGGTGTAATGCGAAGACATCTCTTAGATTAAGAAGAAGAAATATGTGGATGAAGCATAAAAATCTCGATACAACCATAATGTAGTTTCGGAACACATTTTATGAATCCAGGGCCGCGTTCCGAGGGTGCACTTGACAGCAACCGCTTTGTACCCTCTCTTTCACACTTAGGCAATTTATATTATGCTATCCTGTTGTCAGAGTGAACGTTTGCTGTCAGAGTGTACAAAATGTAGGGGATATATCAAATTAAAATCTTTTTTCATACATTTCTTTCCTGCAGTTCGAATAGGTCTAGAAAAAATTAAGTGTGCTTAATAAATTTAATTACGATTTTTGACAAATGTCTGGTTAAGACGCAATATGGTACGAAATCGGGCAATCTCCTTTGGTGCGAATGATTTTGAACCTTATTCGAAACGCGATACAAGGTTCAAATCATTCGCGCCAAATCTGTCGCTTACTGTGTTCTTAATTTGTACGGCAGAATTAAGTGGCGAATATGTGAAAGAGATGAGCTGCAAAAAGTTACCAAATAAATATATGAACAACAAAAAACTAAATGAACTTTTTTACTATCTTTTATACTACAAAAAAAAAACGGTAATTTAACCTATAACAAAATTCAAATCGACAACTGGCATAAAAAGCTGATATTGAGCGGGGGAGGGGGTTAATTAATTTATGGGCATTGAGTAAGCTGGTGTAAATGACTGCTTGACTGCTCGACAAGTGACAACCACCATTACTTTTATTGGAAGTTACGAAGGCAACTGATTTGCTAATTCGGAGTCGCTCTAAATTGGGCAAGTAGAAATCGTATAAACTAATGAAATGACTTTTGAAATAAATTTTGTAAATCTGGCAGAGTACCCTTAATTAAAAAATTCTTTCAGCCGTTTTTGGAGAGATACTGAATACTACCGACACATTTCTAATATAGGATTACGTATCAAAAAAACCAGTTAACTTGTTTGTCTTACTTTTTTCTTAATGAGTATTTCGAAACTTTAAGTAAGTACATTTACATACCAAAGGCTTCGAGACGCTGAAGGAAAACAATGCGAGGAAACATACACACTTACATCTATTACATGTTAATAAAGGTCGCGTTGCGCACGTCTGTGTGAATATAAATCTTAATTGCTCCCAACAACATGACCGCAGGATGCTTAGTGCAAAACCAGGTACAGGCATCCGCCGTCTAGTTCTTGGGATAGCTAACACGAGAGATTGTTATAATAATATACCTGCATTGCATTTAACGTGAAATTAATAGGTGGTATATAATATAGATATCTTGATCTGAAACTATGTAATAACTCGGCGTTTATGAGTATCAAAATGCGGGTGGAGCCGCGGACAAAAGCTAGTGCAGAAATGAACTAAACCACGGTATAGAGAAACTTCGGTAGCATAGATTGGTTAGTTTAAAGACAGTATCCAATAGAGATCTGTGTGGGGTAGGTAGAGCTTGTTGTAATCAGCATAAATTTTGTCGCTGTGTTGAGATTTCGTATCTCTATGACAGAGTATAATTGGTTGAGGGATCGTTCTAATTAGGAAGGTTTCCAGTCGTGTCGTACCTATACGGAATTAAGGGAAAACCATTGAAAAGAAATGAATGGTGTAATTAGCCATTAAGCTTAACAGATAAGAGCATATCTCTTGAATAAAAATAAGAAGAGAACAGTCAAACATATCTTTTTATTTGTTTTTATAATGAAATTGTATTTTGTGTGCAATAAAGAGTATTTTTAAAGAGTATCTTTATCTTATCTTATCAAAATCAATTTCAATAAAGAAGATTGGTGAAACTTCATACTGCGTGAGTTCTAGAACTACCGAGATTTTCCCTGAGTCTACAGTATGGGCTTCTTTAAGAAGGGATTAAAAAGGTTTTTGAATGTTCGGCAAACCATTGATAGCCCCATGGTACTGAAAAAGCCACTAGGCAGTGGTAAACTTTCCATCAGGTAAAATCATTCCATCAAAACAAAAACAAAAAAAAATACGGAACCCTAATAAATATAAATTGTAAGTTTCGGGAAGCGTAAGAAATTGACCTCTTACCATTTTATGTTTAATATCAACTGACCGTTGACATTAATGAGTTTGTGAAAACCGCAAACCGATGATAACGGCAATCTACTAAGTTTATACCTAAATGCTATACTCGTAGTATAGTATTTGAGGTTTCTTCTATATATGTACCTGCCTATTTTTGCAGTGGAGTTTATTTCTTTTTGGTTTTCCTTAAGAGTAATCACAATCAAAATGATTTTAGGTTTTTATTATAAATTTATAGTAATGCTTTATGTAGTAATGTTACAGGTTGCGATGCCCAAGCCACTCGCTACTCGTAGTGATTTTTGTTAAATTTATTTACTTGCTATCGCACACATCACATTGTTATCTCTAGAACATTATCTACTGATATATGTTTATGCAATAATAAAATAAGCTGCGATTATTAACCCGCTTAACACTACGTGAAACGGAAAGCTCTATCAAGAACGTTGCGGTTTTCTTTTAGTTCAAAATCTATTTATTTTGTAAATGTGTCATGAGGTTATTTTGAAACTTTTGATTTATACAATTCTATAAGAATTGCTTGTAATTTTGAAACTGAGCATCTCATCCTTACTTTTTCTTCTTCTTTTTTTGGGTGCCCACTTCTCAACCTTGTTTTTCCGCGGTTTAAGTTAACTGATTTGATCGCCGCGGGCGCGGTGAAGCGTATTTCCTTCCGTGTGCGCAGTGACCCACGACACAGCTGATTTGTTGGTGAGCTACCTCCGCATCTCGTTCGGCAGTATGCCTCGGCGTACTTCCGACAAGTGTCTCTGATTTACAACATTTGGAACTGGGCCACCACACCCATGGCCATGTTAACTTGTATTTATTCGAAATTTGAAATACGATGAACTAGTTTGCGAGCTGCGGGCTTAAGTAGAATATTTGGAAACAATTTTTTTTCTATTCCCAAACATCAATGTTAAACTTTACAGCACTGAAGTGTTCCGTCAAGGCGACATCATAGTCGGTTCCTGACTGCGGCGGGGAATCTTAGTGAGAACGCTTCCATCTGTCGTCATAAATATCAGTTACCATTAGGTGAGATGATGGAAAGGCTAATCAATTGCGGTTACAAAAAAACGACGAACTAGCTTGCGGGCTTGCAATCACAACAATAGATTTTATATTATTTTATTTACCTATGCTAATTTCGAGAATGAAATGTCCTAATTTGTAAACCAAAAGCAAGAAACTTCAGTGGCTGCACACTAGTCTAGTCTTATCAAAATCTGTCCCGGGAAGCTTGAGACCTTTGGAGTTGAGTCTAGCTTTGAAGAACTTTAAAATGTATGTAGCTTATAAAATAAATATTAAACGGTAGAAGACCACTGACCAAAAACATAAAATTCTGGGTTGGTTTAATTTTATAACCATTAAGTATTCTACAACATCGCTAACACTCTTCGAAATGTTTCTGTACAAGTTCTGATAGGACCTTTGTACTAGGTATAATATATTTAAATAAAATATTATGCTGAATTTGTAAGCAGATTTTAATGAGACCACCTCTAGTCTAGAGCCGCTGAAGTGTACTTAGCTTACCATCCCACGTGACAGGCGACAGGGGTGCTCTTGGATCAGGCAGGTGATATATTAATTTGCCCATCATTGCAATATAGCAAAACCCAGGCGATGACAACAGGTTGATGTAAAAATTAAACAGTCTGAACCGATCTCACTGATTGTTGGGTACTTAACACTAGTTTTATGCGCATCTGCTGCGGGTATAATATGTAGATTTAATGGGGAGAGCGAGTGTGCCTTCTTTTAACATTCAGTATATTTTTGATTGTAGTATGTACGAATCAATTTGGAAAATAATGTTAACACCAGATTACAATTCGTTTCTAACTATTTATTAGACAAAATTCACACTTCTTTTTAATACTTATGGGCACCATTAAGCACATATTTTACACCACATTCAGTTCAAGTTTTTTTTACAAAAATAGTACATGATTCTGTACACTTAATTCTCTTTTCTGTCTGATTGATAAAATATACTCATGGACAAAAAAATCGACTCAAAGTTTCATTTTGGAAAATAAACTCAATCTGGCAAAATAAAACTAAACCAAAAGTTCAAAACTGTGTGTTTACTGTTTATGATTTTAGTTTGATGGTTTTAGTGTTTAGCAGTTTTGTAGACTGAGTTATTTTTTCAAAAGTCGAGCAACAAATCTTGAGTCGATGTTTTAGTCCACCAGTGTATTTTTAACGGTCGAGTTTTTAACAAGATAATTTCTATTCGAATTGTTCTTTGTTGTTTTCAAATCAAAATTAAATCTTAAAAAACTCAGAATTACAAAAAGTCTTCGGCATTTGTTTTGCTTTCAGTTTGCAAAATAACAATTTCAGTTTCCTTTCAATTAAGCTTTAATCATCCGTTCCTAACGACGGTTTCGAAGCTTAAACCACAAAAAAGATATAATGATTTTTATTTTATTTTCATGTTATTTTTGCTACCTCCCTATCTTATTCTATCGATGTTTTCCTACCCAAAGGTTGCCTGGAAGAAATTGCTACCTAGCAATAAGGCCGCCTATTGTATCTCTTTTCAATTTGTAATCACACTTTTGTATAAGTATGTATTTATTACAATAAAGTATATTGAATTGAATTGAAGATATAATGATATAATAGAAGGTCCGCTCATACATATGCTTAGGATATTAGTGGTTTGTATTATATGTATTATAGAGTTTGCTTATAGAAGATCATGATCGCACAGTATCGTGACCTTGCCTAGAACGACCGTATACGTCTATAAGCATGTATATGCTCAGGATTTTAGTGAGCGTATTGAGCGGACCTTCTGTTATATCTATTTTGTGCTTAAAGGGAGAAGAGTTTATATGCATGCATTGGTCCTCGTGTTTGGAGTATGGACTGACCTTCCCGAGGTATGGGAATCCCGTTCTATCCCCATAAGAAAGAAGGCCGTAAAGTATACGGTAACTCCATGTAATTTGCGGCTTTCTTTCTCATGAGCGCAGCCTTCTCCTGCTGTGGGGACGATGTTGGTTGTTAACATTAACATTTTGTTTGTTTGTTTTTGTCCCATTGATTTTTACATTGTTTTTGACGTCGCCATTTGACTGACGAGTTTGTTACTTGTGAATACAAGCAATAAGTGTGAATAAGTATAATTCTAACTTTACTTTAGATTATTCTATAGACAAAAATGGCGAAAGAAGTCGTGGGCAGCGCGGCGGCTTGCTTTGAAGCTCAGTAAGCGTTAATTAAGATAAATATTGTAGGTAGGTATACGAGCGTCACTAACATTAATCAATCACATTCAGAATACAAAACAAATCACGTTACCTGTAGAAAAGTTTCTTTTATCGTCTCGTATTTATTTATTACACAAAAATTTTGTATACAAATAGTTTTTCAACCAAATGTTTTTTGTATACCTATCCTAGTTTTAACAAAAGTTTAATTTAAGAGTGCTTCTAAAGCTGGCAGAAAATAAATCGTAAGCCTAAATCTTTAGATATGGATAATTACTTAGAAATCTTATTTTTTATTATAAGTAAAGACTTTGACTTGCATAATTTTGTCAGTTTACACCATGATAAAAAATTTAAAAACAATGGATGAGAATAAATCGAAACTCTTTGAAAGTCAGACTTTTATTTGTGACTTGGAAAATTGAAAATCAGAGTTATAGTAGAGACTTCTTTTAATGAGATAAAATATATTTTTTTTGTACCCACATTATACAGGGTGTTAAAAAAGTGCGTTTGAAATTTTAAGGTGTTTCTCAGAATCAAGTACATGATACAGGAAAAATATTTTAAAAAATCCGATCTCCAAACCAATTCATACAAATTCTTGATTCACTATTCAGATTAAGTATTTTTTCAATATTTTTTCTGTATTCTGTACTTGATTCTGAGAAACACCTTAAAATTTCAAACGCACTTTTTTACATTCTGTATAAGTCGGTCGATCACCCATTGATGATTTACCTTTACTCCCCCTCGTAACATAACAGGAAAGAGTTATTGATAATGCAAACACAACTGAATTAGTTGTTAATTGGCTCAAGATATACTTACACGTCTGATGTGTGTATGAAGGTGTCATCGACCTATCAAGATTATCGACGACGTTTGGATTACCTATATTATTATCGAGTTAGTAATATTTCTTGCTTAGTAATTACACGTTAGTTTTTAAAAAGAACCAAAGATTACCATTTTTTTCTGATATAACTATAGATGTACCTACTACACATATAAATATCAGAAACAGAAAAAAATACAAATTAATTAATTTAATACAAATTGAACTATCGTCGATTCTTAGATCTCGTTTATTTTTTGTATTTTTTTACCCAAGTGTGTATTTATGTATGAATAATGTATGTCCATTGTATTTTTACCGTCTTGTAGCCAACATGGCTTAATGGGGTTTGGATTTCGAATTGCGAGGTTTTGTTAAATTCGTCTCGATTCCCAGACCGACGCTATATTATGCAGGCACCAGTTTTAATTTTCCTGTTTTTATTAAGTTTTTTTTTTTAAATATTTATCATCATTGTCTTAGCCAAATAACACTGAACATAGACCCCATACATTTCATCATTTTACGTATCCAGGAGAATACTACTGAACTTTATATTAGGATAGGAAGAAAATAGGGCGTGTCAATTATGAGGACTGTAAGTATGTATAATGAAATAGGTACTTATTTTTTTGGTGAAGATAATAATAATATTTCAAAGTCAAAGTCAAAGTCAAAGTCAAAAGTCTTCTCGCTCCGCTAACACTTCCCGAAACGTTGAGTGTACAAGTTCCGCGTGGTAGGAACTTTGTACTAGGTAGAAAAAAAAGTCGATTTAAAAGTATGCGTACAGCATCTACTTAAATAAAAAATATTTTGACTTTGACTTTGATAGGTACTTATTTTTTTGGTGAAGATAATAATAATATCTAATAATTAATATATTTATTTGTAACAGACTTTTAGATAGAAGAATAATTTGATGATAAAAGCATATACAGGGTGTCGTTGGTTTTTGGGACACCTGTATAAAGAATTATAATTAAGGGGGAGGGAAGTGTGACATTATGTGACAAGGGGTAGGGGCTATAAACGTTGTGACGTCACATAATAAATAATAAAAAATATATAATTTTGTTTTCATTTATTCAATTCTGGGCGAAAAATTGCAAAATATGTGACGTCATACCAGGGAGGGGGTGGTTCCACAAATGTGACCATCTGTGACAAGGACGGGGGAGGGGATCAAAAATCATGAAATTCGTGTGACGTAATTTATGGATGGTCCCTTATTGGCCTCTGTTCGTATAGTGTTTAATGTAATAATATTATTACAGTAGAATATACAACAGTTATGTAATATAACATTTGTGAAACCAGCCTACCGTTTATGATTTCAGCGGTCTAACAAATATTTGGTAGTTATCTGTAGATATTTGCTTAATAAATACTTACAAATAGTAAGTTTACAATAGCCTTTCGTTTCGGATTACATTTCGAAAAGCTATTGTTCAAAGTTGGTTCTACAGAGAGCTACTCAAATCACCTGAATAGTGCTCTATTTTTAGCTCAAAAAGATATTGGAAGCTAGATGATTAGAAGCTGATTGAGTTACCTCATCGTTATAATTAAATAGTGATTGAAAAAGTCAATCACGTGAAATTTTGAATGTCAAGCGGAAATGTTTGGTTGGGGTTTCAATAATGACCCGATTTTCACTAAAATGCAAATTTTATCGTGCTGGTTCTTATCTGTTTGATGAAAATCAGTTCAGTGGTTCTGAAAGTTTTCAAGATTTACTGTCGGGAGTAATTTTTTTCACATGTCACCTGATGGTAAGTTATCATGGTGCCGAAAGATGGAAGCGGCCTTACCAAGATTCCCTAACGAAATGGGGAACTTCTTGCGGGATACTTTGTTGCTATTAACTATTCATGTTTGGCGGCAAGAATTAGATAAGGTATAGTCGGTAGCCAGGCGGGCTTAGAAATCTATACCCTATCACCAACCAAATTGCGTCCTGCAAACATGGACTCCACCGGGAACGGAACCCGCGACCTCCTGATCTGAAACGAATACAGCTGCACAGGTCCACGGAGGCGGTAACATTTTTAATCTCGTTAGTTATAAAAACACTATTTCGTACGTTCTATTGCTAAAGAAAATCTATCGCATATACTCCTTCAATGTAAATAAAACCTATACTTGTAAAAGTTCGTGACTCACAGGTATCTAAGAAAATATATCTTTTTCTATCGACAGCTTAATAAACAGATGGTGTAGGTAATGTAAACATACTGAAAAAACTCGAATAGAACGCGATCGATCTATGTATATTTACAGTTAGTTCAAGTTCATTAACATTGACGTGATTTTGGATTATATACTATATACAAATACAAATATTTATTTTACATTAAACATGGTAAGTAGTCAGTACAAGGTGTTTGGTTAAAAATAGAGTTTCTCATGTTTAGCTTTTGAATAAAATATTAAATAATTAAATAATGTTAATAATTTGGCGCATATCTTGACTTCTGTAAAAATTTTGAATGCTTAAGCATACAAAATTTTTACAGAAGTCAAGATATGCGCCAAATTATTAACATTATTTAATTATAATCATACAATAAAAATGTCAAGATTAAATTAGATGTAATAACAATGTCATTTGAAAATAATAATAATAATAACAGTTTTGTCTACATTTTAAAATTTAAAAAATCTATTGTACAATTGGGTTTTCAATTTCTTTGTATATGTATACATACAGATATTGGAAATGCTATTTCAATAACTTTATTAACCTTGCTTTCGATGTTGAAAATCCTGGAACTCACATATTATTTGGTTTTATTTAACCCAGTTCCTGAAATAAACCTAACCAGTAAATTAATTGTTTTTCTCTCCACGAAGTTATATACTCGTGAGATATAACATACTAATTCAGTTATATGAATTAGTGAACATTTAATATAGGGGATTCGGAAAACACGAATACTCATTTATTAATAATTACATTCGATTTGATTTTAAAATGATACATTCGAAGCTAGTCCCGCTTGAATTTATAAATTCCTAAATTAAATATAGATTGTTGTTTGTTAATTTTAGAGTTCCGCTCTTATCTGTGGAGATATTTTCACCTTTCTTATCCAGCATCTTAACCTCTTCATAAGTACTACTCGACAGCAGCCTTTTTCTTTACTTGCTCTAAGTAGTTTCCCCACGGTCTTCCTCTAGAGCAAATAAACATTTTATACTTTTCTTCTCCTCTCTATCTTTCTTTCTAAAATAGTATTCAGAAAGCTGTCATGTCATCAGTTTGCATCAAAATTGCATCAAAACATATCCTCTTCTATTCTCTAAAGTATTCAGTACGCTTCTTTTCTCTTTCAACATATCCAGACCCTCTTTGTGTTTGTTTTCTTTTCCGTCCACACATTGATAAGTTCTATGAGCAAAACTAAAATAATCTTGAAAGCCTTATGTTAATAACCTAATCAATTTAATGAAAAATTAAATGGCTGCTGTTAAAAAAAATGATATGTCGAAGGGGATCAAGAGGAATAAAAGGACGCCTCCAAAATACATCAAGCCGGTTTGGATACAAAACCGAGAATAAGATAGAATAGAGGCAGTAGCAATAACAATGACACAGGCAGCATATACATAAACACAAACCCAAATAAAGACATGCACTCGAAAACCATACTCTGGGCTTCGAAATTCGGGTAAAGACTGAATGATATCATACTCGTAACTCAGGCCTACGTCTATTTCTTGCTTTCTCAGAGTGCATAGCCTTGCTAAAACAATGCTGTTGTCATCCCAACACAATGACACGACCTTACTTCATATGGTGCTCTATATGGGGCTTGTATGTTTATTTAGCAGCTGCTTGCGAGATGGTTCGCGCCTTGACTCTAAACATGTTACTTTCATATTCCATACTAATTGCATTGTTCTTGGCGCATTGTCTTATAGCTCTGCTTGATGTCTTAAGAGATTAAAAGTGTTTTTGCTTGATATGACGTGTGTCGTGTGCTTAATGAAATAGGAAGGCCTTTTAGTTTCCGTCCATTATTTAAGAATCTCACTCACTACGAGCTATACTAGCGAGACTTATTGAAATCTGGAAAGGAGCCTTTGGATCATATTTACGAACGATTATATTTTAATATTTCAATTCAATATTTTTTCTACTTAGCTACGGAAACACAAAAACGTAAATACACACATAGGTACATAGGGTTGTTAAAAGAATATGATTTTCTTTCATTATGGTTTTTAAAGCCTGCGTACAGTAAAATTCCTTGTTAACGTGCAACACTGATTTAAAATGTTGTAAAGTCGATGTAAGACTTAACAAAATATGCATATACAGCCTTACGATTAAAATTATAATGCTAATAGAGCATAAAAGAATTAAAAAAGTATTCGTCATGTTTAAATTTTAAAAATAAGAAATTATACTTACAATTGGGTTTTAGTTTAATTTGTTTAAAACAATCGAACAACTTGTCTGTTAATTATTTGATATGTTATTAATTCTTTAGGATTTAATAGATGTTGGTTTTTGCTGAAATCAAATCTATCAGCTGATTATCTTACTTTGTATGTGGAAGTCAAAATTTTTATTGCGACTTCAACAAGTCATAGAACAAAAGTAGTTTCGTTTTATAAGCAGAAACGCACCTTGCTACACCTTTTTGCGAATATATAACATTTTATCGAATTTCAAATGTTCAGTGATTTCGAAGTTATTGAAGGGTGAAATAAAATGCAATTTAAACTATTGCTTATCCTAGAGAAATCGTATATCAAACCAGACTATTATTAATGAAGGAGTGTTTCAAAGTTTATATCTCCTTTCATTTTTTCAAAGTGGTACCATTTTTTACAGATGCCGTTTTCTGATAATTTGACACCGACAGTAGAATATGAAGTGGCTGTGCCCTCTACTGTTGCTTGTCTTATCTGTGGGATCCATTTGGGTACATCAAGTGAGTACAAATTGTCTATTTCTCCTTTTGTTTCTTATTTATAATACAGATTTAAAGATTCTGTATAATATCGTCACAAACAATTGAAGTTTGTTTGCGCACTATTGATTTTAATTTAGGGTTACCGAACACTACTAAACTTTTCTGTTAGTCTAAAAAACCTTCAAATTTTCAGTTCAATAGCAAAAATCTGTTGGCCGTTTAGCCAAATTGAAATTTCTTTGGTTCATCTGACCGAAGCCAGGTTTTGTAAAGGTTGACCCAATTTCCTGAATCGGTATTGAAATTGATACCATAAAGGTTAGATAGTTAAATGTATTATGGGCCTATTGTATGTGTAACCTATTATTTTGACTATTTCAGATTGAGATTGATCGAGAGCACATAGACAAAATTGATATGTCAAACAGGTCTGAGTCACGTCAAAGATCTATAGTAAATGCGACAGCTAAAAAACACCGACATAAGGATTTAGGTAACAGTAAAAGTGACTACGTTTTCACAAGTAGATAAGTATATACTTTTGTAATGTTTAGTCCTATTAAAATTCTCGACGCTACCGAGGTGCTTCTCAATAAATTAGAAAGATTGCAAAATCTATGTATCCGCTTCATCTTTGGTTTGCGTAAATACGACCATGTTTCGGAATACAGGTCTCAACTTAAGTGGCTCCCTATTCGCCGTCGCCGTGATATGCACACTCTCTCGCTTCTTTATAACATCCTACACAATCCTTCCTCTCCTTTGTACCTTCGAGAGCGCTTTAATTATATGGTCCCTAGAGGTATGCCTTGCCGATCTATTACTTCCCTGCTCCTCAAATTTCCCTCTCACTGCTCTTCCCGTTATGGTGGATCTTTTTCTGTACACGCTGTTAGGCTTTGGAATGCACTGCCACACGAAATTCGTGACAGTCCGAGCATACACATCTTTAAGAGAAGAGTTAAAGAACACTACTTGTCCTGACTTTCTTACTTTCTTTTATTTACTGCAACTTATTATATATATATTCTTTATATGTATATATTATATTTATTCGATATTATTTAATATATATGTAAATATGTTTATTTAGTGTAAGTATATCAATAAATATATATGTGTATATCATTTATGTGTAATGGTATTTATTATTGTTATTTTTTTGTATATTTTTCTTATAGATTTATCTTTTTGCTGGTTTATTAGAACGATTATAGGTATTTTATATTTTCAATGCTCTGTCAGATCTCTTACTTTATTTGTACACGCCTTTACCCGTTTATATCCCATTCTCTCATACTTACTGGTTTGTTGGCAGAAAACTCTTACAGAGTTAAGCATACCATTTGTAATTACGTTTACAATCCTTGTATTTATCATGTATCAGTGTACAATAAACAATAAATAAAATAAATAAATAAAATAAATAAAATTTAATACTACTTTTGCCTTTGGCCATTGTTTTAGAACCAACGAACGCCTACACATTATGCCTTTTTCAGTATTATATCTAGTACCTAGGTTCAAATTAAATTACGAATCATATGAAGGGAAAAAATACTGACCTAGAATTTTTACAACATCGAAACTCTCAAAAAAACCTTAAAAGCAAATGCAAATTTTCACAAGCGTAAGTAACAATATCTACCAATATCACGGTAATGCACTTTTTTGTGTAATTTTAGGAGCTACGCATAGGAGGCGCACGTATTCCAAATGGAGTCAGTGGAGTGCCTGCAAAGAGGGGCGGAGGACCCGACGGCAGCGATGCCTCAGACGACGAGTTTGCGGAGACGCGATGCGGATAAAAGTCGCCAGGTACGGTTGACACATTTAATCCGCGTGTTTTGGGTATGGCCTAACATTCCGAGACAGCCAAATCCGAATTGGTGGAGGTTGTGGGGCTAGTGGCCAACCCTAGAATCAGAAGTTGTAAATCTTCATGTAAGTAAGTGATATGGCATGGTTATAACATCCAGTGACGTGGCTTACCCACTGCGGCTTGGCGTGTCTTGTGAAACGGTCGGAATAAACCAATTTACAACCCTGTCTGTAGTCAGTTTACCTACATTATCGAAGGACTCACGCAAGTCGCAGAGAGTTACGACCGCAGGTACAGTCAGCAGCAATGAAAATGTTAAAGCACTACTAGCGGGGTTGGCTTTCTTAATCTTCCAGTGCCATGTTTAAGGTTGAGGATCGGGTAATTATCTTAATTTTTTGGTAAAGCTTGATCATGTTCTTTCTCTGTTATCGTGTCAATCGTGTGGTACCTATTAACCGTACTAACACCAAGGTATAGATGGCAGTTGCTTGTTGGGCATATTTTAGATTTACACTTACGGAAGTGTGCAATGCGTCAATCACACAGGTTAACTGACTACAGACACGGTCGTAACCGGAATGGGTTTGACTGATTATCTCGACCTTTTCCGTGCTTTGCAAAGCACGTTAAGCTATTCGTGTCGGTTGCTATGAGCCATCTCGGAGGCTTTATTAGAGGCTTGAAAACTTCTGACACTAGAGTTGGTAACTAACACTACAACCTCCACCTATCCAGATTTAGCTCCCGTGTGTGAAGTAAGTCCGAACCTTCCCGAAGTATGTGAAGAGCCCGTGTAACAGTGAGCACAATGTGGGTAATGTGTGTTGTTGATATTGTATTGATTTATTTTTAAAGGATTTTGCTCTGACCGGCTCAAAAATACCGATTTGGTGAATCTTAAATTTCCTTATACCGGCCAGGAATATTCAATTCACATACCTTTGATAACGTTATGAATGCTCAATCATATTATTGCAGCAATGATCATGTTTACTTACACAAAGTTCTAAACATAAATACGATGCGCACGGTAATCTTCGGTAATCATCGGCGCGAGAGACGGTACCTGTGCAATCTTTATTATAGTTAAGTAGTTTACTCGTGTGTTTACTTACAGATGCAGCGAAGAGAACGGTACACGAATAGAACCTAAACAAAGAAGATCAAAGAATCAGAATGCTGGAAGAGAAATACGGTTACAATCGGTACGTAATTTATATTCGCATTTCGATTAAAGGGTATTAATATCGCTAGCTAAACAGGATTTTAGCTACAATACAAAAAAGACACCGGCTGCGCGACAACAAAGGGATGTGATTTTTTATGAGCTGTTTGTATGTACTTGTTTGTCTTGACCTTTGTTTTTAATTTTGTTGAAATTGAATGAAAAAACTTCCTTAACAAATCGTGTCAACATTTTAATTAAAATTGTAGAATTGCAGTAAATTTTAAACAAACATTCAAAAGCAACTCTGAAGGATTTCGTTGCCGTAAAGTTTTAATTACTTAGATAGTTTTGTCTCCGCAATTTCCTGTAAAACATATACATAATAATTCTTGTTATTTCAAACTTTCTAGTATTCGTCGTACTTATTAGCTTAAGAACAAGTACCTAAAATATCAACGCCAAACAAAAGACATCCAAGAATACCCTGTACCTATCTACTACATCTTTGGTAACGTTTTATGGAACATTATATTGAAAGTAAACCACTATGTTGACTATGACTTTGTGACCAAATCTATTATGGTTAAGATTTATCCCCCAATTACAAGCTTTATGATTCACTTTAATCAGTGTAATAGTTTCCGAATAAATCGTAGCCATGCGAACATATACTTATACGAACAGGTACTCATACTTAAAGGCCAAGTACAGAAGCTCCGTTTGGACTACATTTAAAAAAATGTTCAGTTTCAAGAGGATAATTACTACAACTTATCTTTATCCTGTAAAAATAATGACAAATTACACACCCATATGTTGTACATATTTCTACTACTTGCAAAAATGACAAAACTGATCCTAATGAAATAGTTCAATATTTTCAGGGACTGATTTTAGACTTTATCTGAACGGAAATTATTTGTTTCGGGGCGACAGAATTTGCTCTCCTTTCGAAAAGCTTAGAGTCTTGAGAAAGGAATATTGAGAGAGAAAAAAAAAGTGAAAAAATTACGAGTTTGCCCGAATAAAAAACCAAAATAAACCAAATTCATACAAATTGCTCAGCTAATTCCGAAATCAAAATAACCAATCCGGACTTGGCTCCGGACGGCCTAACTTTCCCAAATATCGGGAGAATCGGGACGAGGCGCGTGCCCTAGCAGTTGATATTATATGAGTTGTTAATGAATTACCAACTTTATATTATTTCATATCTAATATATTGTTTCACCGTCTCTAGAAATATTTTCTGATAAATAAAGATTACCTACAAACATTGTTTGCTAATTGGAATAGAATTAATAAAACTGAGAGTACTAGAAATAAACTTTCACTAAGTGTAATAAATAACTTTCATGAAATAAAATACTGTAGATTTGAATCACACTTTCTAATCAACGCAGCCGCAACAACTGAGGCAGCTAGAGGGTGATATACAAAAGAGGTTTCGCGGTTTCTCTCCCTGGGGGCCTTGGAGTCCCTGTTCAAGGAAATGTACAACAGTGAGACGAAGGTACGTTTTTTATCTACTTATTCATAAGCTATCATTTCATGTGATGATGGTCAATGATGATAATACCCATTAGAAGTCGACTTATCCAGGACAACCAAAACAATGGCAAATTGGCTACCTTTAAACGTACGTAACCTTTAGTCTCAAGATGGCTTTCCAAGGTCTGTGTTTTCACGGATCAGCGGGCCGTCCCGGGCACTCTTGTGCCACTTTGAAGTTACCGCCACACTGTGGATTCAACGGTCTAAAAAGCCTTTAGAAGCGAGCACTGCGCCGCCGCTGGTAGTCTCAGGGCGCATTGGTCTAGACTAGTGTGATGAGACCCTTGAATTCTCTGACCGTGGGAAACCAACTTAAGATTAGCCACAGATTATGGCAATTTTTATATTATAAAGCTCAGACGTATATATGTCTATGGTACTTAACTAAGGTAGATTTAGTCGTTTAGGCACCCTTGGCAACTTTTCAGTACCAGTTGCGAAGGGAACGTACATTTGAAAGGTCTCCTTTTTTGTAAATGGTTCAGAATTTCATAATAATCCCAAATGCTTCACTATTGATGTGAACCAAAGTTTGTTAAGGACAAGTGATAATTTCGTTGGGATACAAACTCTTCACTGGCAAAAAGGGTATAAATTACAAAAAGAAAAAAAAACTAATTTAATTTTTTTTTATTTTTTTTTTATTATACATTGAAGTTGATAACTATAAATTTTGAGCCTGCGTAACTAAGCAATTAACTTACGTCTAGTGCCTTCTTGGAAGCACTTTAGGCTAATTAAATTGAGTATCCATTTCACGCGTACTTCTGGGAAGAAAACGTGGTTTAAACTGGCTGAAAATGAGTTAATTCGGTATTTCGAGCGTACTTCGGGAGAAATGAGAGAATATTCCAAATAACCTTCTGACATTCAAAGTAAAACCAAATATCAATAATACGGTTTATGACAAATATGTGTTGTAATAATTTGAGGTGTAAACATGAGAAAATTACTTTTCTTATAAATCGGTCAGTTTTGTATGGGAAGCCCAAAAATATTTTTGTGATTTTAGCAAAGTGATTCACAATCTTTCAGTTTTGTATTGATATTGTCTTCTTCTTCTAATTATATTGCGTGGCACATTTAAAAGTTCTATCCACAAGGTATAGACGGCGGTTGCCTAGTGTTGCACTTAGCATCACTCGCGGTCTCGTGTAGGGCATTTAGATTTACACATACGGACGTGTGCAACGCGACCATCATACACATCTAGAAATCAGAAGTGTAGGTTTTCTTACGATATTTTCCTTCACCGTTAAAGCAGCTGGTATGAAAAACTTATTGGTGCACTGGCCAGGATTTGAACCCACGAACTGGGTTAGGAGGACGGAGTTACTACCCGCTACGCCACCGACGCTTTTTGATATTGTAAAAATAGATGAATAGATGTAGTATTTCAGTAGAAACACACCTTTTGGTTACATCTGTAGTTTAATGAGCAATAAAGTTTCATGCTCACGTGCTACGACAAATACATATTTCAACTAATTAATGAGTTACGTTACTTTAATGAAAATCTGATTAAAGTTACTACTTTTTCTTTTAAATTACAATTAATTTTTGAGTTTTTTTTATTTTGTACGGTGTATATCTATGCATTCTATCGCACTAAGCTGATTTTATAATACCTCTTAGTTTCGGCCGTATAAACATACGAATCTAACATTTTTTAATCTATGCTATATTTGAAAATAAGTCAAAACCATTTAGTATTTATAGTATTTCTGTACTTTTAAAGTAAATGAATGAATATCTCAAAAAAACGATCTACTTTACGTACATATTATATACCTACATTCGAATTGTTTAATATTCCTTTACTACGATGCTTATACTAATAAGGCCTGTCAAGACCTAATGGGGTCTAACCGCGTAGATCAGACCCATTAAAATTCAATTTAAAAAAGCATATATCATCGCCTTAGAGTGACAATCTCGGGAACGCTTATTTGCATATTTTTATTTTATAACTCTATTTCTAGCTTTTAACGAATTTAAGGCAACAATTTGAAATGAATTGTTGAAGCATCTGAAACCCCATTAAAATAACTAATGAATACACAATTTGAGGGACAAATTGTATTAGTAAAAATTTTTTTACGACGAGATTTTTCCTTCCTCCTGGAAGGTACCCTTTCTGCATTGACGAGGTTTTCACTGTAAGGCGACGATATTTTTTATTTCGTGACACAAGAAGTTTTTTTAAAAACATGTGTTTTGAGTATCATTTTCAACCGACTTCAAAAAAAGGAGGAGGTTCTCAAATCGTCGGAACCTTTTTTTTTTTTTTTTTTTCTATGTATGTTCACCGATTACTCGAAGACGCCTGAACCGATTTCAAAAATTCTTTTTTTGTTTGAAAGGGTATACTTCACAGGTGGTCCCATATTAATTTTATCGAAATCGATTCAGCGGTTTTTGAGAAAATCAACAAAAACATAGCAAAATTGGAGTTGCTACGATTGAAGTTGGTTGTTTTTAACGTATTCAGCGTGGTCATTATAAGTATAGATAATACTTGTGCAAGGATACCCAGCTGTTTTCTCTTTTCCAATTTGTCCTCAGAATCTGCCAGAGACGAACACTATGCGGGCGGAAGATGATCCGCCAGTCGGCTTACTGCTACCTGGAGGGAAGCTACTGCCACCACTGGATCAGGTCCCGGATGCAGCGGCGAAAGGACCCAGGTGAACTAGCACATAGGTACTATTGGCTAACAAGTTTTTTTTAACTTAAGTAGAACAAAATCAGCTAAAACTATTTAAACTAAGCTTCTCGCGAAACTGTACAACATTGCGCAAGGAACCCATAGTCAATTCGCTAGTTTTTTTAACTTTTTTAACAAGTCGATCAGCTGATCGGCCAACTTAGTACGAGTATGTATGGGTAATACAAAAAAAATTTTTTCGAATTGACTAAGGGTTCCTTGGGGAAATTTGTTCAGTATTCAGAAAGTTTAAGTTTCAGCCGATTTTGTTAGACCTTATATTATACTAAAGACTAAACAATCTTCAGATTCTTTTACTGGCTTGTTTAGGTTTATAAAAATAACTTTGTAGGTATCTGTGGGTTGTAATGCTTGTTATGCGATACGATGGTGTGAATAAGAAGAAGAAATGTACGAATTATTTCATCCTTTTGAACTCTATGTTATATAATGTGTGACATTGTAAACGTATAAATTACCAAATATTAGAAACAATTATTACAAACAACATTTTTGTTTATAAATTACAAAAAAATACGTTAAGTTTTTAAAGTTTATAAGAAAAGTTTGGTTTTTATAAAAATATTTAACTTATAAATTTAATTTATAAAACTTTATCTTAAATAGCATAAGAAGAATTTAGTAGACAAATCAACTAAGTACATACGAGGCTAGCTAGCATTCTCTGATATATGAAGCTTGAATTGATATTGAAGCTTGGGTAATGGGAGTCACTTCAAAATCAACTAAACCTTACTCGTCACAGAATAAGGCACTATCGCAAGGGACCTAACTCTGCACCCCTTATCCCATTGATAAACCTACCGGCCAGAAAGTAGCGCAAAGTTCGTCGGGAGCGAATGATGTATCACACGGGCGGGCGGGCTGATGTAAAATTTTCGGATTTTCAATAAAAAAATTGAGTATCAACATTTATTAGTTATTTTTTGATGCTATCTTAAAATGTACTATGATTAATTAACTTTTGGGTATTCCTTCAAGTTATCAGATTTTTTGATATCAGATGCTACGAAACTATAAAAGAAAGATATCGAAAGGGAGTTGGAGTGGTACAGATGCTGCATGTATAAAACAACGCGTAAAAATGATATTTCAGTTCAAAAACGTTTTATTTTTCAGTTGATAAAAAAATCACTTGTTTCTTAATTATGCTGAATAAGCAGCTTAAAATCTTAATTAATTTATATTTTTAAAGAAATGGTTGCTTTCTTTGCTTTAGATTATTGCCTATTACGCTGACTCTTATTGTCTCTCACATGTGGGTAATTTGATTTTTTTATTCTCATAATGTAATTGATAACAATAGACAAAAAATACTTATGTAACTCAATACATGATTAGTTAAAGATGCTTAATAAAAATTGACAAATTATACGACAGGTAATTTGTAACTAAAACATCGCGTTTTCCGTAAGTGACTGACTCCCTTTCGCCCATTTTCCCCTATGAAGCTTTGTAATATAAAAATCCTTTTAAAAAATCTACTATTTAGTAACAACGTTTTCCATAATCACAGAGAGCCGCACTCAAGTGCAGTCAATGCCAGAAGCCCCGATGCCAGCCATCCACCCTGAGGACACCAGGTCACCGCACCCCCCGGACCCCGAATGCGGCAAGTTGGGCCGCTACCGGGGCAGTCCGGAGAACCGTCTGCGCTCACGTATGCGGGAAATGATGCGGATCATTGGGGGCCGACCAGCTCCGCCTGGGAAATGGCCGTGGCAGGTCGCGGTGCTGAATAGGTTCAAGGTATGTGGTTAACAACCCATATCGCCCTACTGCAGGGGCACGGGTCTCTTCCCATACCTCGGGAAGGTTAGGCCATACTCCACACACGCGGGTCAAGTCCGGATTCTTATGATATGTTAACTTCAATGATTGACACAGTGGTAACCATAATGTCTGCTTAAGTTGGGTCGTTACCGTGTCACCATATTGCATGATGCTCCGTCATTGGTGACTAACTATGAATTAGTGCGGGCAGTTTACTATGCTTTTTTATTCTCAATTTTCTATAAATTCCTTTTTTCTAGGACCATTAGTTTAGCCGGTACGCTTTATGGTCAAATGAAAAAAAAAACACTTTTTTAAAAAAATTGCCCATCTTCGGCTGGCTGAATCTCCGCAACTAATAGGCCTTGAGAGTTGGAGTTGGGCTCGAATTATGGCAAATTTGGTTAACTTTACATTAGTGCTATGTAAAGATACTTAAAAATGCTTTCTTAACTTATTTTTTCCGAAAAAACTGAAACAAGTACCACAGGAGTAGCACAGGGTTTTCAGTGCTGCAAACTTTGGAATAAACTGTTCTTAGGGGTCTTAACAACGTATAAAAAAATCGTAGATACATGCGATGTGTGATTTTTTTGTTCACTAGCCTACAAAGGCAGTTTCGCAGAATGGGGAAGAAAACTGACAACGCTCGCCGATAGAGGCGCTGATATCGCTTGACTCATACTTACTGTCAAAACGTATAGAAAAAATTGTTTACGTGAACTTAACATAAGATTATTAAAACAATGCCGCGTTGTGTGGCGATTGGTTGCAATAATAATGGAAATCATTAATTTCCTAATGATTCTCAGATGAAGAAGACGTGGGAAAACTTACGTTTTCAATCGTGTATTTTTGAACTTCGCCTTTAATTAAGGAACAGTCCAAGTCGCATACATTTTACAAAAAAAAACATATTATTACACCTCGATAATAAAAAACAAATTGAAAGTTGTTATGAGTCAAGCGTCCGTAGCGCCATCTGCAAATAGCTTTGCGTTTTCTTCCCCATTAATTTACAACACGAACATGCCTTATTTCATTGAGAGCACGAATCCTTATTACATCACTTAAATCTAATGCTCTCGAGAAACACTGCTGTCGATTCGATATTTACGATTAAACTTATTTGACAGGACTAATCTAAATTTAAGCGTCCTGTCCTTGTCTTTTTGATATAGAAAGAAAAAGACAGAAAACTTAAATTAAGTTTAATCCTGTCAAATAAGTTTAATCGTGACAACCGAATCGACATTTCCTCTTTTCCATTTACTGAGAAATTAATATGCTTACTGACAAGAGAAAATCGAGTAACAAATATAATTTAGCTCACTTCTTTAGTCTCAGATTCTGGAGACTATTACAAGTTATTAGAAAATCATTGGAGCAAGAAATTGGACTGAAAATGTTTTATTCTACGTATTTATTATTTCGACTATTTCTTTTTCTCATCGGAGAAAATTTAGACAGAAGCAAACTATGAGTTTTTTGGTTAAGATTTAACATTTATTTTATTAGAAATAGTGCGTTTGAGAGCGAGTGTGTCTCGAAAATTCCCAGGAAATAACACCTTACCCGCGTGATGAGAAAAAGATCTTATCAGTTCTGAAACGCTCATAATTTCTTGACATCTTTAGATCTGGATAACACCAAAGATATATTCTGTAAGTATTTCAAGGAAATTATTTACCTATAGCATTATCGATAAAGCGCAGAAAAGTTGCCTTTGGGTCTCCGCACAAAATAGATTTCACAAATCTTAAAAGATTTTTTTTTTTGATATCATAATATTTTATTGGCAACCAGTTTTATTTAGTATATTGTTTCCTTGGTCGATGTATGTTGCTTTCCTTTTTCTTTTTTTATATTATGATATTTTTATACGTGGGAGAGCCATGCTTCGGCACGAATGGGCCGGCTCGACCGGAGTGATACCACGGCCTCACAGAAAACCGGCGTGAAGCAACTCTTGCGTTGTGTCTCGCCGAGTGTGAGTAAGGGTACCGGAGGCTCAACCTCCCCCCCCCGCATTTGTGACTCCTCTGGTGTTGCGGGTGTCTATGGGCGGCGGTAATCGCTTACCATCAGGTGATCCGTCTGCTCGTTTACCACCTATCACATAAAAAAATTAAAATGATATCAAACTTTTTGATACATTATTAATTTTATAAGCTTGCGTTTACATTATTTTAAATAATAAATATATTATAGCATAGTAAGTTAATGACCACCAATTATAATTACGGGTAACTTAGCCCTTAGAATATTCCTTTTATTTTCACTGTATATATGCTAGATTTGAAAATTTTGTTTTTAGTTGTTTTTGCGGTTCACAGTTTTTTTGGTCGTAATTATTTAAGCAATTGAAATATTCTCGTATCGGCCATACAAAAGACATCAACGAGTGATGCAGTAGGTATCTTGTAGTTTTTCTTAAAGCTACTGCTGAAGGCATTAAAATCCACTGTCAAAAAATCGAGAATAGCTAAGATTCTTTTGTTAGCTGCAAGCTTTGCACAAAAACGTTTCAGTCCAATCTATCTAGTAGTTTTTGAGAAAATATCGGAGATTTATACACACATGATGGCCGAAAACCATTTCTCGAGGTCGCACAGGTCGCTTTAAAACAGAGCGGTTTGATTACTTTAAAGCTTGAAATTAAACATTTCTCAAGCTGTAAATGCCGAAGGACAGACAGCAGACAAATAGACAAAATAACGGTTTTCAGTTTGGCTACGAAGCCCTTAAAAGGAAAACTGAATACTACCTAGTACATAAATAATAAATTATCTCCGTGTTTCGAGTAAGGCGTAACCTTTCCGAGATGTGAAAAGAGACCCATGGCCTAGCCGTAGGGATGCTGTTGTCTTTAGTAGGTACAATTTCTACAAACAGTGCTAACTTCCATAATAGTCGTTAACACAGGCGTAGATCCAGGGGGGGGGCAATGGGTGCAGTTGCCCCCCCCCTGAAGCCTGACTGAAGTACTAAAACTTCTAGAAAATGCAAATAAATAGAGGCATTTCTTAAGTATTCAAAAAATTTGGCGCTCGCTGCGCTCGCGACTTTTTATATTGATGGTTACTACCACCGTCCGCTCCATAAATAAGGGTACACAAAAAATTTGAACCCCCTGAACGAAATCCTGGATCCGCGCCTGCGTTAACAACCCATATAGTCCCCTCGGCAGGGGGACGGGTCTCTTCCCATACCTCGGGAAGGTTAGGCCAAACTCCACACACGGGGATCATGTCCGGATTAGTGGAGGTTGTGTGTGGGGCTAGTGGTCAACCCCGGTGTCAGAAGTTTCGAGTTTTTATTTTCAGAATAGTTCTTTCCACATATTGATTTTCTCATATGGACTTATACTCCTTTTGTCCACAGGAAGCGTTCTGCGGTGGTACTCTAGTTTCTCTTCGGTGGGTAGTGACCGCGGCTCATTGCGTCAGGAAGCGGTTGTACGTGCGTTTGGGAGAGCATGATCTGCTGGTCAAGAGCTTCGGCGAGTTGGAGCTGAGGGTCACGGAGGTGGTTGTGCACCCTCGCTACGACCCTGACACGGTCATTAATGATGTGGCCATGCTAAGGTAAATACATTTTAATGTAGTGTAGCTGACTATAGACGCTGATCATGGCTGGTATGATGGTTATAGACGTTTATCTCGACCGTTTGGAGCCGGTTCCTATAAATGTATGACCCATTTTGTACAAGTCTGGAGATAGTTCTTTGTAACTTCTGTGTAAACTTGTAAGTCTCTTTTGAAATGAGATTTTCATATTTAAACACCATCTTCTTCGCTGACAGGCTGCCAGTGCCAGCTAAGCCAGACCTTGGTCACGGTATAGCATGCCTGCCCCAGCCGAGTCAGATGCTGGCTCCACACACCACCTGCGTCATCTTAGGGTGGGGCAAGAAGCGACCCTCAGACGTTCACGGCACGAGGATACTGCACGAAGCGCAGGTAAGTTGGGTTTCATTCTAATCTAATAAAAAACAATACTAGAGTTGATATCCTCCTAAGGCCCAAAGGCCTACTTGTAGGATTAAATGTCAGTAGTCATTCAGACCCGAGGTAGTTTTTTTAATTTAATTTTTTTATTGCATATGCGGCCCAGGGCCCTATTTGTAGGCCATAATCCGCTATTAAATCATAGCCCTAAGCCTCTCAGGCTTATGTCAGGTGATTAGTATAAAATAATATTTAACGTATCTTTATATTTTGGTAATTTATTAAATAAAATAAATAGTAATATAAATAAAATAAATAGTAATATAATAAATAGTAATATAAATTAATAAATAATATAAAATAAATAGTGTTATTGGTAGGACCTTGGGTGGTAATGACTAGAAAACCAAAAAAGTCTTAAGCCTTACGAGGATATTCTTTGACATGTAATTTTAATTAAAAGTTATTTCGAAGATACAGAATGTTGTGCTTAGTTCTGTGTTTTCTGGACTATGTATTTTTTCTAAATGTAACAGACAACCTTCTGCAAGAAGACTGTATATACAGTGTATACCTGTGCTAACAATGTTATTGCGTGTGAATATCAGAATATACCTTCTATCCCTTCGGCATTTTGTATACTATAGAATAATTAAAATTTCAAAGGTTTGTTAGTGCGGTGGATGATATATTAGTAGTCTGTGGGCGGAGTCTGTCTTGTACTAACTACCTAAGAGTGCTATCCGCTACATGTGTTTACACCAGTGTTTCAAATCGCTGTTTGTACCTACCGGACGCGTGTATTGTGAAAAGTGACGCTCTTCCTATATAGGGTCCTTCTAAAATACCTGAAAAAAAATTAACACTAGCTTCTATTCATCAAATTGAACAACTTTCCCCAAGGAACCAATAATCAATTCGCAAGTTTTTGGACTTCCCATACAAAATTGTTATACTTATTTATCACTTAGTATGAGGAGTCCAACATTTTTTTGTAAACCGAGTATAGGTTTCTCGGGGAAAGTTGTTCAGTTTCAGTAGTACAAGCCGTAGTAATTTTTTTAAGGTATTTCATAAGGACCTTGTATACACTTGGCAGTTCCAGATGGGAGCCACAAAAATTATAAATAATAATAATAAATTATATTAATTATATAAATATCTGGGACAAATTACACACGATCATCTGGTCAAATGTACTGTCAGAGTAAAAATCTATAAAGTATTCGAGGTATTGTAACAAGCAAAAACTGCACAAATAAGTATACAGAAAGAAACAAACAAAGCCACGAGATATTTAGGGCAAATTTCAGAGTTTCCAATAAAAATACACTGTCTCATTTTATGATGCCTATCCTACATAATCTTCAAAGTTTATATTTTTCATTATTACTTTGTTTTTGTTTGTGGCACTAAATCCTGGCCCTAATTTTGATTGGGACTGGTATAGGTGATGTGCGCGTATATAGGCTTTATTGAATACATTTCCAGAATTTATATTATCTCTGAAGATATTTTTGGCTCAAGGCTTTAGTTAGCTAAGTACACCGTCGGTATTACTTAGTTATTCTGTGCCCTCAATGTATTTATCTTCAAATTATAAATTTTAGGAAAATTTGGTCTGAGTCAATAATAAACGAAAAGCATAATACAACTGAACTTCTACCATTATTTAATTTTACTACTATTACTTATAAGTTCCTTCTGAAATACATACTTAGAAAAAAACCTGTGCTTTCTCCTCAAGAAACTGAACAACTTCCCCAAGAAACCTAGACTCAAATCGAAAACTTTTTTGCTTCACATATCATACTAATTGATCATTACGGAGTTCGCAAAATTTTGGAATAATTATTTAGTTTCATGTTAAAACATTCACACAATTTACAATTTGAAACCTTCTACTAAAACAGGAATGCGTTCTTTAATTATAATGAAAGTTTTCAACAAAGATGCAGGCGGGGATCCAGGGGGGAGCAATGGGTGCAATTGCCCCCCCCCCCCTGAAGCCTGACCGAAGTACTAAAACTTCTATAAAATGCAAATAAATAGAGGCATTTCTTAACTATTCAAAAATTTCGCGCTCGCTACGCTCGCGGCTTTTTATATTAATGGTTGATTCCACCGTCCGCTTCATAAATAAGAGTTCACAACAAATTTGCCCCCCCTCTGAACGAAATCCTGGATCCGCACCTGCATAGATGAAAATAACAATAATTACAGAATAGTGCTCAAAGAAGACGCATTCTAAATTTCACGCAGTAGAAATAGTTGTTTTTTTTATGATTATTAGGTTTCTACAATACAGCAAGGCGTGTGTCGCCGTTCGTACTGGCAGTACGCGATAACAGACAACATGGTGTGTGCGGGGCGCGGCCGGCGCGACTCGTGCGCAGGCGATTCGGGCGGGCCTCTGCTCTGTCGGGATCGGAACATGAAGTACTATTTGCAGGTGAGGTGATGTCCCTCAAGTATGTGTAAATGTGTGTTAACAACCCATGTCGTCCCCACTGCAGGGGCATGGGTCTCTTCCCATACCTCGAGAAGTCTAGGCCATACTCCACCAAGTCCGGATTGGTAAGAGGTTGTGCGGCTAGTGGCCAACTCCAGTCTCAGAAGTTTTCAAGCCACCTATAAGGCCTCCGTTAACGACTACCATCTAGCGATAGCAGTCGGCACCTACGGCTTAACGTGGCTTGCGAAGCACGTAAACGGTCGAGGTAAATGCCACTAACAGTCAAACCCATCCAGGTTATGACAGTGTCTGTAGTCAGTTAAACTGCGTGATCGACGCTACCACGTAAGCCGCACTGAGCCACGACCGCTTCCTTATATTTGACCCTTGAGTATATTTTCTAATAAAGATACTCTCATATTGGCAGGACTAAGTAACGTATAACTTGGTATGGTTGGTGATTCAATACAATTTGTGCTCTGTTACACTCGTACTGGTAACAAGCAATAACGGAAAATATGCGATATTTCGGACGGGCCTCATCTTTGGTACGCTCTGGCAGGATCGAGAAGTGCGATATGTTCACAGTTAACATATCCTGTCATTACAACTTTATAGACTGTCAACTGTCTTTATAACTAGTAGTAAGTTTTGGCAGTAAGCAGTAATGGATAAAGAAAAAAGTAGGGCAAGTTATATGGGCGGACCTCTAACCTACTGGGACCGAAAAAATGTCCACTATCCGCGTATAAATCATTTGACTTCGCGTATGTTACGTAAAAACCATTCGACAAGACTACTTGGATTTATGAAGCAGAAATATAAATGATAGGTGGCTCTACATTTTATTCAAATATTCGTATGTTTACTTTGCTTAAAGTTAGCATATACGCTAACAACTTTATTTATAATGTATTTTTACACATAAATTGCTTTGCCTTGATGTATTTTAATACATAAAAAGATATTGTATTTATATAACTTTTATCGTCGAGGTATGAACGCGTATGAAAATATTGTCATGGCAAAAAAGGAGATTGAGATTTTAATGAGGACTGATTGTTTTGTAAAAATATAATCCACTAAATCACATATATTGACTGACTCGGTGGCTAAGTGGTTAGCGATCCTGACCTCTGATCCGAGAGTCGTGGGTTCGGTCCCCACACAGGGCAAACTTTTCTGTGACAAGCAGAATTGTTTGCTCTGAGTCTAGGTGTATTATATCTATACTCGTATATGTATGTATTTAAAAGTATATGTGTATGTATGTCTCTGGTTCCCAAGACACAGGGAATCCTAGTTTGGGGAATCCTAGATGACCGTGTGTGATTTGTCGCAGATATTATTATTATTATATGTGTGTGTACAGTGGCTAGAAGAATAGAATAAAAAATCCGTAGATAGGAGTCGAAATAAATTAGCCTTGAATATGAAATATTATTATGATATCTAAAGGTTGCTCTTGTTAACAACCCATAACGTCCCCACTGCAGGGGCACGGGTCTCTTCCCATACATCGGGACGGTTAGGCCTCAGAGGATGCTCGGTAGAGTATAAATATAAATATTTTTTTTATTTTCCAAATTAATCAAACTATTTTTGTTAGGAATTTCACACACACATTACACACTATATTGCTGTATTTAAACAACAAATACTTACTTACGCTCATGATATAATATTATGAATGTATCTGGCGCTTGTAATACATAGCATATTCATAGGCAGTACTTATACATATTATTTTTTATTAGACCAAAGCTCAATTCGCAATTGGTTTTTCTTTTGCTTTCATTATTTGTTAGTATATTCGCTATAAAAATTACACATTCTGTAAACAACTTGCTACTTATTATATTGTAGTTCAAAGGATACAGACTAGAATTAATAAATTGATATACAAACGGCACGGCGCGTAGGCTTAGTGATTAGACCCCTTTGAGACCCTCTGGATACTTATTTTCTAATTTAAAAGGACTCTTCTTTTCAGTGTACCTCTCACTCTTTGATTATAAAATCAAAGCTCTCACTATTCATTACCTTTCCTATTCACGACATCCCTTATTTTCACTTTGACTGGTACAAAATAAAACTTTTGTACAAAATAAAACTTTTATAAAATTTCACTTTATGCTTGATAGAAATTGACGTAAACTGATAATAGTTTTCACGCATCTATGAGTTTCACTTTACGCTATTATAATCGCCTGCCTGAAGATGATGTCAAAAGTTGGTCGCTGAATAAGTAAAAGTGTAGTTTTATTTAAAATTTATGTGGAATTAGTGAAAAATCCTTGCCAAAATGAGCGATTCGATCGATTCGAAAATAATCGATTGAATCGATAAAAGGAGACGGATACTATTGTTTGATGTCTCGTCTGCGCTTGTCATCTACCCGCCTGGATGAGATGTCAGTGAAAATGAAATCAAACTCGACACTGAAATTGTACGTCAGTGCTGAAGTTACAGGAACTTATTGCAGGTCGCAAACATTTAATAATCAAAACAATACCATAGGGTACATACATACATATAGATTTATAACGCACTTTTATTAAGTCCTACTAAATTTTAGTACTAACTGGTGCTCTCCACTTTAATTTACTTAGAATCAGGGCACAGAATGCAAGAAAAAGATTTTAAGGATTGTTTACTTTCGACGTACAAAGAACTTTGTCCCATTTTGGGCTATATGGCGGCCGATATAAAAACATGTATATCGGTGAACAGGCAGTCACAATCTATTCAAGGAAAAAATATTATTAGATCTGTAAACTGTATGCGTTAAAGTATATAGACAGTTAAAAGATTTTACTGAGGTGTCAATCGATTCGATTTCAGAGCTGTCAAATCGTATAAATATGGTATTAATATGTTGAGACCACTGTCTCACCACCGCATCAACATCAACTTGCCTCTTGATTTAGAATATCACCAAAGAGTGCATACCTATTTCTATATATTTTAAGTATCAACTCTACTCAAAAGAAAATAAGGGCCACTTATTTTCTTTAAGTTTCGTTTAAATTTCTTTGAGCATGGTGTTTTTACTGACGAGTGTAAAGTTAAATTTCTTAGTGATGAATTGATGATCGACGTGTAAGGGTATGGAGATGACGCGGTGAGCAATTTTTGGAAGCCTGCATCCATGTAATGGTTTGGGGCGGGATCAGCTGGCAAGGCAAAACTGAGCTTGCCATTCAAAATGAGGGTGCTGTAACTGATCATCGTTATATTGAGGAAGTTATCAGGCCTCATGTGATCCCATTTCCGCAGCGAGTGGGTTCTGGATTCATTCTGATGCAAGGTAATGCCTGTGCACACACAGCTCAAGCGACCCAGTCTATTCTGGAAGACTCATTTTTTTTTGTTTGGTTCTTTCCTGCTTTTGCAAGGAAAAGGCAAAGGCTTCTCTGGCCATACAGCCTATTCTTACGTAGTTTGCTCTTCTCTAAATATTTTTCTGTTTCATTTGAGTTCTCATTTATCAATTTCTGTCGTCTTTAACTGTTTCTCTAGTCTTCAACAAAATGATAGCACTTTTGATGATGATTTCATGGACTTCTTGAGAGCACTCGAAACACAGTCTACACACTTTTATTTCATTATCCTATATATTAGACACTTAAATGGCACTTTATTGAACAATACGCTATCAATATTATACATTAAAAATCACGATATCTATTTTTCGGATAATAAAACAAAAATGACAAACTCTTGCCGCGAGTTCCCGCCAAAAAGTCCGGAAGACTCATATTCCAGTGTTACCAAGGCCAGCGAGCGGTCCGAACTTAAATCCGATAGAGTATATGTGGGACCAATCGAAACGAAGGGTTAGACCAAGTGAGCAAGAAGTTCACAACCAGCAGCAGCTGATTGACGCTTTGAAAAGTGCCGCGAAGAGATTTCAACGGAAAACGTGAGGATTTTGATCGAAAGCATGCAGTCCATCAGGCTTCAGGGGTGCGTAGGTAAAAGAGGAGGGCATACCCATTATTAAAAAACAAAAAAGTGGTAAATTAAGTGCAAAATTTAAAGAAAGAGTGTTTTTGTTGTTTGTGTTTTTCATACAAAACGGTCATGTTTTAATTAAAGTTTGATAAAAAGGTCTACTGAGCGTTATTTGAAACGTTTATTAGCTTAAATTGTAAACAAAGTCTTAATAAAACGTACATAAAAAATATATTATTTTAATGATATACTTACCAGAAAAACCTGCTGGCCCTTATTTTCTTTTGAGCAGTATATACAGGGTGTAACAGAAGTGTGTGACAATACTTAAAGGTTGGCTTTTACCCATCAATGGAGGTTGTGGGGCTAGTGGCCAACCCCAATCTCAAAAGTTTTCAAGCCGCCTGTAAGGCCTCCGACATGGCTTAACGACCTTAAACAGCTATTACTAACACCTAAATATAGACTTTGATTTCTTTGGAAGGGTTCTGATCCAGCTTTTCCTTGTTTTGTATTTTGCAGGCGTAAATACCCGAATAGAATAAGGCTTTCGTTTCTCATAACAAATGTCTTTCGTCTGTTACATATAAAAGTAAGCCTTTATTTTCGATAGGTCAAGGTTCGATCTATACGATCGTAAAAGCTTCATAAAAGCTGCGAATAGATAATTTACAGTGTACATTAAATTTAAAAACATTCGTATGTGTTTATGTTTGTAGTCGGATCTAGACACGCGGAGCGTGTCCAGCCAAGTTCACGTCAAAAAAGAACTGGCGAGTAGCTCCGTGTGTAATATTACACGAACCATTTGGAGCCACTTTTGTCACCTTCATAACTCAAAATCTATTTAACATAAACACACCAAATTTGGTTTATGTATTAAGACTTCCTAGTTAAACGACCACTGAAAATTTTATAAACACAGCTCAAACGGTTAGTATAGATTTTAACGTCTGAAAATCGACATTTTTATGACTGACTCACTGACATATAGATCAAAAAGCTTACCCACTTCCAGATGACCTAGAAAGTTCAAATTTTGCATCAAGCTAGGTAATTGTGTGTATGCAAAGGAAAAAATCACTGAATTTCTAAGAAAAAATTTTTTTTTAATACAATATTTTTATGATTTAAAGACACACTCACCGTCATCAAAAAGCTAAGGTACTTCTAGCAAGGCTACGAGCTTTAAATTTGGTGTGCGGCTAGTATTTCATGTACTGATAACGGAAAAATTAAAAAACCATGTGTTAAAGAAATAAAAAAAGGCTCAAAAAGTAACTTATCGCGGGGATCGAACTCGCACCTGCGCGTTACATGTGCTACTCCTATATTAAGTGAGCTATCGAGGTTGTCATAGCAATGGTGAAATAAAGATAATATTATACAATTTAGTAAATGGAAAACAGGAAAATAGCAAGACGAAACAAAAATAAAAGATTCTTGGAATTGTATAAAAAACCTGTGTAATAAAAGCACTAGCTACTAAATATTTAAATAAAAACTATTACATATAAACTTAATTCATTTAATATAAACAGAATAAAAATATATGTTAGCATTTCATTATTACTAGCAAAGCTGAAAATATAATAAATATAAAGTTGCCCATGTTGGATTTGAACCTAGAGTTTTCTCACTGAAGCCGCCCTCTATACCGGCCTACCGGTTGGTCGATTCCTTACGGGGTGAAACACATCTTCTGCAGTAGGTACATAACTTAAGAAAAATTATATCTTTCAAACAGAGTACAGTTACACATAGTAACCAGTAGGTGTACTGTTGTAAGTTGTAACTGATAATGATAAGATTCGGTGGATGCTGCCATGCCCAAAGTAGAAGAGATATCTTGTGTTGATTTAGTAAGTAAGGGATAATGTACTTATGTCAGTGACATTAGACAATACAGAGAGAGCATTCGAAATGATTGCAGAAAAAGTAGTAGAAATTGAAAGAATTCGACAGGAACATGATCACGAAGATGACGGTCTAGAGAACCCGTTGGACTTCTGACCTGTTGAAGCTGTAAATGCAATGGAAGATTTCAGAAATGCCAAAGATTTCATATCAGAAAATGAGCTCGAACAAATGATAAAAGGTCTAAATGTTAGACCAGAAACGTATTTTCGATACAATTTGTAAGATTTTGTTAGACAAAACTGCAGTTTTGGAGAATTTGCTAGTAGGACAGGCGGCACAGGAAAAAGTTATATCAATACCATTAAAAGTTGGGTTACGAAGCGAATGCACAAATTACTTGCAGTAGCTGCATCCACTGGCATTGCCGCTTTAAATATAAACTGACTCACAATACATAGGCTCCTACAGCTGCCGGTAGAACATGGAAATTATCCTACTAAGTACACTTATCAGATCAAGCACTAAAAGTTTTACACATTTACATGTGTACAAACATGAATGTATATGTAGTAAACAATGGCGCGAAATTGGTATGAAGTGTCCGGGGTGTGACAGCGTAAGCGCATGTTTTTTTTATTATTAGTAAATCACTTTTAAATAATATTAATAAATGTACTCACAAAAAGTAATGATATCGCATCAAAAACATAAATGTGAAAATGGGAGCCAAGTTCAATATTATGATATGGTGTGGTTGTCAACTTTACTGAGAAAAGAATTGAGATCTAAATGGATGCCAAGTTCTGTAGATAATCCTGAAATTTATTTATAAGAACGTATAACATTCTTAAGTAAATTTAAAACACAATTTCTTGTTTTTTATTGCTACAACAATGTTTGCTATTTAAAAATATGACTTTCTAAATTTAAATAGTAGAATTATTTACACAAAGCAAATAACTTATGATCTGTTTAACCTCATCATTGACTTGGCTAGTTTTTACCAGCACATGAAATATTCAGAAGAATAGAACGTTATAGTATAAAAATAGGAACTTGCGTATAACATAAAGATGATACGTTGATAAACCAAATTTAAGTTGACTAGTATGTGAAAACTAGCCAAGTCAAAGTTGAGGTTAAACAGATCATAAGTTATTTGCTTTATGTAAATAATTCTACTATTTAAATTTAGAAAGTCATATTTTTAAATAGCAAACATTGTTGTAGCAGTAAAAACAAGAAATTGTGTTTTAAATTTACTTAAGAATGTTATACGTTCTTATAAATAAATTTCAGGATTATCTACAGAACTTGGCATCCATTTAGATCTCAATTCTTTTCTCAGTAAAGTTGACAACCACACCATATCATAATATTGAACTTAGCTCCCATTTTCACATTTATGTTTTTGATGCGATAAAGCTCACCGAATGTGTTGTAAATGGCTATATTGTGTGACGTCGTTAAAATTAGGCACCGTAAAATTTTATTGCATTCATTTTATTCTCGAGCACGTCGAAAACCCCTGGGATACTTGGATGAGATCAGGGCAAGTTAACTTAGGTCAGTTAGGCCCAACACACGAATTACAAGTATGTTGTTAAACTCGTTGGTCGTTTGATAAATATACACATTTTTAGGATTGGATAGAATATAGGATTGTTTCGATGCTCAGTGACCACACAAGTTAACTGCCTTTCGGCCGCGTACGTAACTGATGGTTCGTGACCAGTTGCGAACGAAACATAATTATGTTTTATACGATACCAGTTGCGAACAAAGATTTTTTTTTACTTGCACGATACCGTGGTTTTTCTTTCGTAACTGGTTACGAATAAACAAAATTGTGCGTTGTACGATACTCTGACGACAATCCTGTAATCCCTGAGACTACAGATACGTATATAGCCATCAGATTCAGTGATAAAAACGTTAGAAACTTAATTGGCACTGCTTTACGGGATCTCACAACTTTTTACAATGTAGAGGTTAATATAAAAGGATTCGAGGGAAAGAGTGCACAGCGTGGCTGTACAATTTATTTTTATACATTATCTAGGTACTCGGACAACTAAGCACACGTAGGGTTTTCATCCCTTTGTGTTGACATTCTACCTATTCGCACTAAGCGTTTTGCTTCCTCATTAATTATGCGAACTGTGAAAAAGTAGAACTCTTAGCCTGCGTCTGTTTTTCCCGATTCGAACAATCTTCAAAGCGAGAATAAATAGGTGCTATTTAAACTTGTTTGTACCATCCCTGACTATATCGTCACTTTCCATAAGGTGAGACTCAAAAGCAATTAAAATTACAAAAAAAAAAAAAACTATTTACCATTTCAGCTTACATATAGATCCCTCACATTACTTTGTTCTCTTTCCTGTAAAAATATTTGACTGTCTTCCAGGATCAGTGTAAAAATCACTTTTTTCTATTCCAGGGCATCACGAGCTTCGGCGATGGCTGCGGCAAGCGCGGCAAATATGGCATATACACGCGGACAGCGGGCTACGTCGTCTGGATGAGAGACGTCATGAGCCGTCGCTTCTTCGACTGAAGAACAACAAACTTTAGGTATCTAAGCGTGGGAAGTGGAAGTGTGCTCGTAAGCCGTACATTTCGTGTGCAGGATTTGTTTCAAGAAGAGTCTGGTAATTATCGGCTGTAAAAAATTTCTACAATGGGGAAGGCAGCTGTAAAACTTTAAACTAGGTGGCATCAATAGAATTTGTGACACACTAATGGCATCGTGTTCTTCATCTATGGTTTTTATTAGTAGACAGACGTCAACAAACTGTGTTTAATTGTTCAGTTTTATTTTATATTGGTTAATTAACCATTTATAGTAGCGCCATCTAATGAGAGCTTTGCGCCACCTTCCCCATTATTCTAAGAAAAAGGATACATTCACAAAAAAGTCTAATCAAATAATCGATGCGATACTTGGGGAAATTGTTTAGTTTCATGAGTAGTACGTTCTACATTTTACTTCGTCCATTCCTTGATTTTTGAAAAAAAAAAGTTGTTAGACAAGTAATCAAATTAATTATTTTTAACTATTAGCGTTCTTCTATGACTTTGGCGAAGCCACAAAAATAATTTATATCTCTTTTAAGTTTTGTTCTTCAGCTGTTTGGCCAATATTTATGAAGAGTGCAATTTTTCCTGCGATTTCAACAAAAACGTAGCACAGAAGTTTTTCAATACGATGAATAAAAGCTCCAGTTTATACACATAGTTCCAAGGCTCAATTTTTTACACCTTGTATATGTAGAGTGTATATATTTTTACCGGAACAGAATACGGTACATGAATTTAAGATAGCTTTTTTTGAGAAATGGTTTCACTAACAAAACTACATTTCATACACACTGGCACAGGAACCCAAGTACTTATTTTATATTTGTAAAAAAATATCCTTGAAATAACATCCTCCCCAGTATATAAGTATCTTATACCAGCAGGATGCTAGGGTATATAGTCAGATTGTTAGAAAGATACGATTCCATTATCACTTTACAATTTCCAAGTAGGTCAGATTTTTTAGATGTTTTGTCCTGGTGAAACTGTGAAAACACTTCTTGTTGTACAAGAAGTCAGTAAATATGAGTACGAGCCGTATGACTATAGGTACTGTCTATACAGGGTGTAACAGAAGTGTGTGACAATACTTCAAGGTTGGCTTTTACCTATCAAACTGAACAACTTTTGTTCTACGACTTTGTTGAAATCTCAAAAATTTTTTTGGACTTTTCATACAAATCGATCAGCTGGTGAACCAAGTTTGTATGAAAAGTCCAAAAAAATTTTTGCGACTTCAACAAAGTTGTAGAACAAAAGTTGTTCAGTTTGATGGGTAAAAGCCAACCTTGAAGTATTGTCACACACTTCTGTTACACCCTGTATATAAATAATATTTTACCGTCCATCTTTACGCTGTACATATTTTAGTAAAGATTTGACACAAATTACTTTACTTTCAGCACAAAAAATGGCAAAAAAAATTAATCTCTATATACAGCCAAACATTGCAATCTCTTTGGAGGCGATACTTTTAAAAACAAAAAATACGTTGGCTAGTCGCTAAAAAGATTGCAAAGCGCGACTGCAGATATTGTTTCCATTCGAAAGAGTAAAAATGGTAGCTCTCGAAAATATCCACCTATCAGACTAATTTGCTAACAGCAAGTAAATTCATAAAATAAATTCATATAATTCATAAAACATTTCACCGTAATATCATGGAATCCGTTTTTCATGAATTTTAATGAAAAATCTTCATATTTGGAAGATCGTGTAGTACACGACCTTATGAAAAGTAAATCATATTTTTGGACAAAATGTTTCAGTACATAAAATCAGGTACTCGTATATTTTGGAAACATCGGCTATGTTCGGATATACTTATTGGTTTCATAAGATTTACGCGATTTAGCGGATTGGAATAGAGTTTTGTCAGTTAATAGGTATATTCATGAAAAAACGAATTACATCTTCTTACGGTGACATATACTTATGTAGATTTAAATGTGTTCATTAAATATCAATAATAGTTATAGTTGACAAACTAAATAAATCACAGATTTGGGCATTATATGGAATATTAATTATTTGCCTGTCCCTTCTGAATATTGTGCATTTTTGAAAACCATATTCTGTTAAAAGTAATATTCTAAGAAATTAAAAATAAATTTAATTACCCTGATTACTATGAATAAAGTCTCTCTATATGGTCAAGTTACAAGTTTGTTTTTTTTTGCCATTATTAATCTATCCCTAATTAGAATTTACCCAAATAATTTGTTTTTGTATTAAGGCATTTCCGATTTAAAAATATAATATAAATTAATAAACCTACAATATAATATGGAAAAAATATTAATGACTCCTTACAACAAAATTAAAGCTCAAAGACTTTTTCACCTCAAAAATTGATTTAATTTGCATAAATATGTACTTAACAAATATAGAACATAAAATGACGGAACACGTTACAAATAAAATAAAATACATAAAACATTAAAAAAACATTTCATTCCTTTTAGAATTTTATGCTTTATGATCGTGATCAGCGACCCGTATTATACGGAATGTAGCAAAAAGGTGTAACCATAATTTAGGGTATGCTCATTTTGTTCTACGACGTTGCTGAAATTGTAAAATACTTTCTTCTACGTTTCTCATTTAAACTGATTCTCCAACTTCGTATAGGAATTTTCATTTTATTTTGCGATTTCTGCCAAGATCTATGTGTTGAGTACAACTAAAAGACTTTAAAGTATAACACCTTTATTGTTACACGCTGTATACTTTAAAATTTTCAATAACATTACTAACATGTCAGTTTTCATACTTTTAGTTATGTACCTAAAGGTCAGTTACTCTTAACGTTTTAGGCACAAACTTGCACCCTGCAGCGGAGCGACGATATGAAACTTCTTTGGTTTTAGGCTTGTAAAAAATCCACAAGTATTTTTGTAACTAAATTCAGAATTAGTAATTGTCAGTGCTGCCAACATCATAATAGTGAAAAGTCTGTCTCCTCTGGCTCTCGCGCCACTGCGGTTACCCAGGGGAGCAGTCGCCACACCCCCGTGTACTCAGCAGTCTGGTCGCCCAGCATACGGCGTTCCTCCTGGAAGAAAAGAAGAAAGAAGAAGAAGTTTCTTAGTAGTATTGCCTAATCTTCCATAGGTTAGGGAAGAGATCCGTGCCCCAAACTTAAGGCCAATTTTAAGCTTATCCCCAGCTATTAGCTAAGTTAGGGTTAAAGCTAATCGTGTGTACTCATGATACAGATTAATTTTCTCAAAGACTTTCTTTGGCAAATAAGAGAAGAAAAAATACTTCGTTATAGAGTTGGCCAATCAGGTAGGTAATCAATTAATTAAGATTTTTTTATCAAGAATTTGGGAGCTTAAAAAATACCATACTTGTAAGTAATTTAACCCCATAGAAATTTTGACGACAGGCTCAAAAGGGATTAAAAAATAAACAACTATGAATGAAAGATACCCATAAAAAATGAGTATGGTGATATGGTAAGGTTGGCACTTCTGATGGTAAGTCACAGTAAAGCTTATGAAGCAGAATTATGAAAAATCAATGTAAATGGGTGTATATAACAAATATGTTTCAAGCATGGTACCGTTGCTGTCAGCTCACAAAGCCCTCATCAATAACAGTGCTAATAAAAATGTTTGAATTCTAGGTCCAATATGTAAATTCTTAAATTGAATATGCCAGGTACCTGTCGCATAAAATAACATAGCTGATTCGTAAATAAAGTTTTATCATTATTTTAGAAATCCAATTATATTAGGTGTTGATTAATCTTTTGGGAAGTAGTTTTTAAAGTTAGACAAGACTTTGAATAAATCTTTGACAAGTTCTCTGGCTGGTTTGAATGACTTTACAAAACAAAGGAATGCTTTCAACAAGAAAATTAAGTGGAGAAATCCAACCGCTGAACGTGTTTACGAGTCTGTTGATTTCCCCTTAAGAGGTATAATCATCAATATGAAATCGATTTTATTAAGCCCAAATTGAATGATAACTAAATTGTTTCCAAGGCAACATAATGTGATTTCTCAAAAAACACCCTCAAATCTGCAACGATTATTCATTAATAACCGGGATAAATCACACACGAATCACCATTCCCTTTCATCATTCAATTTTTTTGTTGTTATGTTTAAATGACGTAAGTAATTTTCAATAAATATAACAGTTTGGAAGTACTGAAAAGGGGTCGTTGACCAAAACAATACCCTGTATTTTCCTAGAAGCCTCAGCTAACGGGTCCTACAGCTATTTTCAACCGACTTCAAAAAAAGGAGGAGGTTCTCAATTCGTCGGAATCTTTTTTTTTTTTTATGTATGTTCACCGATTACTCGAAGACGCCTGAACCGATTTCAAAAATTCTTTTTTTGTTTAAAAGGGTATACTTCACAGGTAGTCCCATATAAATTTTATCGAAATCGATTCAGCGGTTTTTGAGAAAATCAACAAAAACATAGCAAAATTGGAGTTGTTGCGATTGAAGTCGGTTGTTTTTAACGTATTCAGCGTGGTCAATTATGTTAGAATCACATCGATCTTCGGCCTGTTAATTAGGACCTAGGCCTACGTATATTCTTTGCTGAAAACTGAACACGCATCCCATAAAAAAATTACCCATTAATTGTGTAAAATAGACACACCTAATACGTATTCGCACTTTAGCTGGTATATTCGTTTCGGTATAGGTTGGAGGACTGTATTTAATGAATATGTTTCCATTTAGGGACGAATAGCAGCCTCATTTATTTTCAAGACGTTTTTTGACTACTATCTGTGATCTTCATTATGCACTTTTAGATTGTTCTGCGCGGCTTCATCAGAGCCTCCGCTTACCCAGCTACAGTTGCGATGCCGCGTGGCTCTGCTAGTTACATTCAGAGCCACATTCAGAAGAAGTAACGCTGATTACTGCAATCAGACTAAACATTTTTAAAATTGAGTCATCTCGTTTTTGGGTTGTTTTAATACATTTTGGAAGACTCATACGAAGATAAATACGAGTAGCTATACAAGGTGTTATCAAATTAGTTGTCATTACTTAAACTGGGGCTTCTACTTATGAAACTAAACAACTTTCTCAAAGGAACCCATAATGAATTAGCAAAAAAAAAAAAATTGGATTTCCCATACTAAGTGATCAGGTGACGACTTGTTAGAAAAGTACAACAAAATTTTCGCAAATTGACTATGGGTTTCATGGGTAAAGTTGTTCAGTTTCACTAGTAGAAGCCCCAGTTTAAGTAATGATCACTAATTTCTAAACACCTTATATCGTATTGATCGGTTATGATCGATTCTTATCGGAGCTTCTGAAGGTGTGAATAATGCCAAGGTTGATGGTAATATAAGATATTAGGTTTTATAGGTGGGTTCGATTTCCACCAAAGGAAAATATAATATTTTTGTGAAATATAATATATTTGTGTGGGTATCGTGTATTATAATATATCTATATTTTTATGTGTTAAATGTTAGATTGGGACTACATTTGTTTTAGATTGCGTGTGATTTTTTCCGGGAAATTAATTTATTAATTTATTATCTCTCGAAACTTACCAGTTTTATTGCAGCTTCACCTACGATTTTTTAAAGTCCTCTGCGTAAACAGTGATCAAACATAACATAATGTTCTACAGAACGAACTAACTACTGTAATTTTTTATTTTGTTACCTGCAAGAACAGAGCTATTAACTTTCCACCCACGACTAGCAAGCCTCCGTGGATTGGGTCCAAATCTTCTCTAGAATAATTTGGTAACGCTAAACAGTACACGTTCTTTAGGCCCTCCTCGTTTTCATCCATAGCTCTCCTAAAAAAAGGTAAAATGAAGGCAGGCGTTATTTAATCAAAAAGAATTTGGGTATTCGTAAATGAACTCAATTTAAATATAGGGTTAAATTGATAAACTTATTAGGAGCTGACAACCTCTCTCCTGTATTCTCTGACTGACATACTCTCCCGGAGACCAGGCTAGTCCACACGGAGAGTCTCTCCGTGTGGACTAGCCTGGTCTTGTTGTTGGCATTACGTAATTTGTTAGTAATTAGTTTCCTAGCACTATTTACTACTTTTGTATCTTTTAGGATCCTTACGATTTCAATATATTCTATGTTTGTATATTGTAAAATCAGGATACTTGACCTAATAGCATGTAACACCTTATTTTAGTTAGGTTCTTTATTACTTCCAAGTTATTTTAGTAAAAGGTACCTAATTGGTATCGGTAAAGGTTTTATAATGGCATTGTAAAACCGTCGGTGGCGCCACGGTAGTAACTCTGGCCTCCAAACAACACATCTTGGTTGGATTTGAATCTATGCATTAGCTCGTTACATTAGTACCAATGACTTTTTTGAAACTTACGTACATTTTCATATCGATTGCTTTAACGGTGAAGAAAAATATGGACTTCCATAGCTGATTACTAGAAGTGTACGAAGGTCGCGTTGCACACGTCTGTAGGTGTACAAATCTAAAATGACCTACACATGATCGCAGGTGGTGCAACCAGGGGCGTAGCTATCGGAGGGCTAGGCGGTGCCATGCACTGGCGCCCTCAAGTTCAAGGAGCCCTCGGACCCTGACCACTAGCAGTTATAGGTTACAACTGAACTTGCGAAAATTTCTCTCCTCACCTTCAGAATATAAAAATAGCAGGTTGCAAGTTGCAACACGACCTTAATCATGGCAAATCAGTTGAAATTCGAAATTTATAGAGAATTCTCCTAAATTGTTCCTCCTAAAGCCGTCAGCCATTCTTCCATTCCCTTTTAACCTAACTCGCTAAATCTGAAAGCGAATCCGTCAAGTTGGAAACACTTACTTGATAAAACCTAATCTGTTTGGATAGGGCCCCAATTTTATTGCACCAGGGCTCTTTGGTACCTAGCTACGCCTCTGGGTGCAACACCAGGCAACCGCCGCCGCCGTCACGCCGTTCGAAGAAGAATGCTATTCTAAATGACATCTGGTAATACTCACTGGTAGCCACTGTTCCCTGGGCACGAGTCCGAATATATTGAACCCGCATACACACTGAGCGGTCTCTTCGGTATATCCGATGAGCTGAACTTGACGCCATACCTGACCAATCGACATACGCGTTCACCGTTAATAATGTTATTATACATAGTTTGGATTGCTACACTTTGACGTTAGATGTGCTCCGGCAAGTATACCCACTTTATGAGTTTTCGTCGTCAAAGTCACAAGGTATGTATGACAGAGTTTGGTGGAGGTCGCAGGAAGTTGCTGGATTCGGGAAGAGTAAGACAGGTTGTTATGAAAATCCTTGGGGGAGGTCTTTGCTCAGCAGAGGACACGAAAACATCAATAATAACTTCTTTGTTATTTCGACTGATATACGTATGACAATGATACCACTGTATCAACTGTACCGGTCATACTGACTGGTACATCCTGCAAACTACTGATTCTACAATAGAATAATTCATTCATGAAATTGAACAAAAAATGAACCGTAAATTTTTTTTTTTTACTTTTTATATTGTACAAATGAAAACATACCCGCGAGCCAAGTTTGTATATGTTTAATAATTGTATTTATTTTAATAAAAATAAGGAGTGACGATGACGTGTGTCATGTTTTTCGTGGAGCGTTTTTTCGTTCGCCCACGAAACTATTGTTCGAGTATGTGTAATACGTGTTATTAAATTTTCCTGAGCATTTTGTATAAATACAAAACGCTCAGGAAAGGAGATTGCCGGATTTCGTACCATGTTGCGTCTTAACCAGACATTTGTCAAAAATCGTAATTAAATTTATTAAGCACACTTAATTTTTTCTAGACCTATTCGAACTGCAGGAAAGAAATGTATGAAAAAAGATTTTAATTTGATATATCCCCTACATTTTGTACACTCTGACAGCAAACGTTTACTCTGACAACAGGATAGCATAATATAAATTGCCTAAGTGTGAAAGAGAGGGTACAAAGCAGTTCCTGTCAAGTGCACCCTCGGAACGCGGCCCTGGATTCATAAAATGTGTTCCGAAACTACACTATGGTTGTATCGAGGTTTTTATGCTTCATCCACATATTTCTTCTTCTTAATCTAAGAGATGTCTTCGCATTACACCACTATTTTCCTATACCCGCGCCCTCTTCTTCAATTCCTGGTAAGATTGACTATCAGACGATGTTTTATAGATTTGATTCTTGATCACATTGGTGCGTCCCACCCAGGGTTGCCAGACGTACAAGAATTTTTGTTTGGACGTAACGTAGGGCCATAGTCCCGTTGCGGAGCGGCATTTTTTAAAATCCACATATGCCACACAGTACGTTGCAAATTGGCATCGCACACACGCCCCGTTACGTCATGTTACGCCGCTGCACTTTACGATATTTAAAAAAGTATACCTAGTATAGTATAGTTTCATTATTTTGTCAAGTTTCAAGCTGTGTTAATCACAAATTACAGTCTGACTACGATCTTTTGGCAGGTGGATGACATTGACAGGACAGCTTTTGTCGCAAATCTGACATTTTTTTCATATAAATAGTGTATGCCGCCACATCCCCCCTCCTCCCCACCCTCACGGAAAGGAATACAGTGTAGCTGTATGATAGAATAAAATACAAGACACTATAAACTAGAGAACATGAAATAATAATTTTAAAAAATATATTAAAACTAGGTCTCAAATCTAAAATATCCTTAAATCTAACCCTGACCTGATCGTGTGACGGTGGGAGGATTTGGTGCAGAGTGAGCTGTTGGTGGGGCAGACGTAGGAACTGGACATGTGGTTGCATTGCTAGGCCAGCGGCGTCGCGGGCGCCTGTGCGCTCGGTGAGACCGCGCCTCGCTCGGGGTCTGCAGCGATGTGTGCAGGCTTCCATTCGATCCAATCGACGCTCACCTGTACCTTATTACGTGAAACATCTAAGGTAAGTGTCTTCAGAGAATGACTGAGGACTTTATAGGGGCCGGTGTACAGTGTTCGTCGCGAAGGAAAATGTGAGATGCGTCTGCCAGGTACTTAAAAGCGAACGACTTCGGGACGCATGTCGGCCATGGCCAGGTGTGCCACGAAGTCCTCACTTACATTTTGTGTGAAAGCACTAGGTACCAGGAGCTCCCCTGTAAGCATACAGGAGGTCTGCAGCAGAGCATTTGAGGTCCTCCTTGAGAGCCAATCTGATACCAAGAAGCACAAGAGGTAGGGCTCTGTGGCAGGTTTCTCGGTGGCACATGAGTGCAGCCTTCAGATGGCGGTCGAAGCGCTCCACCATGCTATTCGCTTGCGGGTGGTAACTGGTAGTTCGTACGCATTTGGTAGCGCCTAGGTCGAGGAATCAGTTGAATAGCGCTGACTCAAACTGGCGGCCTTGATCGACGGTGACCGTGATGGGCACGACGAATCGCGCGATCCAGCAGCGTACGAAGGTATCACCAACATCCTCGGCGGTGATGGATGACGTGAGCCACGCTTCGGGCCATCTCGAGAACCGGTCTATTGCCGGGAGACAATAGGTGTAGCCCTCAGAGTGCGGCAGGGGGCTGACGATTTCGAGGTGGACATGGCTGAATCTCCCAGATGGGAGGGAAAATTCACCGAGCGGTACGGTCACGTGGCGCATCACCTTGCGTCGCTGGCAGTGGAGGCAGTGACAGCCCAGGTTCGACAGTCGCGCGCCACGCCGGAGCGCACATAACGGTCAGCGACGAAGTGCGTGGAGGCGCGGCCGCCGGGGTCGCTCAGCCCGTGCAGGCGCGCGTGCGCGGCGCGCAGCAGCGCCGCCGGCAGGTTCGGCCGCGGCCGCCCCGTCGACACGTTGCACGCGATGGTAATATTGGTGCCTGGAATTAGCGTCGGTTCCAATTTGAGAGAAGAACCGAAATCGACTCGACGTGGGAAATAGCGTCCGCGACGATGTTGTCTTCGCCTTTGACGTACTTGATCTCCGTAGTAAACTGCGAGATGATCGTCAGTTAGTTCAGCTGTGCGGGAGGCAACTTTTAGCGACGTTGTGAGAACGCGTACAGTAGTGGTTTGTGGTTGGTATATATGATGAAGTGTTGCGCCTCCAATATATGCCGAAAATGTACACGGCCAATAACTCCCTGTAGTAGGCGGGCCAGGTGGTTTGGCTGGGCTTAAGTCTTCTACTGAAATATGCCAGTGGTTGCTAGCCCTGCTCTGTCCACTGCTGGATACAGGCGCCTACGTGTGTGCTTGAGGCGTACGTGTGGAGGCCCAAGCATGCGTTAGGAATTGCATGCACGAGTGCGAGGCGTGAGTGATGCTTTTGCGTGAGCGTTCTTCTATATTAAAGCACTTCGTTTTATTTGTCGACTGCACTTCATCATTACAATATACATAGGTACAGTGCCGCGTTCGGTTTGTGGTGCTCCTTTATATTACTCGTTAGCAACACTTCACCATAATTAACTAAAACTAGCTATCAAATATCAAAACTAAGAATTTCGTGTACGCCTGAGCGTAGATAAAGTACTTAAAAATAACCTCAAAACATAAAATGAAAGTGTAAAAGCTCTGGAGTTACAGTAGCTATGAGAGTAATTTTTCGTATAATAATAAATATGTTATCCCCTATCCAATTCAGAAGGTTTTTTCAAGACGCAATATGGTACGAGCGTTTCATACTTCCGTGGCATTCTCCTTTAACTTTATTGTAGACCGAACTTTTTTAAAGTTGCGTCGTTGCGTGTTTCTCAGTCAAAGCCATTAAGTAATGGCAGGTAATGGGTGTCGCAGACGTAAAGAGAATAGAATAGAAATTTTTATTTGCTAGATTACATTTTATGTACAATGTACATATACAAAGGTTTTAGAGTAATAATGGTAAACGTAGACAATTAACGATGGTTAAAGTGCAGTATACGATTTTTAAATAGCCGGACTACAAGGACGACGAATTTAATTATGAATTTATTTATGAAAAAAGTAAAAAACGTTTCACATGAAAACAAACAAAAACCAAAAGCAATGACAAAAAAATATTTGCATCCACTCAAATCAGAATCAAAAAGGTTTTCATTCAAAAAGTACAAAAATTGTCAGACACTTAAATTAGAATTTCAAATCCCCGAACACAATTCAAAGATGAATTCGTTGAAAAACTTTTTTTTCGCATAATTATCTGAATTACTTTTTATGAAGTGTTGAAGTACTAAAGTTGAAGAAGTATATTCTTTTTAAAAAATATATTTAAAATTGTAATGACGTCATAATTCTGTACAGGTGTAACAAAATTGGGGTAGGACCGGTTAACTGGGGATTCTACTCATCGTACTGAACAACTTTTGTTCTACGACTTTGGTCAAATCGCAAAAAAAAAGTAGGACTCTCCATACAAATATGGCAAAACAGACGATCAGTTTGTATGAAAGGTCCAAAAAATGTTTTGTGATTTGAGCAAAGTCGTAGATCAAAAGTTGTTCAGTACGATGAGTAGAATCCACAGTTAATGGGTCCTACACCAATTTTGTTACACCCTGTATAGTAGTTCGCAATCTAAGAATTTTTTTTAACAAAAATATGTGCTTATAATTAATGAACTTCACTTTTGAGTTATTCATACCAATTGTACATAAAATGTGTAATCATGTGTGTGTATCCTATGTATGTGTGCAATTGTATAAATAAATAATTAAAAATAAAAACTTTCAGCGAGTAATTTTTTTGCGATTTCAATAAAAGAGCAATATGTTATATTTTATTTTTGACACATCGATTACCGGATTTGTATATTTGCAAAAAAAGTCATCTCATCACCGTTGCTTTTGAATAAATAAATGAATGAAAACACAGTGTGCTTACGCAAACAAAACAAAAAAGATAAAATAATGTATTAGGCATTTAATCCAAAAGATTTTCTTTTGTTATCATAACCTCATTATCACCTATTGCTTTGCTCATAGTTGAAAAATATACCTTTTCTAACTCATATAATAATAAAAGCCTGAGGTAAGAGCCTTCTATCACGTGGGCGGTCAACCTTTTTGCCGTCGAGTACGATAATACATTATGCATTATTAACAAAAGAAAATTTTGTTCTACGCAGCGGATTATGCGGTCCTTTTCAATTAACACTTTTAACAAGCAACGTTAACATCACATGAAATGATTTGTTGAAACTATTTCATAAAAATGTCTAATCCTGATAATTTTCGTAACTCTACTCAATGGTTTTGCCTATAACCCAATTTTTTTTTTTATATCTACAATTAGTAATTCCTTGCCATTATCTGGCAATTATGATGGTAATAGGGTTTTTCACCATTTTTTGAAAAGTATCTCAAATTGATCATTAGGTGGGAAAAAGTCAAAAATATTTTTTTAAATTTTTTTTGAAACCTATAAGTACCCCAAAAATACATTTTAAATTACCATTCCCAATTAGCGCGCGAAAACGACAGCCGCCATGATGCTTAGGTCGTGACGTCATTTCAGGAGTAAACAAAACAGCTCTGTACTAAAATTTTGACACATATCGCGAACAAAATGTCATTGTTTACCACTATTGTGACGTCACCTGACAACCAGCATGGCGGCTGTCGTTTCAGATATTTGAATAACAGATGAAAAACTTGATTTTTGTAAATCCAAAATAAAATGTTTTTTCTCATTTTATTGTATAGAAATCATATTAACTCGATTACGTATTACAAATACCACAGTAAATAAGCAGTTTTAGATTTTTTCTTGTATAGAGTAAAATACCCTATTGATGATGATGCCGAAGGATGAAAACGGAGTTACCAAGATTCCCAAACGCAATAGGGAACTGGCTATTTTATCTCTATGCCGGAACATATCAATGCTGTAATTTCAACACTGACGTTTTGTCGGTAAGACTTTCATAGGATGATGGTAGCTAGCCAGGCTGAAAAAATTACAGGATTTTGAACTCACCTGTCAAGACCCCACCCCACAGCCACCGCCACAGAATCATCAGTGCCAATGTAATGGTAGGACATCAGAATAACCGGCTCCCATATTGGGCAAGCTGAGGCCATAGATGTTACCACTTGAATTAACCCTGAAATTAATGTTAAAAATTTGAATTTGTGGGAAATATTTTGTTTTGGAAAATGTTACGAAGCGTGACCAATGTTACATACAACACGATTTGTGCAAGTGCAATTCATGCTGATGACAACGAAGATGAAGATTGCGTTTTTATTTATTACTTTGATTTGAGTTACATGTGATATAGATATAGCATAATTTTAATAACATATCTATAAATATCTATAATAGAATAGATAATCAGTAAGGATCTAGAGCTTCTTATTCGTAAATTTTAAGTTTTAATTGTATAAGTTTTTATATATATATGGGCCTGTACATTAGTTTACTAAGTTGCCTGAGAATAAATGAAAATGATAATAATAATAAGCAGCCAGGATCCTGAATCAAGAGATCGCTCTAAAGTATGGCTTCATAGCTCGGCGGTTGCCATATTACAAGTACATGCCGGAGTCGGTTCTCGAAAACGACCGCGCCAAGCTCTACTGGGACCGAGATGTCATAACGGATAGGTCTATTGATCATAATAGACCTGATATCGTGTTGATGGGTCGAGCGCAGTCAATGGTGTTTTTGGTGGATATCACTATTTCACACCACGATAATTGACCACGCTGAATACGTTAAAAACAACCGACTTCAATCGCAACAACTCCAATTTTGCTATGTTTTTGTTGATTTTCTCAAAAACCGCTGAATCGATTTCGATAAAATTTATATGGGACCATCTGTGAAGTATACCCTTTCAAACAAAAAAAGAAAATTCGAAATCGGTTCAGGCGTCTTGGAGTAATCGGTGAACATACATTAAAAAATGATTCCGACGAATTGAGAACCTCCTCCTTTTTTTGAAGTCGGTTGAAAACCTCGTGCAAGCTGATGCCGACAAGAGGTTGCGGAACCTTAATCTGACGCACGAGGTTACGGACGTGTGGCGAGTGCAATCCATTGAAATCATTCCTGTAGTCCTGTTCGTTAATGGTTTGATCCCCGCTGACTTAGATCGTAACCTTAGACAGCTGGGATTTCGAGGCAAACCGATAATAGCGGCTATGCAAAAGGCAGTCCTCCTCGACAATGCCCGGAATGTCCGACGCTTTCTCTCCTCGTCGCATTGACCTCCAGCCGACTGTGCTTCTGCTGGAGTAGCTCCTGCCACTTCGCCTAGCGCAAAGTGAGCAGTGTAGCGAAAGCTTATATTGGACATAATAATAAAAACTATAATTATTTAAAAACAATGTCAGTTGCAACTTGCCGATGTACCAAATACTTCGTAAGTATATTTATATAATTGCAACTTACATAACGTAATCAGTTTAAAACCCGACAGCAAAAATGTATTCTATGTGCCCAGGATCAGCACAAATCTAATGATACTTTTCTCTTTAAAATTCATCGAGTCATTTTGGTTACACATGATCATACAGACACTTGAAAATTACTCTAACTATTGCATCGGCAGGGGTTTAAAAACAAAATAATACTGCAATTACCAATTACGTATAGAAGTTAGGGTTAAATTATTTATATGAAGTGTAAATCAAATGTGACCGCGGCTGTGCTAAGTGAAACACAGGTGACCGCCATCTATATGTCGTCTTGTGATAGCATGGTTAATTGTGGCACTCGATAAGAAAAAGATTACCAATGTTATACAAATATTTCCTGCTCCTGTCCGCAGGACTGAACATCGGGTGAACAACGCTGTACTTGACATAAGTGATCCTCTCAGGGTTCCACCAGGTGTTTCCGCAGTACGTCACGTAGGCGGATCGGCCCTCCTCATAGGGCTCGTTCGAGTACCGAGAGAGGCAGGACCCAGCTGCCATCAGCCAGTGAGCACTTATCACCACTGCATCGCAATGCACCTAGAAAATGTTTTAGTATTAATCAAAATCGTATGATACGACCACCAGGACCCTTTTTTATGAAATTATGATACACATTTCATGAAAACCAATATAAGTATTCTATATCAATATATAAGGTGCTACTTTATTAGTGCCCGATATTTTAGTCAGTGCTTCTGCTCCTGATTCTGATCAACTTTCCCCAAGGAACCCATAGTCAAATCGCAAATATTTTTTTGGACTTTTCATACTAATTTGGCCGCTCGGCTGATCGATTTATATGAAGAGTCCAAAAAAAATTTTGCGATTTGACTATGGGTTCCTTGGGGAAAGTTGATCAGAATCAGGAGCAGAAGCACTGACTAAAATATCGGGCACTAATAAAGTAGCACCTTATATAATAATGCAAAATAAAAATATCAAAACTATAATAAATTAATAAAAAAATGCATAAGTAAAGCTCAGAAGATAACAAATGACATGTTTATCTCAAATGCTAAAAATTCATGCAAAGCTACTTGCAAAATAATTAACAATAATTCATCTAACATTAAATTACATGAAAATATAAATAAAATAGAATATAACAATAAATTAATTGACAATTCATCTGACATTGCGAATGCATTTAATGACCACTACATAAAATTTACTAATTCTTCTATACAAGACAATCAGACTGACATATCAATGAGTACGAATATTGAAACAATAAACTCGACATTATTTTTAACGCCCACACAGACCCAACTGAAATCAGGAAAATTACAAGTGACCTAAATAACACAAACTCGGCTGGTTATGATGAAATTCAGACTAAGGTGATAAAATCATGCAAAAACGAAATCTCAGGTATAGTTTCACATCTTGTAAATCTGTCGTTTACTTGCGTGAAGATATCAGTTGTAAAGCCTATGTATAAAAAAGGAAAGAAAGATTTGATTGATAAATACAGACCTATATCATTGATATCAGTTATATCGAAGATATTCGAAAAAGCAATGCACACACGAATTCTGAAATTTCTGTGTAAATTTAATGTTCTAAAGTCCGAACAATATGGATTTCAAGCGGGAAAATCTACAACATTAGCCATGCTTTCTCAAGTAAAGAAAATTACCGAGAACACCGATAGACGTATCCCAATAACTTCAGTATTCTTCGACATGAGCAAAGCTTTTGACTTTGTTTCACATAAAAAAATATTACACAAATGTGAACTCTATGGTATTCGTCGTGTGTCGAACCAATGGCTTCAATCATATCTTCATGATAGGAAACAATTCGTTGAGGTCACGAGTCTAGATAATAATAACGAAGTTACAGCCTTTAAATCAGACATTAAATTCAACAGAATGGGCGTCCCACAAGGAAGCATATTAGGGTAACTGCTACCATTTAAACAGAGCACTGATTGTCCAAAAACAATGTGTTCGAGCCATCTGCGATGTTAACAGCATGACAAGTTGTAGACCCCTTTTAAAAAAATTAAGATTAATGACGGTTCCCTCTTTATATATTTTTGAAGCGTGTATCTTTGTCAAAACACACCCAGATTTTTTTAAAAAACTAGGTGACAATTGTTACCATATCACCAGGTATCCCGATAAGTTGGTGCTGCCTACTGTGAGAACAGCTCTATGTAGTAGGAGCAGTTACTCGATGGCCATTAAACTGTATAATAAATTGCCAAACGCTCTTAAGATGTTAAACTTTATACAATTTAAATTTCAATTAAAAAAAACGCTTAAAGATGGCTGCTTCTATTCTGTTGATGTATGTTTTAGGTTTAAATTTTGACAAGCATGTAATAATAATAATAGTTTAAAATTTTATGTTGAATATGTATATCCTTATAAACTGAATTGTATTATGACAAATTTGCATGCCAGCTGCTGGTGAAATGTAAAGAAACTGTATTTTGTAATATGTCCAACTTCATTTCGAGCAAATAAACTATTCTATTTTATTCTATTCTATTCTATTCTATTCTATTCTATTCTATTCTATTCTATTCTATTCTATTCTATTCTATTCTATTCTATTCTATTCTATTCTATTCTATTCTATTCTATTCTATTCTATTCTATTCTATTCTATTCTATTCTATTCTCTTCTCTTCTCTTCTCTTCTCTTCTCTTCTATTCTATTCTATTCTATTCTATTCTATTCTATTCTATTCTATTCTATTCTATTCTATTCTATTCTATTCTATTCTATTCTATTCTATTCTATTCTATTCTATTCTATTCTATTCTATTCTATTCTATTCTATTCTATTCTATTCTATTCTATTCTATTCTATTCTATTCTATTCTATTCTATTCTATTCTATTCTATTCTATTCTATTCTATTCTATTCTATTCTATTCTATTCTATTCTATTCTATTCTATTCTATTCTATTCTATTCTATTCTATTCTATTCTATTCTATTCTATTCTATTCTATTCTATTCTATTCTATTCTATTCTATTCTATTCTATTCTATTCTATTCTATTCTATTCTATTCTATTCTATTCTATTCTATTCTATTCTATTCTATTCTATTCTATTCTATTCTATTCTATTCTATTCTATTCTATTCTATTCTATTCTATTCTATTCTATTCTATTCTATTCTATTCTATTCTATTCTATTCTATTCTATTCTATTCTATTCTATTCTATTCTATTCTATTCTATTCTATTCTATTCTATTCTATTCTATTCTATTCTATTCTATTCTATTCTATTCTATTCTATTCTATTCTATTCTATTCTATTCTATTCTATTCTATTCTATTCTATTCTATTCTATTCTATTCTATTCTATTCTATTCTATTCTATTCTATTCTATTCTATTCTATTCTATTCTATTCTATTCTATTCTATTCTATTCTATTCTATTCTATTCTATTCTATTCTATTCTATTCTATTCTATTCTATTCTATTCTATTCTATTCTATTCTATTCTATTCTATTCTATTCTATTCTATTCTATTCTATTCTATTCTATTCTATTCTATTCTATTCTATTCTATTCTATTCTATTCTATTCTATTCTATTCTATTCTATTCTATTCTATTCTATTCTATTCTATTCTATTCTATTCTATTCTATTCTATTCTATTCTATTCTATTCTATTCTATTCTATTCTATTCTATTCTATTCTATTCTATTCTATTCTATTCTATTCTATTCTATTCTATTCTATTCTATTCTATTCTATTCTATTCTATTCTATTCTATTCTATTCTATTCTATTCTATTCTATTCTATTCTATTCTATTCTATTCTATTCTATTCTATTCTATTCTATTCTATTCTATTCTATTCTATTCTATTCTATTCTATTCTATTCTATTCTATTCTATTCTATTCTATTCTATTCTATTCTATTCTATTCTATTCTATTCTATTCTATTCTATTCTATTCTATTCTATTCTATTCTATTCTATTCTATTCTATTCTATTCTATTCTATTCTATTCTATTCTATTCTATTCTATTCTATTCTATTCTATTCTATTCTATTCTATTCTATTCTATTCTATTCTATTCTATTCTATTCTATTCTATTCTATTCTATTCTATTCTATTCTATTCTATTCTATTCTATTCTATTCTATTCTATTCTATTCTATTCTATTCTATTCTATTCTATTCTATTCTATTCTATTCTATTCTATTCTATTCTATTCTATTCTATTCTATTCTATTCTATTCTATTCTATTCTATTCTATTCTATTCTATTCTATTCTATTCTATTCTATTCTATTCTATTCTATTCTATTCTATTCTATTCTATTCTATTCTATTCTATTCTATTCTATTCTATTCTATTCTATTCTATTCTATTCTATTCTATTCTATTCTATTCTATTCTATTCTATTCTATTCTATTCTATTCTATTCTATTCTATTCTATTCTATCTTGTTCATTAAATTTAAGAACTTGTGTAATCAATTTTTAAATATAAGCATGTTTAAAATTTCTAGATGTTTTATTGATTACCAAAAAAGATTCGATGACTTTATTTACCCACCTTATACCGATCGTAAATGTAAGCAGCTACGTATGGGTATTCCGTCCAGTTCACTGGTTTGCTTCTGCGTGGTGCTAATTTAAGAGGAAGCTGTATGCTATTCTTCAGTTCTAGCACTGTTTCCATGGGCTTTATTTTCTCAATGATAACCGTGACATTTGTTATTTTGTTTAACAATCGTGGAGTCATATTTTTTACTTTAGGTGTTTCACTAGAAATATATTCTTTAGTCGATTTAGTTTCAACTTTTGGTATTTCGGTACTAGAATTTTGATTTTTCGTGGGTTTACTTTCATATGACTTGGACTTCTGAGTGTTATCATTGTAATGTGGTTTGTTCATATCCACTATAGAATCTTCTGTCGCACTATCGTATATGTCGAAAAATTTTACTCTATCATAGGTTTTACCCGATGTAATGTTTGCAACTGTGGAACTTGTTTCTGTGCTTTCCTTCACAGATACTTCTTTTTTAGGAACCATATCATTTGATAAGTCTGCCCTGGACATGTCAATATTGTCATTTTCTACAAAAGTTTTTTCATTAAATATCCTGTTGTTCTTATAACTTTGTACAATAATTTTTGATAGAGATTTAAGACTCAAATCGTTGTTTTCTTTTTTATCATTTTTCCGTGGATTTCTTTTAGCGTTGATATTTGTTTGGTTCGACGAGTCATAAAGTTGGAATATAAGGCGTGGCGATGGAGTAGAAAGTTTTGTTTTCCCAATTAAATCTTGATTTGGTTTATTACCGGGACCATTATATTTAGCAAAATTTTGCAATGAATCAGGTGTTGCTTGTACATTAATATTCTCATTGTTAGTTACTTCTTCTAAGTAGAAGAATTCAATGTAACTAGGAGGAGTAGAAAAGTGATATATAGGTAAAGTGTATACTTTTTTTGTATGTTTTGGAATATTGACTTGAAGTGTTTTTACATCCTTTGTTGGTTTTGTATTAGTTCCTTCCATCTTGGGAATGTTATCGATGTCCACGAAAATATTGGTTCTTCTCCAAATCATATTGATAACTTCATATTGTTTGCGGCTGACTCTGCCTATCTGCCACTTTTTAGAGGAACTATCTGAGTCCGATGGAGTGAACAGTAACGTTTCATTAGTCTGTTCTGTATAATCACGTTTTGCCCTTACTTTGAGTCCGAACGATGTATATTCATGCATGATAAAGAATACTATACCAATTTTGAGGCATGTGATTTGCTTCATTATTTTATAAGCTTACATCAGCAAAAAATAATAATGTAAAAATATAATACAACAAAATTTCCCCGCCATGAACAAATGTCTGAAAGTCAATCAAGCGAATGTCACCTGCTGTTCACAAATGTAGCCCAGAGCCTTGTAATCAGTGATACATATCGTTGGTAAATTTAAAAAGAACCCACTACACTTTGCGGAAGACACGTACATGTTTCGTGCATTTTTATTTCTTTCGAACAAGAATAAATTTTATTGAATGGGAATTTCATAAGTTAAAGTTATTTACTTCTTTCTTCACTTTAAGTTACAAATGTTCACAGTTGAATGAAAACGTCGAAGGAAAGAAAGTAGGGTCTTTCTCAATCACAGTCCACTAAAAAGTTTGTAAAACTCCTTTACTTATAAACATAGATTTATGACATCTGACATTATATTTAAAATTTAAATTTTGATTACATGTCATGTTCGCTAGAATTTTAAAATTATAGTATCTTTTATGAATTTATGTAAATTTTTAAGTGTTTTTATTTTCAAATCGACCAGTTTTATCAATAATTTGGTGAGTAATTCCTGTATTTATTATTAAAATAGTGAGTAAATCTCAAAGCAAAGAAATATATCTGCCTCAAAAGTAACAATGAAAATTAATATTTTTTATCGTTTAGTATGCTTGGCCGAATGCTTGTTTGCATGCTAGCCTGTATCTTTGCTGTCATGGTACTTGCATGCCTGTGTGCATGTTTGTTTGCAGTTCGTTTATCATGACAATTAAACGTAACTTGCTTACAAATCTTATAGCATATTCACTAAAGTGATCCGTATTCTCTAAGTGTAAATAAAAATCAAGTCAGTTTTTAATATAATTTATAAATTAAAATTTTTGATATACAAAAATAACAAGAATGAGTACTTATATCTTATAAAATATGTATTTTTATTACTTTACTAATTGTCCACTTTTTACGGGAAATCCAACATTTGTAAAGGGTTAAAACAACTATTAACAATCCTTTGTAATTTTGAAATAAAAATAATGTTGAAAATGGACACATTATATAATAATATAATATCTGGGACAAATCACACACGGTCATCTGACCCCAAACTAGGATTCCCTGTATCTTGGGAACCAGAGACTGATATACATACATACACTCGGCTTCAAAAAAATCGCACCTTTTAAGAAATCTATTTTAAACATCTTTCAATCGTATTTGTATTATGAAATATTGGTAATGTTCGGTATCATTTGAAAGGTAAGGAAACAGAGAATGCAAAAACAATAATTCATTCAATGTTTTTTATTGGAACTGAGAAAAATTTACAAAACAATAAAAATCCTTAAAAAACCCAAATGAAATCTGATTAATTTTTCAAAACAAAGTTGCTTAAAACTAACCTAAAACCTAGTGTTACCCCCCCTAGCCCTAATGACGTCTTCCATGCGCTCCCTCATGGATCGCACCAACTTTAGGACCTCTTCTTGAGGGATTCTGTCCCATTCCTCAATAACGGCGTCTTGGAGCTCCTGAAGAGTCGCGGGAGCGGGATCACGGGATCTAACCTTGCGTTTCAGCTGGTCCCAGAGGTGCTCTATCGGGTTCAGATCTGGACTTCTCGCTGGCCACTGCATGACAGGGATCCCAACCTCTTGAAGGTAGCCCTGCACAATTCCAGCAGTGTGCGCGCGAGCGTTATCGTGCATTAATGTGAACCCGTCGCCAATAAATCCAGCATAGGGGACCACATGTTCTTCCAGGATCTCTGTGATGTACCGGTGAGCAGTCATCGACCCTTGCCCGCGAGCACCGCCGGTCCGAGAGACGCAAGAAAGTTCAGTTTTGCCGTCGGCAGATATGCCGCCCCAGAACATGCAGGAACCGCCCCCGTATTCTACCGTCTCTTGGATGCAGGCTTGGGCAAAACGTTCCCATTGTCTTCTGTATACTCTTTTGCGTCTATCGTTGCAGAAAAGGCACACTCTCGTTTCGTCTGAGAAGAGAACAGCTCTCCATTGGTCCAGGGTCCAATTGACGTGGGCGCGAGCAAATTGCAGGCGTGCTCGCCGATGCGCTGCGGTTAATTTTGGACCCGTGGCAGGTCTTCTAGCCACAATATTTCTCTCCTTTAGTCTTCTTCTAACTGTAGAGACACTCACGGCCCTTCTACGAACTGCTTGAAGCTGCTGTTGCAACTCAACAGCATTAGAGAACCGATTTCTCAAAGACTTCGATACGACGAATCGGTCATCTCTCGCAGAAGTGCAGGGATTTCTACCAGACCCACGCCTTCGGACAAAGCCACCGGTCTGCAGGAACCGCTGGTACACTCTTCGAACAGAAAAGCGACTCAAGTGCAATTGCCGAGCAACATCACACTGACGTAGTCCTGATTGCAGTAGTGCGATAACTTGGGCGGCTTCAGCAACAGTAGTTTCCATCTTCAAGGACGTTTTTCTGATGAAAGATATTCTTCTGTGTCTTCTTCGACTGTTGGTAGCAAATTTTTCCCCCGATAAGCTGTATCGACCCTTTTATACCCAAAAAACAAAACAATACAAACAAAATTTGAAGAGGAGAATCAGTTCCATTGTCATTCACAGTGACTTAAAGTGTCAAGCTTATTCTTTAATCAAATGACATGGATATTTTTTTAAAGAGTTTTTATAGGGCTCTCAAATGATACCAATATTGCTACGAATAACTGCTTGTCTTAAGGATTAACAGTGCTTGAAGCCTATTTTTACGGACGTGCGATTTTTTTGAAGCCGAGTGTATATACTTTTAAATACATACATATATAGATATAATACACCCAGACTCAAACAATGTTAATGGGTCCGTTAAATCACTTGAAACTTTATGACCTTGTAGCCTAAGTGTCTAGAAATACACTTGTTTTTGTTTCATTTAAATCAAGCGAGTAGTTTTGAAGTTACGATAATTTTAGTTTCCGCCTTTTTCAAATACTTCGCTCGGGCGCGCCAAGCGCGCGTGACGTCATACCGCAACTCGCCGCTCTCATCATACATTGCTATCGGATGGTCCCTTCGCTACGTTCGCCCACAATAACATTTCTAACTGTAGTTTTTTTATGTGAATCGGTGTTACAGTAGTGTTACAAGTATAATCGATGACAGTTTTAAAAATTGATTGAATAAAATTATCTATGACACAAAAAAAACAAAACGAAAATCGGTTCATCCGTTTAGGAGCTACGATACCACAGACAGATACACAGATACACAGATACACAGACACGTTAAACTTATAACACCCCTCTTTTTGCGTCGGGGGTTAAAATTCTCAAATAACTCCGATTTCTTTACCGCGGCCGCCGAGACAATGATAAAAAAGTGCAAAAGTACTTACAACTTATTTTTTTTCTTTCTTATCACAAATCTGTTGATCCTTATAAGATACCTATACATATATACCTACATACCTATTTTTCATTACTAGTATTGAAAAATTTAGGTAATAATGATATTTATGAACTTGATATTTCGGAAATAAGGAGTGAGGGGCAAGGTAAAAGTGATGGTGTCAAAATCACTTATGTCATCAACTGTAATATAATGACACAATAACGACACTGAAGCGGTCATGGCTCAGCGCTGCTTACGTGGTCGCGTCGATCACGCAGGTTAACTGACTACAAACACGGTCACAGCTTGGATGGACTTGACTAGCAGTCCATCCAAGCTGCCTATAACGCCTCCGACATAGCTTGGCGACTGCCATCTAGTGATAGTTACTGATATTTAAGCCCATCCAAGTTGTGACCGTGTCTGTAGTCAGTTAACTTGCGTGATCGATGCGACCACATAAGTAGCGCTGTGCCATGACCGCTTAAGTGCCGTTATTGTGTCATTATATTACAGTTGATGACATAAGTGATTTTGACACCATCACCTTTACCATGCTCCTCACTCCTTATTTCCGAAAACTGGGCATAAAACTTAAACAAATATACAGGGTGTAAGGGACAGGTTTCCGAAAACTTTAAGGGCTTGCTCAGTAGACGAAACTGAACAACTTTCCACAAGAATTTTATTCAGGAAACGAAAAAAAAAATTGTCTTCTCCATACAAAATTATAAATTTGATTGGACAGTTTGTATGGAGAAGCCGATTTTTTTTTTCGTTTCCTGAAAAAAATTCTTGTGGAAAGTTGTTCAGTTTCGTCTACTGAGCAAGCCCTTAAAGTTTTCGGAAACCTGTCCCTTACACCCTGTATATACAGAAAATAGATCTTCGCTTATAAATTACTTGAAAATCTCTAAGAAGTTATCTATAAATCTTAAAATAAGTTGATAAAATTTAAAATATTGTGTGTTTGTAGGTGTGGACAAAGCCCTCTGCGCGAGAGTCAGACTCGCACTTGTCCGGTTTTTATTTTTTATAGGTATCGGTTAACTCACATTTATTTTATTTTAGATTGGCTAGAAATAGCTACGGCGACGACGTTACTGTTTATGCAAAAGTTATCAGATAAGGAGAAGGTGATAGACACAACTTTTGGCTTTGGGTCTGGGTGGATCATACTTTTCATGTATTTCTTTTGACTTTAAGGTTCAAAAATATAACAGTAAAAAATAACTTTTCGGGTATATTGGTAGTTGTATTTAAGCACTTTGACACGAGCACGATTTTCTAGTTTTTGGATTCGTCATTTTTAAAATTTTCAACGCAAACTTCATACATAGAGGTAGGGAGCGGTGCGCGCACTGAGCGACCGTTGCAGAGTGACGTCACAGCAGCGTGCGGCGACCCCGCGTCACTTGCCTACCTAAATAATTCAGTATCTCGGAAACTATCAAACGTATCAAAAAAAATTTTTCACAATATTTTTTATTTTTAATAGAGTATATTTTAAGATAAAAAACAAAAATTGGTGGTATTCTTCATTCTGCTCATCACAGAAAAGTTTGCCCTATGTGGGAATCGAACCCACGACTCTCGGATCAGAGGTCAGGCAGGATCGCTAACCACTTAACCACCGAGTCAGTAGAATTATGTAAGCAGTTAAGTAAGCTTAAGAAGAATAAGTACACTCAATCCAATTAACATCCATAAGTACGTATAATACGCAAAATATTGATTTTGCTAGCAGCTGCAAAGAGTTAATTGTGGGGAAGAAACGAGGCTTCGCTTGGGAAATTGAGCAATTCCCTTAATATGCGGATATGCTTGCTTATACTAATGGATGTTTTTTTTAATTCTGTGGAGACATCCGTGTTTGTTTGGGTTCAGGAATTACATTACATGTAATTATGAGTAACTAATAGTAAAAAAAAGTTAAAGATTTGTAATCAGATTAGATAAGAAATTCTTTATCAGTATGGTACAACTTATAGAGATAGCTAGCATATTATTTATTATAAAAAGAAACAGATGATGCCAAGGGCTTACCAATTGAGGGTAAAAAAAGAAACAGTTTTTTCGCTAAGTACAAGTCATTCAGTTCTTCTCATAATAAAAATCTTTGCGGTACCAAAAAATATTTTCAAAATTTTGGTTTTATATATTTTTTGAATTTGCTCCTTAATTATAATAGATTATCTGCGTAGATACTATGTAGAGCATAGTAGAATATTTTCTGCTTTCTCTAAATCCAGTGACACACTAGGTGCGATTGACAGTAAGTATGTATCGCAGCGTGACTGCAGAATGAGCAGTTTCATAAAATCGCTAGCTGCTTTGTTATAATTTTTAATTTCAACCAATTACAAAACAGAGGTAATCAGTTTGATGTTTTTATTCTATTATTATTGCGTTTCTATATATCCAATTATCTAAAGCATTTGTGAGTTTTAAGGACATGTTCTGATGATAAAAAAATTGACAAAATAACATACTGAGGCGTCTTAAGTAATGAAAGTAGTTAATGAATCTCATCAACATTATCATCTTCATTGCTGTATCGCGTCCATGACAGACGATTCACTTAGTGTCACGTATACAATATTGTTTATACGATACACGTATGTACAAGAGAACAGAACTGACAGGAAAAGTAGGATGCTGACTTTGCTGACTTGTTAATGACTAAGATTTGTATATAAGGTGTTAAGAAATAAGTGGTCATTACTTAAACTGGGCCTTTTACTAGTGACACTGAACAACTTTTCCCAAGGAACCCATAGTCAATTATCGAAAAAATTTTTGTACTTTTCTAACAAGTCGGTCACTTGGTCGGCCCGGTTGATACAGAGGGATCTGATCGGCCTACTTAGTATGAGAAGTGAAATTTTTTTTGCGAATTAATTATAGGTTCCTTTGGGAAAGTTGTTGTTTCATGAGTAGAAGCCCCAGTTTAAGCAATGACAACTAATTTGTTTACACATTGTATATGTATTTTAAAGAAACTACTTTGTCCTAAAGTTCCAGTGTAATTCCCGTAGATTCACCATGAACGCGGTTCCAGTAGCCTTGAACAAGGCGGCCATCCGCAAATATGAAGACCTGGAGGTGCCATGCGACTCCATACTCGCTTCATACGTGTGGGTCGACGGCAGTGGCTACAACATGCGCTCCAAAGACAGGACATTTGATTTCGTGCCAAAGAGCAACAAAGGTAATTAAAGGTTAAAGGCAAAAGGTAAGTTTGGGTCAAAATGTTATTCAATCGAGCAAAAACGGCTGAACGAATTTGGTACTGGGATAGTTTATAATATGGATTATCACATAGGATACCTTTTATTCCATTTAATGAAAATTTGGAAGTCTACGCAGACGAAGTCACGAGCAGAAGCTAGTTTATTAATAAATAAGTAGTTTTGAAGGATAAAGATTTCTATGAAAATATTTTTAAAATTTCCCGAGACATTACGAAGGCATTACGTGTACCGTGAAATTTTATTTCTAGCTTCCGAAAATAACGACAACGTACTGAGAAACCGCGTGACTAAATAATTAAGTTTACTTATTGGTTCAGTAAAATAGGAACATCATTTACACAGCTGTGAGGTGAATAGGTTACCCGATAATCAATGTTATAGTAATGGCCAGACACCCGAAACGTTGGTATACTGGTTCCCACTGTTAGGAAGAATTTTTGGTATTAGGTAGAAATATGACGTTTAAGAATGTCGATAACATCTGCTTAAAAAAGCATTCGTGGCCATTATCTTTCTTCCATTTATAACTACTTAATACAAAAGACAAAAGTGTGTCTAAGTACTTAGTCTTACTATTGGTTTTGTTATAGAGAAACCTATTTATTTGGCTCGTACTAGTATAAATACAATTTTTTAATTAATGATGTAAACGCTGTTGGTTTTTCAATAAAAATACAATAAAATCTTAGTGTATAACTCTTAGACAAATGATTCTGGTCCAAAAGTTCCTATTTTCTATATACCCCCACTCGGACACTGGTTCAAAAATACTTATTTCCTATAGAACCTTAGACATTTATATGGCATTTTCTAAAGAGATTTAGTCAAAATGTATCTGGTTAAAATATGACCGAGTCCTATGGTATACTATGTCCTAGCTTTAGTCGAAATGGCCTGATACATCAATTCTTATAAATTCGGAATTAAAACTTTGGGTACACGACACTACAATGAACAATGAATTTTCGTATATTACTGAGGATTCCCAAATAATTGGGAACAGGGAAGGAAGATGATGACTGAGGATAATAGATGTTTCTATAATCTTATCTATTTTTCTAAGAAATCTTATGTGTTTGCAGTTAATTAAAAACAAGGGCGCATTTCAGTGTAAGGTAATCAAAATTCTCTACACTGTTCGCAATAAAAGTAGGTTTTTTAAAGGACCATTAAATTAATAAGTAGAAGTATATTTACCTATTCCTTCCTACCTACTCACTGAATGTAGTCATATAGAAAAATGGGACTAAGTAAAAGAAAACTAATCTAAATTACAAGAAAATTGACAATTTTCCTTTTCATTTATAAAATTTTCTTCGTACAATAGTCATCGTTACACGTGAAATAAAAAAACTATACTACTGAATTGATGTACAAAATAATGTCTGTAGCTTATACCTCTTACTAATCTCCAGCTCTAAATCCATCCAGTCCATCGTTGCAGCTTATTTTTTTTTTACGTGCCAGTGGTAACAAAACAAGCTACGAAGGTTTTACCGACACTTTGATTTAAGTGACTGGTATGGGTCTGTTATAGGAAAACGGTTTTAATCTCTTTTGGCGCACGGTGCAGTTAACTGCTGTTATTTTTTTAGTTTCACGATTTATTGAGCAATATTTTAGGTCAGGTCCGTGATGTTTGAAAACTTGTTCTGGGTCCGGAAAAAATGGAAAGGCGATGACGAAGGTTCGCGTGCTGCCATAAACTGTGAACATCTTTACGTTGAAAAAAAAATGTTATATTTAGTTTTCTCTTTATCGGTTAAGAAAATTGGGCAATTTGGTATGGGTAGCTGAATATTTGTAGGCAGGTTTCATACGGGAAGTTATTAAGTAGCCGTTTCTTCTCACTCCGCAAACACTTACCGAAACGGTGGGTATACGAGTTCCGAGTGGTAGGAACCTCGTATTAGGTAGATAAAAGACTGAACCTTCACTATTGGACCTTCTGCTGACTTCTCATCCGGACGGCTATCAAGTATCCGTTGACGCCTCACTCGGCTCTTCGGATCACTGCCTTATCCGGAGTACGGTGCCACTAACGTGCCCGCCGCGACCGCGAGTCACCTGTCGCCGTCGTGTGTGGCATTACAAGTCAGCAGATTGGGATGGGATGCGGTCTTTCTTTGCGTCCTACCCTTGGGGGCAGGTTTGCTTCACGCCGGATGATCCCAACTTCGCTGCCGATTCTGTCGCTGATGTGGTGCTGCAGGGTATGGAGCTTTTTATCCCATCCTCGGTGGTCCCCATTGGCGGCAAATCCCAGCCTTGGTTTGGTCGGTCCTGCAAAAAGGCTTCTCGCCGAAAGCAGGAATGTTACCAAGCCTGGGCAAATGCGGCAAAGGTACGGGATGAAAAGACCAGCGTATTAAAAAAGGAGTTTAACTTTGCCTCCAGGTCCTTCAAGAGAGACATTGCCAGGGCAAAGTCAGCGCACATAGGCAGAATTGGCGAGAGACTAGAGCGTCTTCCTTCGGGAACTCGTGCGTTCTGGTCTCTGGCCAAAGCCGTCCAGGGGAATTTCTGCACGCCATCATTTCCACCACTGCACATGGGAAATGATTCATTGGCCCACGACGCAAAGGAGAAAGCCGATCTTCTAGGCAAACTCTTTGCGTCCAACTCAACGTTGGATGACGGGGGAAACGAGCCGCCGCCCATACCGCGGTGCACGAGCTGTATGCCGGATATCCGGTTCCACCAACGCTCAGTGCGTAAAGCACTTTTTTCCCTCGACATTCATAAGTCGAGTGGGCCCGACGGAATCCCTCCTATCGTGTTGAAGGTATGTGCTCCAGAGTTGGCTCCAGTTTTAACGCGCCTTTTTCGGCTCTCATACTCCACTGGCGTAGTCCCGATGTCATGGAAGACAGCTTTGGTGCACCCGATCCCTAAAAAAGGTGACCGCTCGAATCCGTCCAACTACCGGCCTCAAAGATAATGGAGGCCATTATCAACAGCCAGCTCCTTCGGTATCTAGAGGACCGCCAGCTGCTTAGTGACCGACAGTACGGTTTCCGTAAGGGCCGGTCCGCTGGTGATCTTCTTGTCTATCTGACACATCGTTGGGCACAGGCGATCGAGACTAAGGGGGAAGCTTTGGCCGTTAGTTTGGACATAGCGAAGGCCTTCGATCGGGTCTGGCACAAAGCACTTCTTGCGAAGCTTCCTTCTTATGGGCTTCCCGAGGAATTACGCAATTGGGTCACTAGTTTTCTTGCAGACAGAAGCATAAAGGTCGTAGTCGACGGTGCATGCTCAGATTCTATGTCTGTGAATGCTGGTGTCCCTCAAGGCTGTGTGCTTTCGCCTACACTGTTCCTTCTGCATATCAATGATATGCTGCAAATCAGCAGCACTCATTGTTATGCGGATGACAGCACAGGTGATGCCTTCTATACCGGCCGTGCCAACATTTCTCGGGAAAACGTCATCGAGAGCCGAAACAAACTTGTGTCGGAAATTGAGGCCTCTTTAAAGAAAGTCTCAGAATGGGGTCGACTTAATTTGGTCCAATTTAACCCCACTAAGACACAAGTTTGCGCGTTCACTGCCAAGAAAATGCCATTTGTCGCATCACCTCGTTTTGAGGACACTCCCCTAAATGCCTCAGCTAGTATCGGAATTCTTGGTGTCGACATATCGAGTGAAGTCCAGTTCCGTGGTCATCTAGAGGGTAAGGCTAAATTAGCCTCGAAGAAGCTTGGTGTGCTCAATAGATCGAGACGATATTTCACTGCGGCGCATCACCTGCAACTTTATAAGGCGCAGGTTCGGCCTCATATGGAATACTGTTCTCATCTCTGGGCAGGGGCACCCCAGTACCAGCTTCTCCCTCTGGACCGCATTCAACGGAGAGCAACTCGAATCGTCGACTGCCAGGATATTTCAGATCGGCTTGACTCCCTGGCGCTGCGTAGAGATGTAGCCTCGCTCTGCACTAGAAACTTTCTGCCTCGCACAACCAAACTGTGGAATGAATTGTCGCCTGCGGTATTTCCGGACCGATACGACATTCAAACCTTCAAGAAAAGAGCGTACTCCCAAATCAAAGGCCGGTAACGCACTTGTGACTCCTCTGGTGTTGCGGGTGTCTATGGGCGGCGGTAATCGCTTACCATCAGGTGATCCGTCTGCTCGTTTGCCACATCTGTCATAAAAAAAAATGACGTTCGAAAAGTGTACACTGCTACCTACTTCGAATAAAATATTTTCATTTTCATTTTCATATGGTGAGTTTTCTTCATGGCTCCTGTATAATAAGGATAACAAAAACGTTTTCAGTTTTTATGATATTTATTTGAGTCAAAATTAGAATAATTTTAATGAATAAAAATTCTTCAATATGTTTGTATTAATATTTATATTCTACAATTGTGGAAAATTAATAATATTGGTTTCTCTATATTCGAATAAAGATGTAGAATTTACTCAAATTCCAACTTTAAAAACATCATTTTATCAAAATCGCTAAACGATTTACTCAGTTTTAACCAGCGCAAAACATGTCGCTTGAAGACAGTCCTTACATATGACAAATCCAATAAATAATAAATACTTACATTGGGGTGTATTGAGGTGGCAAGGGGGTTTCCTAGCCGATTCAACTTTGGATACCCTTTTAGGCACCTCGCAAACTCTCGCCCGAGGCTCCAAGATGTTGTAGCGAATGCAGCGGCCACACCCCGGCAAACCGCGACGGCCCGCAGGCTATACCTGGCATGGGGGGGTGGGGTTTCTACCGTCTCGGTGGTATGGCCTGTAATCCGTTTCCCTCACGCAGTTTCCTAAAGTTTATCGCGGCGGCGAAAGCAAACCACCGTAGATATGCAACGGCTTTTGATGGACCCGTCAAGGCAGCAGGACAAGGTGAAGGGCCTTCAAAGGCAGTGATGGAGGGCGGATTAGTCATCACTGGCCAGACACAGCATCCAACCTTCTCTCCGGTCGTAGCTGTTCTCCTTCTCCGTTCCACTGGGCACAGAGGGGGAAGGACGAATGTGTGCACTTTTGCTAGCGAGAACGCTTGTGCACCCTAATATCTCCTGCGCACTTGGACCGCTTCCGATAATGGACTAGATACGCTAAGTCCGCGGCGATGGACTGAAGTAGAGGGGTCCGGTCCGATGCAAACCGGGCTTTACATCAGCCACATAAAGGCACATATGCGTCAAAACCAGAAGGGAGGCAGAAGTGGTCGCCGTAGTCGAAATCAGCTGGTAAGGCATCATCATCAAATACTTATGTCGTAGCTAGAACTACGATACAAAGGCTACAAAATATGAATGGTAGTCAAATAATAATTTGATGAATGGTAGTCAAATAATAATTTTTTTAAGTCACTACAAAATTGTAGTGACTTAAAAAACACATAAAAGTGTGCGTAAAAAATACGAATTTCCACAATGAATAAAACCCACGTCAGAAATAATATAAGTACACATATTGCTGTATTGTAATATACTTCAGAAAGGGATGACTTTAACATTATGACAAATAAAAAAACCCCTATTTTTTATGTCCAAAAAGGAATCCGAAACAGAAGCGATTCCGTTTTTGACAGAAAAATAACAGCCTGTATTTTTTGTGGCAAAAGGGGAATCTGAAGTGTCCAAAAAGTGTTTACCTACCACTGAGAAATTGTATGCCCGACGCTTTGGGAAGTGTTTGCGGAGTAAAGAGAAATATCGAGACAGAAGAAAAACTTAGAGATTAAAGATATATCATATTAACGTAAACTGATTCGGTGGCTCAGTGGTTAGCGCTTTTGGCTAAGATCCGAGGGTCATGTGTTCAATGCCCACCCAGGGGAAACATTTTTGTGAAGAGCAGATTTGTTTGTTATGTCTGGGTGTATACTTTATATCTGAGTGCCTAAATCAACTTCGAAATATTATAAACGTGCGATGAATTATGGTTCGAAACATCGTAATGCGACTGCGACTAATGCTAGTACGAAAGAATGCCAGAGTGATTACCTTTGCATCGATAGAATACTTCTTCGATGAACGCACTATACAACACAATACAATAATTTATTCATAAAATCATTTACACGTCATTTGATATTACTTTTATATAGTAATTATAAACTTATACATTCAAAGGAAAAATAAAGAAGATTTGAATAAAATATGTCAATTTTTATTTAAACTTATTAAACTATGCGCAATTTTTTTGGATAAAATAACAATAATTAAAACAAAATATTCATCATTCGCCATCCCCTGTTGTATCACTACTGCTACTGTCGCTTCCTACATTTATTATAAAATTTTCTGTCATTACTTTTATATTCCTATCCATTTCATTCATTTGAGGTTCAATAACTTCTGTTACGTGTTGTATGGATTTTTTCCATCTCCTACTGTCAATTTTTTCTATCCCTTCCATCATTAGTTTTTTTACCTCTGCCATTTTAAAAGTCTTATTGTTGGAAGCGGTCCATAGTAATACCAAAATCCGAAATAATACATCGATCGCAACGCGGTAGTGGTGGAGACGTCTGTGAACAGAGCCCTAGCGTAGTTACTCCGGCCAATGACAGAAAAGTTCATTTCGTCGGTACTAGCTCGTCTCCCTGAATAGACTATAGGTCTGGAAGCCGGTTGTAAACCACCGGACCGAAGACATATACCGATTTCTCAGACTTAGTCAAACTATGTGGCACAGAGCATAGCTTGTCCCTGTCTAGTATTAAATGAGTGGGTTTCTCTCTTTTAGTAAAAGAACCGAGGTTTTGGTTCGTAAAAGTGGCAATAGAGTATATAACCATATAAGGGAGAGTCATTATCCTGAATTCTTTGAACAGGTCTCTAGCGGACACATCATCTGCCACCCTAGCCATAGCTCTTAGAGCTCGCTTTCGTATGACAAACGCCCTATTCGAGTTTATTTTTATTTATGTATGTTTATCAGCTGCTGATTCCCATTCTGGTTTTGGAACCAGATCACCGTGTGTGATTTGTCCCTGGATATTTATTTACTTATACACCTGTTATTGGTCTATTATGTAACCATACTTTTGTGTAATATCGTACAAATGTATTCTGTTATCGACTGTTGGTGGCCCAAACAAAAATTATTTAAAATTATTTATTATTTATGTATATTATAATTCTTCTTATTAATTTATTTTATTGAACTGGTTTTGTAAATATAAATCTTATTGCAGTTATATCGTACACTTAGTGCTAAAACCAGATATCTGCATCAAAATTTGAGATAAAGAAAGAAAAAAAAACAGTTTACATTTTATGAGAGATTTGTATAATTAACAAAAATATGCAGATAGTTTTGGCAGAATGGGTAATTATTTCAAATTCGGCCATTTTATTCCAAAAAAATAAATAAAAGTATGGTTTTTAACTACAGGATTTTATAATCAGCCGTTTACTTTCAAAAACAAATAAAGACTTCCAGATCCCTTCCAGGGATAAGTCCGCCTTTGTACAATCTATTATTTTTATAAATGATATTGTTCTGTAAAATTTATGTTTTGTACAATAAAGAAATTACACACAAAAAACAAAGACTATTTGTCTAACTACATGACGTTCAATCTTCCAGATCTGCCCATCTGGTACTACGACGGGAGCGCCACCGGCCAAGCCAACCCGGACAATTCGGACACATTCATCTTCCCGCAAGTCGTGTACCACGACCCGTTTAGACGGGGAAGCCACATACTGGTGCTCAACGATACATACACATACAACTACCAACCTACAGGTAAATCTTAAGGCGATGTTGTCTACATATTTAATTTTTAACCTAAAGTTCTTGTACACGACGCGGCGGTATTAATTACTTATTGGCCGACACGACAAATCGAGAGGAGGGTTGTGATTCTACCTGGATTTAAATTAATTTTAACCTCGATTTGCTTATTAAAGCATAGTGAATTATATTTATTCAGGTGTCGTACACGTAATGTTATTTTTACTTTTTTTTAGGGGCCTGAGTCCTTAAAAGGAACATTAATCAATTGTTTTGTCCGTCTATCCATTCCCTATCCGTCCATCTAGGGCTTTCAACACCGGTGCTGGAATGTATGCAACACCGGTTTTATCACCGGTTCTGCTTACATTCCAACACCGGCGTTGAACGCCCTACGTCCATCCTTATTGAAATTGGAATTAAACAAAAACATGTAATTTATTCATTCAGTCAATCAATTATTCAATGTGCTTATAAATTATAAATTATTTCTATCACAAAGATAGAAGTAGCCTAGTGTTGCACTTAGCATCACCCGCGGTCAAATGTAGGGCATTTAGATTTATTGTACATCTACGGACGTGTGCAACACGACCTTCATACATATCTTGTAATCAAATGTCCTGCACAATTTCCTCACGATATCTTCCTTCACCATATTATATTTCCCATTAGTTTATCTTATCACTTTACAGTGATTTGATCTTTGTATTACACTAGGTATAAATCTGCCGTAAAACTTACGAAATAAGAACGCCGATGTGTTGTTAGTTCAGATTTAATCTCAATGTGAAATACTTGCTTCGCCTAAAACCTGACCTGGAAGTAACTGTCAACCATTAGCCAAGTTGTCTGACACTAGACTAGATCTAACACTAGATCACGATGACCTTTAATCTCCTGAATAGTAACGCTATAGGACACTGGGCTTTACGTCACATAGTGGAGATTAATGTGGCAATTACGAGAGTGAATTAATGTCAATGAATATCCGGCAGTTTAAGCGTACTTGCGTACTCAGCCACAGTATATACATTCTTGATACATTAGTGCTTCATAGAGTATGGACTGGACACTCCTCGTCCTTCTCTAACTGCAGCCGGATACTCACATTCCTGGGATGAGATCCGGTGACGTTTTCTGAGCACAAGCTACGTAATACACACATTCATTCACGCCTGTCATATTTTGATTATACGATAATGACATCACACCGCGGTTCAGTTGCTGTTTTGCTGTACAGTATAAGGCCGATTCCAAAAACGTTTTTTTTTAATTCGCAATTAGTAAGCCCTTTGCATCACCTCACCTGATGGTAAGTGATATTGATGCCGAAAAATGAAAGCAGGCTTACCCAAGATTCCCTAATTCAATGGGAACTGAGCTTCTATAACAGTTAAAAGTTTGAGATTTGGAATCACATGTTCAGTTATCTGATTAGGTCTTAAATTCATAATGTTGAAAGTTTGATTATGACCAGGATCATTGAAGGTGGGTCTCAGCTATTAAAATAAGTAGAAGTCTTGAATTTGGCTAGCTCGTAGAATAGATGGCCGTTGGGGCATTATTAAAGTTCTCGAGTGGCGGCTGCGCACCGGAAGACGTAGCGTACCAGGCCTTCCATTCGGTGAATCGTTGACCTGGTGAAGGTTGCGGGAAGCCGCTGGTTGTGGGTAGCGCAACACCGGTTGACGTGAAAATCCTTGGAAAAGGCCTTTTTTCAGCAGTGGACGTGTTTTTGTTGATGATGATGATTCAGTTTTTAATGTTATTTATCATAATTATGGTTTATGATATTAAGCCACGAGGGCAAAGGAAAATCCATTGTTAAAACTTAATCAGCACGTAGCACCATTTTACATGTAGATAAACCAATCAACGTCACATTGATTAGCTTAAAACATTTTTTTTATTTTACAAAAACTTGATGTGTGCTTTAGAAATATTAAATATGTATTAAATGGCCGTAGTTATGTTATAACGATCCAACTGACTTTAAAGTAAGTAAGGGTTAATGTGTCACTAATATAAAGTACATTATCCCTTACTTACTTAAAGTCAGCTGGATCGTTATGGCATAACTACGGCCAAATATGGTATTCCAATTGTCAAATTATTCAAATGTCAATGTTAATTATTAAATCTTTGATCAATAAAATATAATAATAATAATTATCTGGGACAAATCACACACGGTCATCTGGCCTCAAACTAGGATTCCCTGTATCTGGGGAACCAGAGACTGATATACATACACATATACTTTTAAATACATACATATATAGATATAATACACCCAGACTCAGAGCAAACAATTCTGCTCATCACAGAAAAGTTTGCCCTGTGTGGGGATCGAACCCACGACTCTCGGATCAGAGGTCAGGATCGCTAACCACTTAGCCACCGAGTCAGTCAATATTTTCGTACTTAGGTAATATTATCGTCAGTATCTATACTCGTATATCAATATTAACGTTAAATAGAAAACATAATAATGTAGTAAAACCGGCCTAAACTCACATGTAAAAAAAAAAAAAATTTGGTTCATAAAATTTCTTAAGCTTTTAATATAAATAATGGAGTTTCCACGACTTCCGTGTTGACATCGTCAGTTGGAAGAGCCCGTCCAATTGTTGGGAATTCAATTTTCATAAATAAATTTAACACCCCCATTTCAGTCACAAAGCCTTCGTGACGAAGAAATTTATTTAAAAATTCTTTCCTTACTGGTTTTGTCACGTGTCAAATCAGCTTTTTAATATAGAAAGAAAGCAGCTAGAGCAGGAGTAAACTACACAAACCATATTTTTTCCATTATAGCGTAGATAACAACCCATATCGTCCCCACTTCTGGGGCATGGAACTCTTCCCATACTTATACGGAAGGTTAGGCCTTACTCTATGCAATTTCTGTATTTTATGTTTTCCTTCTCTTCGTCGTAACCATAGTTTCGTAACTTTACTTGTGTTGAAGATTTACGTATATAGGTCAGTACTATAATACAATGTTTTGTACCTTTATCCAGCAACGAACCACCGCAAGAACTGCACCCTGCTCTGTGAGAAGGGCGAGGTGGAGGAACCATGGTTCGGGTTCAACCAGGAGTTCTTTCTCACTACGCCCGACAGCCGGCCGCTCGGATGGCCCCCTGGTGGGTTTCCTGCACCCCCTGGCCCCTACTACTGTGCCATAGGGGCTAACAAAATCGTTGCCAGGGATCTTATGGAAGCGTTCTACAGGTAGGACATTTTATCATTTGACATACGAGTAAGTCCTACAGCTCTGCTATTGTCGACGCTTGAGGTTTGACTTTGGTTAGCTTGTTAGATTAATGGCTTTGGTAAGTTGTGACACAGATAATAGGATTAAATACTAGTAAACTAGGTTGTGATCAGAAGTAAGAAGATTCCAAATTACAATAACAATACAATACCATGTGATATTGTTTGTCTTCTTTTCAGTTTTCGTTCGCATTTTCCGGTGTATGTGTTTGTATTTATATATCTTTTATTATATTTATAGCCTTGGCATGAGGACGCTGTTTTAAAATCTATAATTGAAATGATTGGATTAATGAAATTGAACAACTTTTCCCAAGGAACCCATAATGAGTTCTCAAAAAAATAATATTCAATTTGTATAAAAAGTCCAAATCCTAGCAAAAACCGCAGAATTTTCGTTGCCTACGGACCTTATTTAAAGACAGGTAGGTAAGATGAATGAGTTGTGGATTTTCAGACTCTAAAATCCTGGCCAAATAACAATTTAGGGTTTGGGTTCTGTGTATGCATGTGTTACCGTATAAGATTTATTTACAGGTTTTCGACCAAATTAATAAAAGATTTGTCTTAGCAGTGTTTAAAATTGAATAGGTGATTTAAATTCAATCGAATCCGGCCTGCCTGGGGCCCTCGGAGATGTACCGGTAATTATGACAAAAGGGTTCAGAGGCTTAATTCAATACTGTATTTTACCTACTTAACTGAAGCGATCGTGGCTTAGTGCGGCTTGCGTGGTCGCGTCGATCACGCAGGTTAACTTACTACAGACACGGTCATAACCTGGATGGGTTTGACTGTTAGTGGCATTTATCTCGACCGTTTTTCGTGTTTCGTAAGGCACGTTAAACCGTTGGTGCCGGCTGCTAATTCTAGATGGCAGTCGTTAAGCCATGTCGGAGGCCTTATAGGCGGCTTGAAACTTTTGATACTGGGGTTGGCTACTAGCCTCACAACCTCAACCAATCCGGACTTGGCCCCTGCGTGTGGAGTATGGCCTAATCTTCCCGATGTATGGGAAGAGACCCGTGCCCCTGCAGTGGGGACGTAATGGGTTGTTAACACACCTATCTTCTGCTACTATGTAGGCACGATAGGTTGCGCAACGTACCATTTTATCGTAGACTAAGCCTATTTGGATCAAAGATTGATTGATGAAAGAGATTTTGAATGGACAATGATCGCTTTATGAAAATCTAATACTTTTGTGCAATAGTATAAGATTAATCGCAAAATTACTAACTAATAATATGGTAATTGTTTGTTAACAAAGACAACATTGACTCGGTGGCTAAGTGGTTAGCGACCCTACGTCTGATCCGAGAGTCGTGGGTTCGATCCCCACACAGGGCAAACTTTTCTGTGATGAGCAGAATTGTTTGCTCTGAGTCTGGGTGTATTATATCTATATATGTATGTATTTACAAGTATATGTGTATGTATATCAGTCTCTGGTTCCCAAGATACAGGGAATCCTAGTTTGGGGCCAGATGACCGTGTGATTTGTCCCAGATATAAAAAAAAATATCAGAGTATATCAAATATCAATCATTTCATAAATGCACCACTTACTAACCTACCCAGTTTAGCAAAAAAACCGACTGCATAAAATGTATATATAATACATTTTCGATCTGGTGGTCAAGCTAAAAAAAACTATATCTGGAGCCAAGGCAGTGGCTTCGCCAAGTATTGTGTAAGTGACAGGACCTCACACTTCAAAATTCATCAAGCCTCACAGAAAACCGGAGTAAAGCAACGCTTGCGTTGTGTTTCGCCAGCCGAGTGAGTGAGGGTACCGGAGGCCCAAGCCCCCCCCCCTCCCCAATTCCCCCCATCCTGGGGTAATTGCTTACCATCAGGTGATCCGTCTGTCATTTGCCACCTATCACATAAAAAAAAGCAATTTTGCTCTAGGTGACAAAAAATGAGATAGAAATACATATGGAATCCTACTATGTGTGTATCGTACATACACTTGAAAAAACATTAGGCTCCGCTTGGGTGGTCGTAAAAAAGGGACATTTTTATGCTTTTTTCCCGGAAAAATCATGAAATCTACGTCAACATAGAATATGTGACAAATCTTATTCGCATTATTATTATTGTGTTTCTAAGAATAGTTTAAGGTACTTTTTCCTTTTACGAAATTAAGGCCAACAAAACATCATGTGAGGTACGCAAGGGCAAATGTTATTTATTTTATTCTTATCTTAAAAATCAGGTGTAGTGTAGATAAAATTATCTTCAATCTGTTTGATGTAATTTGACTATAATGGTTATTTGCAGGTGTAGCCTTTACGCTGGTGTGAGCCTGAACGGAATTAACCCTGGTACGACGCCTTCTCAATGGAACTTCCAGGTAGGTAAACTTATTAATTTATTATAGTCTGTCTAGTGACTTGGCTAAATTTAACATGAAGTTTAAATTTAAAGCGTGGAACGGGAAGACCGGGAATAGCTTATATGGACCAAATTACGAAAAAAGTTGATGTAATGTCGTACAGGGAAGTCAGGGAAATGTCCTTGAAAAGGAAGGAATGGTGTGAGCTTCATCGACAAGAGTTCAGCGCTTTTAGAGAAGAAGAAGTAGAAAGTTAAAAGTTTTGCTAGTTGAATCATAAAATTTATATTTATAATAAAAAGATAAAGGGCACATTTCGGCATAACATGAGATAGTCTGATTCCAGATTAACTGTTTTTCTATAATATTGATGGTTGCCAAAGTGGAATGAAGTACTTACCCGGTATGGATTACAGGATAAAATTGATACGTATGATGCAGCAACCAAACTTTAAAGCAGGTTTCGTATTAGGTTCAATAGATTTCGCGTTTTATTGTGGGGTTAGATTGATTATTAAAAATTTGGTTGAGTAGTTTTTTGCATTTTATTGTGGGGTGGCAATTTTTTTAATTTATCTATCAGAGGATTTCCTATTCAGGTTGGCCCAAAACCTGGTCTCCGGGCCGCCGATGACCTGTGGATGGCGCGCTATATCCTCAGCCGCCTGGCCGAGGAGTACGGCACTGTGGCTACATTTGAACCGCAGCCGGTGGAAGACTGGCCCGGAAATGGGCTTTTTGTGTATTTCTCTTCTAAGGATATGAGGGAGGAGGACGGTATATTGTGAGTAATGTGACTATATTATATTAATAAGGGATGGACCCTAATCATTTATTTAAATTAAGTAAAACACAGTTGTAAAGCAACTTCGATACTGGTATGTACTGAGACGAATACATGATCCCAAATACAGGTACTACTTCGTAATCAAACGAGCTGAAAAATACCCTTAACAAATACAAATACAAATACAAATACAAATATTTATTTTGCATTAAACATGGTAAGTAGTCAGTACAAGGTGTTTGGTTAAAAATAAAGTTTCTCATGTTTAGCTTTTGAATTTAAGCATGCAAAATTTTACCAGAAGTCAAGATATGCGCCAAATTATTAACATTATTTAATTATTTAATTTAATTTAATTAATACTAATAAACCCCGTAAATTGAGGATTCTACTTATCATACTAAACCATAAGCGATAAACATTTTTTGGAGTCTTCTTTATGTAAAACAATCAGGTGTTTGGCAAATTTGGTATGGGAGACCAAGTTTTTTTTGAGATTTTTGCAATCTCGTGTAGCAAACTTTGCTTATTAATGTGGGTAAAATACCAGTTAATAGATCCTACAAACACGTAAAATATGTAAAATATCTTACACTTGTATACAGAGTATAAAAATAACTTCTCGGATTTAACAGGGTGTTCTAATCTTGAAACAGTTTCTTTTGTATAGTTTAAGTAAGTTAAGTAAATAATTCGTATGCAAGATGTAACACATCTTTACTGTAAGGTTTACTTTCTACTCATGAAACCCAATCTTTTACTAAATGATTTTACTGAAATCTTCATTACACACCACCTTACAATAGAACCCATACATATAAACTTTATCAATACTAGGTCGGCACTGTGGGTACTGCAAGACTAGTGAATATTAATTATTTCCTTAGAAATCTATCTATGTCTTAAGGAATCCTACTCTGACATAGAAACATAAAAAAACTGTGCAATCTATCGGATGGCATTTTGTGAATTGTTGAGGATTAAGTGTATCCCCGTAAGACCCGAGCCAAAGATTGCGGCCCAACGACCTAAAAAAATTACCCGAACGCTTGAATTCAAATGGTGGTTTATTCAGAAATGGAGCCAATATTCAAATCGTAATACGAGTTCGAAAATTTGTTCAAATTTTAGGTAGTTGTATCTGAACTAATACTAAACCCATGTCTTAAAAATAGGACGTTGGGCCTTACAAGGTTAAATAAATCATTATTACGACTTTATTTTTGGCTCAAAAATGTCTCCTATCGATTCGCTAAAAGTTAGCGAAACGTTAAGAGTACAAAGCTCCGCATAGTAAGATGAGCACACTATATTAAGAACTTTGTACTAGGTGAAAAAAAAAGTTGTAGACGACGTTAAACACATCTACTTGATTAAAATTTATTTGATTTTTTTATTAATAAAAGTCCACCAGTGCCAAACAAATACAAGTCCATCACATTTGTACCTCGACGATTTTATATGAACTTTGAAGTAAGTCTACAGAATCAAATATATGAACTATCCTTTTATGTCAAATCAATAGGAGCATGAATGTTTCCCAAACAAAGGATGAAGGCACGCCTTATTAAATAGTACAAAGGTATAACGGTCTAGTGATTTATTAAACCCTTTCTATCCCGCCCACTGTTCATCCGCCCGCTATTAGTTCTGGTCAGAGTGGAGAGGAAACTGAGGAAATGTCGTGTCTCCCAGTCGAAGAATTAATAACAACGGGGTAGTTGATTGTTAGTCATTTGAGTTACATTGATCAAATATCAAAAACGCCAATTTAAAAAAAAATGTAAACAATGACGTCATTGTGCACTAATTAAGATTTTAAAAAAAAAAAAAAAAATAATGTAATGAAATTCAAAAATTTCAATAAAAGAGCTATATGTTGAACAATATTTCATAATTAACTTTTGATGCAGTCAACTAACCTAGTGGGTATTCATAAAAAATATGTATTTTTTAAATACTGACACTGAAAAAGAACTAATTTGGCTGTTTTCGATTTTAAAAAACTGTTTTTTTTTTTACGTATTTAGATATTTGGACCTTATAAACAATGTAACTTTCCTAGATTGTATACCAAGAGAGCTGTCTCATTTTGATGTATTCGAAAAATATGAAAATTTTGGTCCCGAATGGGGTAAACCCAACGACATTCTATACATGGACTTTGCATCAGCGCGCTGTAGACGGCACAGCAGAAGTGTGCTCAAATACGATGTGCGCACACTTTTTACCTTAGTCGTGTTTTGAGCGCACTCGAATGACCCTAAAAAAAGATGGTGTGACCTACCACCGGTAAGTTAATTTTATTTATAAAAGATAACACGCGAAAATGTGTAAAAAAAGTAGAAAAGCACTGAAATTTCAATAAATATCGTAAATTATTAAGGAGTATTCCTTTTCTTTTCTTTCATGCGCGCCAGAAAGAGACATGCGTCAGTACGCGACAAGAACATAGTCATAAAACAAAAGAGTGGAGTCGCTTTTGTTTAAATGTTTTAAGTGTAAAATCCATACTGCCGAATCGGAAGATAATATTTTTCGGGTGTATGTATAAATGTTATTATGTATGTGTTATGTATGAAGATCTGTTTCATTATTAACGACTTTTTATATGATTAACCCAAAACGTAAACAAACTTACTATGGAACTGACACATGTGAATGTCATCTGCATACTACGTTTGTTTACCTTTTTTTTTATTGGAATGAAGTATAGTCGTTTTCTTTGTTTAATTGAGAGATACATAGTATCTGGAGTCATCTTAAAATTATATATTTATCTGTATAAAACTGTTTGTATCAAAATACAAAACAAAATCTGTATAACAACATGTCAAGTTATATAGGGTGAGTTTAAATTAGTTCTTGATACGAAAGGCTATGCATGTGCTCATGAAAACAAACAACTTTCCCTAAGAAACCCATAGCCAAACCGCAAAAAAAAATTTTGGTCTCATACAAATCGATCAGCCGAGCGGCCAAATTAGTATGAAGAGTCAGAATTTTTTTTTGCGATTTGACTATGGGTTATTTAGGGAAAGTTGTTTGTTATCATGAGCACATTCATAGCCTTTGGTATCAAGAACTAATTTAAAGTCACCCTGTATATCTGCAAATTTAAATCATATACATTTTAGTTATAGCTCCGTGTCCTATTTTTACAACACGGGAAGGCACACATTGTTATCCATTTAAAAATCACATTATATATATCTGGAATTCTCATTAAGTCAATTGTACAATATTTCAGAAAACATTACGAATGGCAGTATTTGAAACACTAGTTTAGGATGCCCAATACAAAAAAATATAATTCAAATGCTACTCCACGCTTCTTATGTTCTCAAGAGTCACGCGTTCGGCTTGCGAGATGACGTAATATGAAATAGCAATTCACGCGCTCCATTTTTAAGAAAGAGATAGGCTGTGTTTCGTTTGTTTCTACGACGTTTACTATTGATGTATAGCTACGTATAGTGTCCTTGTGCCGCGCTACGATGCCGCCCTGCTTTAGCGTGCAATATCCTTATAATAAAATATCATTGGGTAAACCGCACTGCAAGAAATGTTCTCAAGATTTAAACTCAGGTGCGCGTACGTGTATAAGATTTCATGTGTTACCAATTAGAGCAGAAAAATCGCGCGCTGGTCGAAATCTTAGTGAGCGTAAATCCTAAATAAAATAGAAAAGCCTTACGAACCCAGGATTTTCATCGTATTGGAAAAAGTGTTCTCTTCAAATCTTGTCATCCAAACAAATATTGGAATAGATTGAAATATGTTTGTTTAGGTTTCGCTTACGAAACATCTTAATGTAAGGCTTTCAAATGAGTTACAAATAAATGGTTTCAATCAATATTACAAAAACATCCATGTTAGTTTCATTGCTAAAAAGTAGCGTTCGTTACAAAACAAAAAATGAGGATTAAATGTTAAATGAAAGTCACTTTGTTTATTTGAATATTTCTTGAGTGGAAAATTAAATTATAAGTGTTAAATGAAAGTAAAGCGAATACACTATAATAATTGCTTCAGGATGCTGCTTGGACTTCAGCGTTTCTGCAGCGCATCGAACATGTTTGCGCAAACCCGTACTGATGACTTTTTGCTATCATGCGTAAAAAAGCGGAGTCGCTGCTACGCAGAGCGCGGACGAGTTCAAACAGTATCCTGAAAATGTGGGTCGAAAAATTTGACTCGCCCCTTCTCGGGCACTTCGACCGGGCTCTGGTCAGGTAGAAGTGAGAAACCTACTGCCTGTCTATGGGGTGCGAATGCAAATGGAGTGTCGAGTGTTTTTATGTTTGTATAATTTTGTAATTTATCCTAACATAGTTTTTTAAGATTATTTTGTTACTAACAAGTGGGCCTGTAGTTGTCTTAAAATAAATGATTTGATTTGATTTGAAAATATCTTTAAATAGTTTTTATATTTTCATGCGTTATAAAAGGCTGTAGCCGGGTTTCCATATGCCTTTCAATCACATGTTTACGTGTTTTTTTTACGTTCACGTTTTGTGGTTTATGATGAATCGTAAAAACTTGCTATACATTTGGCGTGATCATAGTGTGAACTATATCAAAAAACGACAAATGGGTAATAAAAATTCGTAAAGTGCAATTTGAACTCGCACTAACGATCCCGAACTGTATGAAAGTTGACTTTGTATTTTTACGGGCAGTTTGATAACACCAGACGCTATGAATAATAATAATATCCGGGACAAATCACACTCGATCATCTGATTGACCGGTCTGTTTTCATAATGCCTGTTTTAATGCATCATTTATCACTTCCCCCGGTCTGTATGAATAATGACCACCGTGTCCTGATCAAGGAATAAAATAGATAATTATTAGGGTTTTGGTTTATTAAATTTAGAGCTTGTTTATTTCTGAATACAACTAAACTTGACGGCCATCGTCTACGGCAACTTTTTACAGCGTTGGAGTAAATAGCAATACGGTCGCAAAAAGGCCGCGATACAGTTGCGATGTTGACGCTGGCCGTGTGCCTTGAGTTTGAGTGTGCCGTGTGTTTGAGTGCGATACTGCTCGGCCCAAGTGATAATTTTAAGCTATATTAAGCTAAATTTATCAAATGTATCATGGGAAGTCGGGCATTATTAATACGGACCGGCCAAAGTAATAAATTTATGAAACTGACGGATGATTTTAATCATTATTTATAACCGGTCCGTATTAATCCTGCCCGGTTAAACAAGTTGCCCGTTATATATAGAGATTGTGAAAACACCAGTCCAAAACTTTAATATGGTATTTTAGTCATAAAACTGAACAACTTTTCCTATGGAATAATACGTATATGTCGTGGCCAGATCATAGAATTGATCACTTCATGATGTGGCCGACCATTTCATGAAATGGTCGCATTTCATGAAATGGAAAATATCTGCTGATCACATCATGATATGGTCTGGCCAGATCAATGAATACATCAACGTTTCACGATATACAGCTAAACGCACGGCTATTTCATGAAATGGTCAAGCATTAGTGATCATATCGTAAAATAGTTACAGTATCCACCGTTAGAGGCGCTGATATCTTTTTGTTTTTGTGATGTATCATGGCGGAGTACAGTTAATAATAAAAAGGCTATTTATTAATGCACTAATTGATAATTGACCACGCTGAATACGTTAAAAACAACCGACTTCAATCGCAACAACTCCAATTTTGCTATGTTTTGTTGATTTTCTCAAAAACCGCTGAATCGATTTCGATAAAATTTATATGGGACCACCTATAAAGTATACCCTTTCAAACAAAAAAAGAATTTTTGAAATCGGTTCAGGCGTCTTCGAGTAATCGGTGAACATACATAAAAAATTGAGAACCTCCTCCTTTTTTTGAAGTCGGTTGAAAATAAAATAGAAGTTTAATGTCATTACGATACTAAACTACAATAATTTTTCGAAAGTCAATCAAAAAACGAGCGCACCGTAAAAACCTTGAAGTTCCTTTTAAGATTGATATCTACTAACCTATGAAGGTTAGTAGATATTAATCTTAAAAGGTAAGTATTAAGAATGTATAATTTCTCTGTTAACCAAAATTTGTTGCCAGATGTCATGGCATGAAGATGCCAGTAACTTTTCAACGTATTTTAAATTTTTATTAAACCTTTTATATAATGGAACCCCTACATTAATGATATGGCCAAACGTGGATGGACATATCATTAAACGTTGACGTTTAAACGATATGGTCAGTTTTAGCTGGCCATTTCATGAAATACGACCATTTCATGAAATGGTCGGCCACATCATGAAATGATCAATTCTATGATCTGGCCACGACATATACTTACTGAATTCTTTAAAAAAAATTAGTTTTTATACAATTTGATCAGCCAATTTAGAAGAACGACGCTTACAGCATCTACTTTAAAATAACATTTTTATTTTTTTGATCAGTTAAAAATCAATTTGAACTTCGCATGCGACTGTGATACCTACCCTTAACTGTCGAAATGGAAAAAAGAAATGGGCGGACAAAAGGATCCAAAGTTTACTACTAACTACCAAGTAGGTTTATGTAGGGTGTACGCGAAATTGTTGCTCGGTGCAAAAAAGTTTACTATTTGTAAATGAAAGGAAACCTTTTCAGTGATCTACGATAAACATCTTTACAGATGAAGGTTTTCTTAAATCAACGGTTAGCGTTTTCCCTCTGATTTAAAAGAGTCGATTGTTTTTCCAATGGGCGCTACAAAGCAAGGAGGTACTAATGTAGGTAAATAAAACTAAATTTTATTCACAAAGCATCATGATGTACGTAAAGGTTACAGACTGAAAAATCTCAGACTAAAAAAGTATCTAAAAAGGCTTTATTTTGGTAACCATTGAATGTCTACGCATCCGTGGATATAAAAACTTTTTTCAGGCGTGACATTACTACGCGGTTTTTTTATATCTTTTTACGCGGGCAGAGCTATGGTTAACTATTGGTGTCGATTCGGTATTTACGATTAAAATTATTTGACAGAACCAAACTTAACTGAAGTCTTCTGTCCTTGTTTTTTCAATACAGGAGGAAAAAGACAGAATATTACTTAAATTAAGTTTAGTGATGTTAAATAAGTTTAATTGTAAATACCGAATCGACACCAATATCTTGCTTACATAGTGTAGGTAGAGTTAAAGTACGTTTAAAAGAAAGCCAAAAACAAAATAACGTTACTACATATACGCAAAAGAGGGCGTAAAACGGACCCAAAAATTCGTAAAAATATAGATAACTTGTGGTACTTAGTTCTTTTGATAAATTAAACATTTTCGCTTTAAAACTACTTAATAGTAATCCCGTGAACAATATTAACTTTGAGCATTTTCTAACCAGAGAGTGAAAGGAGTAATTAAGGATGAGGCCAGATTTTGCGTTGTGGTGCCGATGCCGCACAACTTTTCAAAATTCATAAATTCAAAATGTTTTCGATTTAAGACGCCACGTACTCTCAATCTGAGGAGGTTCATGCATGATAATATAATATCGACCGTAACGCCACTCATTTTAAGTTCAGATCAGTGTGGGTACCGTCGCGGCGGTTACGTCAAGGCCGAACGCAAAATTCTCGAGATTTCGATGTTTTTATTACTTTTCTTGGCTTTCAAATAAGTTAAAAAAAATCCGTTCAAGGTAAACTGACTGAAGGTATTAAAATGGCCGATTTTTGTGTGTTCGTTTCAACATAAACAAATATATCGTTTCTGAGAGAATTTGCAATTAATACAAAATACAGGGTTTACAGGATTTTTTTTTTATCAAAGTTTTTGCGATTTTTATGATTCTGTTCAAAGCAATTTGTTTTGTGTTGTTTCAAGTATGTTATATATTTTTTCCATGGTGATAGCTTTAAGCATTGTCTCAATAATTTGAATTGAATATTGCGATTTGGCTATACTTAGCGCCTTAAGTTTATGCTTTAAATCGTATAATTGTTTTTTTCTTACGTAGTACACAGTTCCTACCACTCGGACCTTGTACTTTCATCGTTTCGGGAAGTGTTATAACACTTTATAAAGTATTTTCTTATTTTTTTTTAAAAACAATGACAGTTGCGTTCGTCTGATAATTTGATACATAAACCATAAATGCACGTCATTCATTACTCTATTTTATGCAACACTGTGATACTCTATAGTAGATACAGGAAAGATAATGTATTCCACGTGTTATATTGAGGTGACAGCCACTAGTTAATTTATGACAAAGTTTTAAATCAAATCAAATCCAGCTTTATATTTTTAAAACACTTTTATTTTACTAAGACATCCCTTGGCAAATAGGTTGTTTACCCTTTTAACATGTACCTACTTAAAAAGTCACCTTTCGAAAGAGATGCTTAAAAAAATACGCATACACTCAAATCTCTTGTGATTAAAATCTTCTTGCTTTTTCCAATATAGGCACTACACTTTGGCTTATTGCCTCCAGGGTTATCGAGCGTGCCATAGACAAGTTGGCACGCCGCCACGGGGCCCACATCAACGAGTATGATGCGAACAACGGAGCCGACAACGTCAGACGGCTCACCGGCAAAAACGGAATGCCTCACATAAGAGACTTTACTGCAGGTAATTTTTTTCATTGATAACTATAGATATACCAGATACCTATTTCTTGAAAATTATGGTGGTTTAGAGAGTAGTTATTCAAAGTTAAATCATCTGCATTCGGCGTAGTTGATAATCTTTCTTTTTTGTTTTATTGAAGTTACGCAGCAATGTATAAGTACTTTTCAAAGGTCATTTTACTCATTTCATTTTATTATATTTGTAGAAAGTTGCTGTAACAAATGCAGGGTAACCTTTTATTCGCGGGCAAGTAACAAATGGTAGATTTCTCCTCAAGAAACGATCAATTTTCTGTAATGGAACTATTCAATAGAAGCCACATTTTGTTGGCTTTTGATATTATACGGATTTAAATTCGACTAATTAATGATTGGTAATTATTTATATGAAGTTATAAAAATATAAGAAGTAAAAAAATTTCAAAAATTGAAATTTTAAAAAATGCTCCGCTTATATAGAAAATGAATATTAATTAACACCTTGTACTTGTACTTACCAAAATTGAAGCAAAAATATACATAAATTTGCTACAAATATTTCTTGGATTCTTCTTATATTTTTAAAATGTTCATTGTGGAACTCTGTTGTCTTAACTTACCGTTGTCGGTGACTTACAAGTACTTTTCGAACTGTTAAACGCAACACACACAAAGGCGGCCGCGGGGCAGTAGCGTTCCGAAAGCGGATCTGCAGGAAGCAACCTTAGAGCGCCTTACAATTACAAGCTTCATAACAAATAGTGAATTTATAGTTTTCGAAATATTCTTGATATTGACAAACAAAATACCTTTAAAATACGATGTCATGTTTAAAATATAGGTTTATATTAGCATCTTACATTTATGCCGTAAGTAACTTGTGTTGGAAATTGAGGCTTCTTTAGAGAAAGTCTCAGAATGGGGTCGACTTAATTTGGTCCAGTTTAACCCTACTAAGATACAGGTTTGCGCGTTCACTGCCAAGAAAATGTCATTTGCCGTATCACCTCGTTTTGAGGACACTCCCCTAAATGCCTCAGCTAGTATCGGAATCCTTGGTGTCGACATATTGAGTGAAGTCCAGTTCAGTGGTCATCTAGAGGGTAAGGCTAAATTAGCCTCGAAGAAGCTTGGTGTGCTCAGTAGATCGAGACGGTATTTCACTGCGGCCTATCGCCTGCAACTTTATAAGGCGCAAGTTCGGCCTCATATGGAATACTGTTCTCATCTCTGGGCAGGGGCACCCCAGTACCAGCTTCTCCGTCTGGACCGCATTCAGCGGAGAGCAACTCGAATCGTCTGCCAGGATATTTCAGATCGGCTTGACTCTTTGGCGCTGCGTAGAGATGTAGCCTCGCTCTGCATTCTCTATCGCTTGTACAATGGGGAGTGCTCCTAGGAATTGTTCGGATTGATCCCTGCCGCCTCTTTCCGCCATCGTTCTACGCGACATCAATTTCATCTCCATCACTTAGATGGTTGGCAGTCCACAACTGTGCGTTTCACTAGAAGCTTTCTGCGTCCCACAACCAAACTATGGAATGAATAATTGTCGCCTGCGGTATTTCCGGACCAATACGACATTCAAACTTTAGCAAAGAGCGTACTCCCATATTAAAGGCCGGCAACGCACTTGTGACTCCTCTGGTGTTGCGGGTGTCTATGGGCGGCCATAATCGCTTACCATTGTCTATGGGCGGTGGTAATCGCTTACCATCAGGTAATCCGTCAGCTCGTTTGCCACCTCTGCCATAAAAAAATTAAAATCACACCGAAGCTTGTAATTTTGTTGCTTACCATCCCTAGCGCAATATTTATTAATGATGTCTTTTTTATAATAATAATTCATTTATTTCAGACTACATAATATGGTCCATATACAGTTTTGTCAGTAAAAACTTAAGACACTAAGTTAGTAATTAATTAATTGAATTAAAATACAATACAATACAGGCATGTCAAAATTGTCAAAATATTACAAACTCAAGCCAGAACGAAATCCGGTACATTTTATAGGTCTGGCTACAAGTATGGCGTTCCAGTGCCTAATGATTGGGCATTCGTGTTTGTTACCGATCATCCTCAGGATGCTCCCCACTGCCACTCCCCCGTACTCTGAACATAAGCGACGCATTTTTTTTCCGCATGATGGTGGGAAAACCATCAGTTCTCATTTCGACGAACATGTCGGACGCGCTACAGAATCGAGGCAGTCCCAGCAGCATCCTGAAGGCATTGTTGTACTGGACTTGCAGCGCGCTGTAGCTCTTCTGCGTAAATGATACCCACAGGCTACTCGTGTAAAAAGACTGACAGAAAACCTTAAATAAAGCAATCTTAACTTGATCTGTACAACGAGCAAACCTGCGGGCCAGCATATTGCTTCTGACCGCCAGCGCCCTGCGTTCCCTCTCAATATCACTGTCATTCTTTAAGGTCTTGAGTAACAATGTGGCCAAGATACTTGAATTGACTTACTCGCTTCAAGGGACAACCATACAATTTGACAGGAGGCACCCGCCCAGGTGAGCTGCTGCCCGCTGTGAATACCATAAGCTCACTTTTTTTGGTATTATATTTCAAACCACTTGCTTTTTGATATATTTTTTAATTCGCTTGTAGATTTTTGAGAAGTTTGTATTACTCCTCAAAACATATGGTGGAAAACAAAGTTTTAGTGGCTATTCAGTCCGCAACTTTGCTGTTGCTGCTGTAAATGTATCCCAAATTTACATGATGTTGAAGCCAATAAATCTTTTATTCATTAAAAAAAACAGTAAGTAAGTTAATTAAGGATACAATATTACATAGCTACAAAATTAATTAACCACATGACCCAAAAATTGTAAAACATCCTGTTTTAATTCTGTGCATTCGATAAACATATCGATACTATAACTCGATACTATATCGATAAATTAAAGGCAGGCTCATATCACAACTTATCGATTTATTCACTCGTTATTGATGTACGGCACGAGTAGAGAAGTAACCATGTGTGATCCAAAGACCTTTTTTGGCCACTATGTAAGCCTTTGGCATCATCTCGCCTGATGGCAAATAATGATGCCGAAAAAACCTTGAAGGTTAATACATCGTAACATACCTATTTAGGTCTGTGCGTGATATGGGTGATGCTAAGTGCATCACCGGCACCGCCGCTGTCTGTCCCTTGTTATAGTACCGTTAAAATTCGCTACACAACTCTTAACTTCAGATGAGTGAGAGCAGAGCATTAAAATGAGTATATTTTTTTCTCCAGATTTCTTTTATTCCACACACTTCTTGTTACTTTATTCGAACGTTCGCAGAACATGGAAAAATTTTTCTTCAGATTTCTTTGATTTCCATGTATAAAATGTGTATGAAAAATTTCTAAACAGGATTTAAGACTTACCAAATAGACAGTTTCATATAGAAGTATAAAGACGTATTAATATGAATTTAAATTGTTGGGAGGGCTAGGTTTATATGCGATGTCTGTGGTGGGGTTGTTTATCATGCGACACACGCCTGCCTCCGACACACACGCCCTCGGAACACGACGCCGCCGGCGCTGGCGGTGACTGGCTGCGTTGCATTATCTGTGATTTGTTACAGAAAATATAACAAGTCAATTTACCGCGTGGCGTCATTGTTGTGAATGAAGGTTTTGCGCCAATTTTATTGTAGTAAGTTACGTAACCAACAGTTGTAAAAAGTTGGTAATTTTTTTAATTATTTCCTCTTAGACTATTTTCAGCTATTTATAAAAGCTTTTTGAATTTATGCTCATCTAGTGATATCGTGGTGTGATAACAGTCTGGTGTCAAGTTTTATCGGTTCCTTTAAGGGTTACATAGGCAAAGGGAACCTTTAAACTAAGTCTAGTCTGATTGTCTGGCAGTGTATCATACGGCTTCATCTCTCTAACTGTACTGTCACGTATTTACCAAAAAATATGTTTTGTTTTATTGAGTTTGGAATCGTTAGCACAACGCCATCACACACTTAGTCACTTTTTAGTATAATTTTTGAGATATAGTTACTATATATAGCTACATGTTTTCAAACTTGTTAACCGTTCACATTTTATTTTTAGTTGATAGAACAATAATACATCCACAATAATACATATTATTTGAATAGTTCAACATACTACCTTACGGATCAATATTTTCAGAAGGACGGACCCACAAACGGTGAAGGCTCAGTAATCCGATAGTACCCTGAGCACGGAACCCTAAAAGGATGCACGGGGCCGGGAGTGCTACTCGAACTTCCTTGTTGAGTTCTTTCAAATCAAATCAAATATTAGGTGCTTACCTATGAAATTGACGTTTAGTTAAAAAAGTTCAAAGACAAAATTAATATAAAATAATTAAGGTTTTAAAACAACTAATTATTTTCAAAGTACCATTGGATATTTAGAAATAAAATAATGCTTGCTAAATGCACGTTGTCTAAATATTTTGAGACCACAGTGGTGTAGAAACTGTGAAAATTGATTTTTTCGTTACTGAAAATCGCCATTTTTTCGTTAAAAAATACTTTTTTTTATTTTTGAAGGCTACGCTTATCCCAGCGTGTTATACGTTACCATATGTATTTTTGAACATATTGCGCATAATATTTCACGATTTTCAGATAATTTCGAATTTGGTTTTTGGTAGAAAAAAATGACCCAATTGACCTCTAAGAAAACTCCAATACAGTATTTAATGGAACCCTCAGTCAGTTTTTACATAAGAGATATGACATCACTAATTCATGAAAGACCTTGAATGTAGCTAGAAAATGATATATAATTTAATGGAAGTAAATTCATTTTTGGCGTATTATTATTCTGTTGAACTTTCAAAACTGAAACACCAATTTCATAGGTAAGGACTTAATATAATCGTTTTTATTGTCATACAAAACAGAGGCACATACAAAAATAACAAAATAAAAAAGTAACAACTCGTACAATCTGGGCGGTGTTATCTAAAAGGTTCTTTCACACCCTGCCCGATACCTTTTCCTGAAGACTTGCAACCTTGATCTCATCATTATCAATCATACCGTCGCTTCAGTTCACTAAAGGGCGTCACACACTAGCCCTATACTGTGCTATAAAATCCGCCATACTCATGGACGGATATTCTAGCAAGAGGCTACTAACGTCACGGTCACTCCACTCTATCCATAATTGTGTGCGGATTTTATAGCACAGTATAGCGCTAGTGTGTGACACCCTTAATGTTATACGAGAGATTAAAATAAAGCCTGACTATTGGTACCATACTGAAGATGGTGTTTTCTTATTTCGATACAACACGGTCATTGAATATTGAATGATTGCGGTAAAGGACTGAATCAAAATTACATTCAATATAGTATCCTCTCAGTCGACTTTCGATGTATTTATTACTCGAACACTTTATTAGGAATAGTTTTTCATGATTGTATGAAACTTTCGGCTAGATTTCTGGCGTGACTGCTTTTCGATTGATGAATTCGATTCCCATCCCGGCTTTTCATTTATGTAACTAGTAGTTTTACGTGACCTGTGTCTCTATATTTAATAGGTATACAGGGTATTAAAATAGGTATCAGACTCCTTGACAAGATTTGTTCTTATTCAACTGAACAGTTTTCTTTAACTGAAATAAAATCTCGAAAAAATTGTTACTTACGCCAATTTTGTATGGAGAAAAAGCAATAATATAAGTGTGTCATTAATTTTATTTATTAAGCGAAAAACAGTCTTATAAATAGTTTGAAAATTCGGAAAAAGTTACGATAGGCGGCCTTATTGCTAGGTAGCAATTTCTTCCATGCAACATTTGGGCAGGAAAACATCGACAGAATAAGACAGGGGGATAGCAAAAAATAAATATTGTAATATAACATTAAAAACAGACTCAGCGAATTTCCATCGCAATTCAGCGTGGTAACGCTGCTTCTGTGATGGGCACCTTTGTTCCGGGTACGATTCGGGGCGGTATTTTTGACTAATCAGTTTTCAATTGTGATATATATTTTTTTGTGTGTTATGGTTTTTCATGTTTTTTGTGTCATAATAAATGATTTATTACATTAAAAACACCTTGTAACAAGGATTTCTAGTTAGGCTTGGAGCCAAGCGAGCGTTTGGGATTGTCCTTGACTATTTATTATTTAGATATAGTATTAATTTATTCTTAAATTGTGCCACACAATAAGAAGAAGAAGAAGAAGAAAAATTGATTCTTATGTCATTAAAATACAATGAAAGGGGAATTGTGCACATTAGAATGAGATTTCACATGTGGTGGGTTGCATAAATTATGAGTTCATTTTATGAAAACACAGACTATTGTACATTAATAAGGTCAAGTTATACAATTGCTCATCAAAGCATTGCTATAGAATAAATAAAACAAACACCCTATCTGACTGACTCGGTGGCTAAGTGGTTAGCGATCCTGACCTCTGATCCGAGAGTCGTGGGTTCGATCCCCACACAGGGCAAACTTTTCTGTGATGAGCAGAATTGTTTGCTCTGAGTCTGGGTGTATTATATCTATATATGTATGTATTTAAAAGTATTTGTGTATGTATATCAGTCTCTGGTTCCCAAGATACAGGGAATCCTAGTTTGGGGCCAGATGACCGTGTGTGATTTGTCCCGGTTATTATTATTATTATTATTATCCAGTCTGTTATTTTATTTAGACCTTGTATAATTATTTCATATTGTTCCATTTCTTCAAGAAACCCCTATCAAAAACTATTTTCATCTTAGGAATAAAATAATTTATTTAAATAATTGTCTATAGGTTTACTGGAAAAAGTTGTTCTATTTCATACGTAGCTTCTTAGTTTTCAATAATATCTCCTTTGAGTAAGAAAGGAGTTGTTATCAACCCATATCGTTCCCACTGCTGGGGTACAGGTCTCTTTCCATACTTCGGGAAGGTTAGGCCATACTCCACACACGGGGGCCAACTCCGGATTGGTGGAGGTTGGTGTTGGCTTGTAGCCAACTTCAGTGTCAGAAGTTATCAACCCGCCTGTAAGGCCTCCGACATAGATTAACGACTGCTATCTAGTGATATCAGCCGGCACCAACGGCTTAGTACCTTGCGAAGCACGGAAACGGTCGAGATAAATGCCACTAACAGTCAAACCCATCCAGATACTGACCGTGTCTGTAGTCAGTTAACCTGCGTGATCGACCCCACCACGCAAGCCGCACTGAGCCACGACCACTTCCGAAGAAAGGAGTATTAAATTCAAATTTCTTCCAGGTGTGGCCAACCGCAGCTGCTGTGTGAGGATTCCCCGGCAGGTGTCTGAAGACAAGCGGGGCTACCTCGAGGATCGAAGGCCGGCCTCCAATGCAGACCCTTACCGTGTCATCTCCATCATGTTGAGGACTTGCATCTTCGACGAGTGAACAAAGTAAATGCAAAAAATATACACAGTTATTTGTAACATATCTCTCAGAAAATTATATCTATAATGTTCTGTGTAATTATACAAAGTTAATATATAATTATAGAGAATTATTTGTTTAATTACACTTAAGATAGCTCTTAGCTTTTGATTCTACAATACTAAACAAATTGCCCAAGTTTGTTATTGTTTAAGAACTTTGCCGTAAGCGCGCAAAGTTTTGATCTTTTGTAATTTCTTTGCACACAAAAGTAAATAAACTTGTAAGTATGCTAATTGTTTTTTATGAAGATTATATTTTGTAAAGTTTTCAAAGAAATATAATTTCGATTTCCTGTTTATAATCACCAGCTAAGAGATTTCTGGATAACTTCAAATAACTGTGTCTATAGTGTCTATCAGACCGATATTCTTAAAAGTTTGAGATCAGTTACATTTGGACTGTAGTCGCAAGAGTGTTTCAGAAACTCGCAAAATAAATTTTCTATGAACGCGTCCATATAAATGTGTTCCCAGGCGTTCTAAAATCAATTAAATTAATTTCCAACATAGGTAGTACTAAGATATTTCAGTAAATAGATTTATTGCTGGCCGCACGTCAACGGCAATATTATAGACAAGTTTGATATTGAAATAATAGCCCATATTCTAAAACTGTTTTCATAAAACTGAGCAACTTACCAAGAAAGTAATGCTAATTATATATTTTTTTGTTTTTTTTTTCTCATACTATTCGATCATCGGATGGGCTAACTTTGCATAGATTGGCGTATAGGTCTGTTAAGGGAAGTTATTTACTTTAATTAATAGTCTTAGATTAAACCATAAAAAATCTATATCAGTCATATAAATTGGTTGTTGAACACAGCAAACTTCAGAAATATAGGTGCAAATATAAAGCTATGCGAATAAAAGTATAAGTACAAAATGGGCTTTCTACTCATGCAGTAAGTGTATCTAATCATAGTGACAAATCCGATTGGAGATGAACCGATTGGAATCGTGTCTTCTAAATAAGCAAAGACTTCAGTAACTTTTTTTGCTGTCTGAGTAGACAGCTTTTTTTGTTGTGTTCGCATAATTTTGTTGTGAATCAACAGATTTCTTTAGGTTCGTTGTTCTCTGTGTCTGGAGTTTGTAGACGTTTGTCAGTAAGCGAACCTCACTTCATAACAATTTAATATACACATCGTATAGCAGAAAGTTCTAATCTTGAAAGTACATTTTTTTTTAATTTCTCATAATCTCTACAAATGGACTTTCATTTTTCCGCAAAGAATTTGGTGTTTTAAAATTAAATGACACAAATTCTGAGAATTGGCATCATAGTTGTACAAATCTAGAGCGCAATTGTGAAAAAGGTACAGAATTCTCCTGTGTTTTGAAATGGGTTTTACTACATATGTATTTGAAGGGCTTTTTAAATAGGAGGTTGCTAGTATCTGAAACACTCAAAATGAATTAACTATGAGGCGCTCATGCTTAAGACATATAACGCTCAGCCCAGTTCTTGGTTCATGAGATTCCGAGGGAAAGGTCTGTAAGACCCAAGTTAATATATTAATTAAGTTATAAAGTTAATAAGTGATTAATTAAGGAACTTTCACTTACTTTCTACAGGTATTTTAGTTATGTGAAGTTTACATCTAGGGCTTTTATTATTGAATCAACAATAAATTTCACTTAATTTAGTTCAGCGATTCACATTTGATCTCAAACTTTTTGTAACAATATGTTGTGAATGTATCTAATCATTAGTCAACGTTCATTTGTTTTGTTTTTACCCATATGTTGAGTTTATTTTGACAATTCTGATACGTTTTGTATCCTTTTTTGAAAGAATCAGTGTCTAAAAGATATTAAAACTTTTGGAAATATAATAGTTGTTGTTAATAACATTGGAATTTTATTTTATAGATTATAATGTAATAATAATGTTTAGTAAACAGAAGCATGACAACATCAAGTATTAAAGTAGATTGTATTTATCAATTACGAAAAATATTTCTCTTTCTTAAACATTGGCCATGTTTGCTTCCAATATTAGACAAATATTATTCGACAAGAATTTATGTAGACATGGAAGAAATCACAGACTTGACCCCTTCTTTGGAAGGAATACAGAGTGTTAAAAAATGCGTATAAAATTTTAAGTGGTTTCACAATCAAGTATGGAATACAAGAAAAATATTGAAAAAAATCCAATCCACAACTTTTTTCAGTTTTCAGATTTAGTATGGCAATCTGAAAAAAATTGAAGAGCGGATTTTTTCAATATTTTTCCTGTATTATATACTTGATTTTGAGTAACCCCTTATTTCAAACGCACTTTTTTAACATTCTGTATATGTATGTAAGTAGATTAAAATCTTGTGAAATCAATATTGTACAAGAATTTTATCTTTCTCAATAACGATTCTTATTTTTTTTTTTTTTTAATTCGTATTCCACACAAAAACAAATATCTTAAATATCAAGGACATGCTTTATTCAGGACGTGATGGTACTTAGGACTTAAGAACTACTGCTACGTTTTTACTGCGATAAGAAGCAACGACTGTTTTGCGATGCGCCTCGCGACATCACAATGACGTACTCGTATCTAGCAAAGTTCTCACAACTAAGTATAAATAATACTCTTGTAAAACTTTGTCTTTGAAATATCTCAGCTAAACGAACATATCGTGCATTTTTGATTTAATCGTGGACAGAATTTTAAGCATCCAACCAAAAAAATCTTTTTATTAAACGAGACATTGAAACAGACAATATATTGCAGTACAATTACAAAATACTATCGCAAAACTCCGCATGATTGGAAAATATTGTATAAAAAAGTACAAATAAAACGGGTCTGAGGGATGGGTAAGTAATAGAATCTATAAATACAAAAGATATATCATTTAGAAGATATACAAACCAAACATATAATTTTCTTAAATATAACGATTGTCAAATATAATAAACTCTAGATATAATTTTAAAAAGAATAATTTCATAAGGTATAATAAACGCTGTATATAATAAACATACAATATAACAATCATATGATATAAGACTTATTGAACCTACTATTGATAACATATAACATATCTTAGATATAAAAAAATATATAACAATGAAGAATACAAAAATAAACGCCTGTTAATATTTTAAGAGCAATTCAAGTTACAATTGCAATTGCAAACTAGTTAAAGTGGAGTAAGTGGGTAAATAGAAAAATATTTATTATTTAAAAACTTAATTAAAAAACTAGTTATAATAAATAATCCTGATAACAGTGCAGCGTTACAAATAATCTGCAACTTGTTTTGTTTTAAAAATGAATTCCTGTAAGTGTGAAACATTCAATAGTGCTAAAGGGTCAGTGAAGTTGTTCATTAATGGTTACAGCTATAATAAAAACAGACAAATAAATAACAAGTTTTACTGGATATGTGAACTGAGCAAACGTGAAAAGTGTAATTCCCGAGCTATCACAACGCTGGACAGTGAAACTAAAATACATTCTGTCTTTAAGCTAGATGACTGTCATAATCATGACCCCAATCCATTTAAATTGCAAACTGCAACTATTATAGACAATATAAAAACCGAGTCGAAGAGAAGTTATAATACCAAAACATGTCGTATTCTGCAAAACGCTAAACGGGGCTAAGCAAGCACGTAAGCAAGCATGCAAGCAAGCATGCAAGCAAGCATGCAAGCAAGCATGCAAGCAAGCATGCAAGCAAGCATGCAAGCAAGCATGCAAGCAAACATGCAAGCAAGCATGCAAGCAAGCAAGCATACAAGCAAGCAGTCGATCTGTGGTTATTTTATCAATCAAACCTAACACGGCGACTATGAGGGGAGGCGAGCAAGCTCGCCTCCACATCACAGTCTCCGAACCTAACTCATCCGAGTCGGGGTGCTCCGAATTCCCGAGCTCGCTTCGCTCGCTCCCGCATCCTATTTAGAATCCGTGAGAATTATGTGCGTATTCTAAATAGTAGAATTTTCATAAAAAAGCCAGTAGAAAATAAAATTGTGGTTTTTTTGGTAATTTCTCTGCTCACTCGGATCATTATATCTAAAGTTTATTATATCTTATGAATATTATATCTCGAGAATGTTATATAATAATAATGATATGTGTTATAAATGTTATATCAAACGATTTTATATAATGTAATCATTAGAGCTTATAATTGTTATATTCAACAAAATTATATCATTTGTTGGTATATCTCATGATAATTATAGCAATAGAGCGTTATTGAAATGAAAATATATCTCCCGTTTTTATACAAAATGAGACGCACCCCTGAGGGATATACAGTTAGGTAATTCTGGCGGACTTGGTTTTATTCGTAGTGTTTTTTTTTTATACAGTACCTAGTTTCCAATCATCCAGAATTTTTGCAATGTTATCTGTTTTTCTGATTATAGCAAATGAAAAAGCTAATACGTGTAGGTATAATTAGACGTGTTATTTTACGTTGCTTTTAAAGGAGAATGGGCATTGTTGTATGGGCACCGTACCCAATGCACTGTAGCATTATGAACATTTGAAAGTATATTTGTTTTTGTTGCCCTCATGGAGTAGTTTAATTCATCCTAAGACAACATGCCTGAATTCACTTGGAAAAAACATATGTTTGTTGAAAGATGATCTATTTTTCGTAATATTTTTTTTTTTCAGGAATGTACCAGAAACTAATTTAGCATATCTTTTTTCTCCAAATGAATTAAAACAAGCGCCCTTAGGCTGAATTAAACTACTCCACAAGGCTAAGGGCAACTTATACCGACATAGTTCATAATGCTACAAAATTTGGGTACGCTCGTACACGTTGTCCTTTCAAATAAATAATGAAGAACAGCCAACCGCCTTCGTAGCGTAGTGGCTTGCCAATCGCATCACATCAGGAGGTCACGGGATAGATTCCCGGCAGAGTCCAATTTTGTGGACTCGCTTTGGTTGATGGCAGGGTATTTTCTGAGCCCGCCTGGCTAGCTACCACCATCTTATCTAAGTCTTGCCGCCAAACATCAATGTTAACAGCATTGATGTGTTTCGGCATGAAGATAAGATACCTAGTTCACCATTGCGCTGGGGAATCTTGGTAAGCCCGCTTCCATTTTCGGCATCATCATCACTTACCAACATTTGAGATGATGCCAAGGGCTTACCAATTAAGGGTAAAAAAGAAAAAAGAAATTGTACTCACAAACGTCTTTTGCAAACTGTAGGGAATATATGTGTAAAATATGAGAAACAACACTTTTCAATTATTATATTTTTATTACGTTATCTCACTTAACATTGATTGATTATAAATAAGTTCTATGTAATACTTACAAAATATTCTTATGACTTGACTATTTACACTTTATCCTCGTAACTAACATCTGTAAATTCTACAATGTTACTGTTAGGAAATATGTACAACTCACTGACTCTTTCGTCACCAATCGGCCGGTCACTATGACTCATAGGCCTTTTTGATGAAAGTCTTGTTTTAAATGAATTGTTCTTGTCATCATGAGCATCGAAATTCTTGCCGTTTTTATAATTGTTCTGTTCGTCACTCTTTGGAATACGGAAGCTATTCTCCCGGTTATTCTGTACCCTTAGACATTGGCAGGAATTCCTTGATTTGGTCGAATCATGAGGTACGTTCAATGACTTCCTGGTGGAGTAAACCCCTCTCTCGGTCGTCGAACGGAATGACAGTATTCGGGTACGATATGATTGTCCGTCCTGAAAAAAAAAACTTGCTTTAAGATCTGCATCGAGATGGAAACTTCATCACCATCATCGAAAAACTAGATCTTAGTCAAGTAAATCAACATAGTATTAATTTCAAGATTTTGTGTGTTTAATTCAAAAAGTGACTATTTCAATGTGACGCTGAAAGCACCCAAGTTCCTTTCTCTCCAAACATGTAAACCAATATCATATAGTCATAGGATGAACATGAAGTGTTAGAAAAATGTCACTAACATTCAAACCTTTTATTAATATGTCACTATCATTCAAACCTTCGATTACTAGCCGTGGTCGTAATTGCTGGACTACCACGCGCATACGGGACAAATTGAAATGGAACCCACATCAGAAATAACGAGATGGCAGGAAACAGATCTTTTGTACAGCACGTCTATGATTATGTACTATCGAATAGCACACTCGCTCAAACGAATTATTTCCAGATCTAGTTTAGTAGTTCTGTTGAGGGACTATACTCCTCAAATAAGACATTTCACCTTATGACCGACGTAGTCTCACGGAGGAGATTGCCCTGAGTGCTCCCTTTTGTACAATACAATGAAATATGACAAAGTTTGAAAATTCAAATTAATTTGTACAATTAATTTTAATTTTCGAATCATAATATATTTTTTAAATTACATCAAAATATGTCTGAAGTACGAACGAAATTTACGAAAAGTACGTAAGGTACCAGGCAAAAATCAAAAAATAAAATATGTATATCTAATTCCCGAAATTCTGAACCCAACTACAGGTAGGGAGATGAAAACTGTAATTAATGATAGATAAAGATATAATAACATACATCGTAGCTGTCATTTGCAAATCTATTATTAGGTTTCTGCCCGAAGGTAAATCGTTGCTTGAATTCTTTCTTGAATTTTTCCTGGAAAAATATTATAATATTAATTTTATAATATCAAAATCAATAGTGTTAAAATATAAAAAATAACTATTATTTTGTTTCTTACTAAGCCAATGTTTTACAAACAATTTGTTTTGGTAGTCTTATAAAAGATGTTCAAAATGCAAACCCTGCTTAGTGTGAACTTTCTTAATTGGAAACAAACAACAACCACGCAATTCTTAAATAATGTTACTTCACGGTTTTAACCCGATCTTAACGAGCCAACCGGGAACCATAAACAAGCAAAACAGCTCAGCCGCTAAAACTGATTTATTGAAAACTCTGTTTTACAAATACTGAGATCATGTGTTTAACTAGTTCCATAAATCCTGTTGCATAACATTTGTTTTTTATGTATCTATAGTAAAAGAAATTAGAAACAAACAAATGAAATCCAAAGAAAATATAGCTTGAAGATATTTTTGGTGGCGGTTACTTTCTAAGTTTATACAGGAAATTAAATATGCAATATGGACAGTACTTACATTGTAAATGGCGTATATGAATGGATTATAGCATGAATTACTCATGGCTAACCAGTCGAAGCAGAAAAATATTACATTTATGTATCTGTACCTGAAAATAAAGAAATAATTAAATACCTCATATTAAAACAATCTAGATTAAGGATCGATCGAGTTTGGCGTTGCGATGAAAATTATAACAACGTCAACCGACTCTCAACAACTATTTTTTAGGGTTTCGTAGCCAAATGGCAAAAAACGGAACCCTTATGGATTCGTCATGTCTGTCTGTCTGTACGTCCGTATGTCACAGCCACTTTTTTCCGAAACTATAAGAACTATACTGTTGAAACTTGGTAAGTAGATGTATTCTGTGAACCGCATTAAGATTTTCACACAAAAATAGAAAAAATACAATAAATTTTGGGAGTTCCCGATACTTAGAACTGAAACTCAAACATTTTTTTTTCATCAACCTATACGTGTGGGGTATCTATGGATAGGTCTTCAAAAATTATATTGAGGTTTCTAATATCATTTTTTTCTAAACCGAATAGTTTGCGCAAGAGACACTTCCAAAGTGGTAAAATGTGTGTCCCCCCCCTGTAACTTCTAAAATAAGAGAATGATAAAACTAAAAAAAATATATGATGTACATTACCATGCAAACTTCCACCTAAAATTGGTTTGAACGAGATCTAGTAAGTAGTTTTTTTTTAATACGTCATAAATCGTAAACCGCAAATTACCTTTCATTCAATCAACTCAAATATAAAAAAAATAGAGTTCAAGACATGTGTGATTATGAATTTATATGGAACCCTCGGTGCGCGAGTCCGACTCGCACTTGGCCAGTTTTTTTTTTATCTAACTCAGTTTTGTGAGCATGAAGGAAAATAAGTTTTCTACCTGTGTAGATGATAGATGCAGAGGCCATTGATTGAGATGTGATGATGAATTTTAAGCTCCATTTTATATGAGTCTAATAAATTATTATTTTTTGCCTTTATACCAAAACGGATCGAATTATTGGTTTCTTGATAAGTCTCAGTAAGTATACCAAATATGACGTTTCTTTTACGGGAGCAATCTTTCCACATTGCGGGAATGTGTAAATGCTTTACATCTGCAATGTAAGCATGTCTTTAGCTTAAAAGTATTTTTAGGGGGTCAGATGGCATAACAGCGCATAGATTACACTATTACAGATACTCGTATGCACAGATATCTGTGATACTTACTCATTGATAATGGGGAAGAAAGATTGCAGTAACATGTAACTCTGCAGCGGCAGCCAACAAAGTGCGAACAGCGCTACCACCAGCACCAACATTTTTATCACCTGAAAATTAATCTTATTAACTATCATTAAAAAAAACTCATCAGTATGTTATTTATATTCAACCACACTTAAGAATCGCGTTTCATCCCTTTAAATCTACTAATGAAGCTTAAGAACCGCCTCCTTTGCCTAGTAGCTAGTCCGCTTGCTTCACATCAAGAGGTCGCGGGTTCGATTCTCGGCGGGGTCCAACTTCGTGAGACTCGATTTGGTTGGGTTGATGGTTGGGCATTTTCTGAGCTCGCTTTGCTAGCTATCACCATCTTATCTAAGTCTTGCCGCGAAACAAAAATGTTTGCAGCATTTATGGGTTCCGGTATGGAGATAATATAGCTAGTTCCCCATTGCGTTGGCGAATCTTGGTTAACCCGCTTCCAACTTCGGCATCATCTTCACTTACCATCAGATGAGATGATGCTATGGGCTTACCAATAAGGGAAAAAAATTAAAGATTCCAAAACATTTAATTGGCAGGCTCAAGGCGAATTATAACAAATACACAATTCTTTAGTTTCAGGGAAAAGGATTTATGTTACACAATAAATGTTATTTCTATTTTATTTATCTTGTTTCCATATTTTTATGTAGTCAACGTTTTATGCAGTTATGATATTGTTTTTAATAATAATAATATTGTAATATCCGGGACAAATCATACACGGTCATCTGGCCCCAAACTAGGATTCCCTGTATCTTGGGAACCAGAGACTGATATACATTTACATATACATTTAAATACATACATAGATAGATATTATACACTCAGACTCAGAGCAAACAATTCTGCTCATCACAGAAAAGTTTGCCCTGGGTGGGGATCGCACCCACGACTCTCGGATCAGAGGTCAGGATCGCTAACCACTGAGCCACCGAATCAGTCACCGAGTAATGTTATAGTTGTTGTAGTCATTTTTCTACAATTTGTAGATTTGTATTTTATTGTGTACAAGTGTATTGTATTATGCAATCGAACCATAAAACGAGACTGTGTGTCCATAAATTTGGACTGACGGTGGTTCAGTGGTTAGAGCTCCTGACTACTCTCAGATCCGAAAGTTGTGGGTTTGATTCCCATATAGAGCAAATATTTCTGTGATGAGCAGATTTGTTTGCTGTGTTTATCATATGTATGTTTATGTTATCACTCTCTGGTTCCATAATACTGGAAATCCTGGTTTTGGGCCAGATGACACGTGTGTGATTTGTCCCGGAATATTTGGAAGATCACTATTAAAATACCTCTTGTAACACCCAAAGTACCCCAACATACTTTGTCAGTGCAAACCACAGCCTGTAAAGGTAAAACGTGCCAGGCACAGATAAGAAATGACACTGTAAGGCATGAAAATTCTTCATCACAGCGCGGCTCGTCAACGAAGGGTTTGTAAGGAAACCCAACATTAATACTTCCGACCGAAATTTACGAAATTTTTAGTATAATAACATGTGTACTAATAAATACGATATTATCCTATATATTTTCTTCGTAGGAGTTAGGTTAGGCAAGTGTTAAGACCCAAACTACGCTTTAATGGTGGACTTGTGGGACAATGAAAGAGTTCGAATAGATGGCGCTAGCGCCAATATTAGTTACTAAGGATAATATTAGTTAATTAGAGGGCGCTAATGTCGGCCTATAAATACGGCCATTACACCATTGTAAACCCCTTTTTTGCATCGAATACACCACTCGATACGGATCGCATTCAACTCTTTCATTGTCCCACAAGTCCACCATCAAAGCGTAGTTTGGGTCTTAACAGCAAGGTAGCACGATCATGAATAAACACGTAGTTTCTCGAAATTCTGAAAATTTATTTAAAACATTTACGGAATGCAAGTCCTTATATTGGGTATTCTGTGATATCACCAAGAAAACGCTTTCAATCCAAAGATGTGTAAAAAGTATGAAACTAGAACTTGTAATTGAACTTCCAATATTTAAGTGATTTTACAGATTTAAACCGTTTTTTCGATAATTTACGGTTTTCATTCGCATAATAATAAGCGGACCCTGGCTCCAGCCGGGATAACGCTTAGTAGAAGAAGAAGAAGAAGAATAATAATAACCTTTGATTACGTGATTTTCCGGTTTTTCTTGAAATTACGCGAAAAAGGGAAGGGGAATAAAAAAGTTTCTGAGTGCATCTCCTCACGTGTAATACCTTCGTTCTAAGAACATAAGATTAGACCATCAAAGTCCGAGTACACAAAAATCTTGTGTCAAATCGGTATTATACTATGTATTAGTCACATAAAACAGGTCGACGATGAAGTCAGTCTTACTAATGTAAAGAAATTACAGCAGCTTCGTGATAAAAATATTCTACGTGTAATGTCTCAATTATTCTGTCGCGTGCCATCCTTGGTCCTTGTCTGACCTGGTAGATAATGGGGAACGTGATGAAGCTTGCAGCGATGATGTAGGAAACTATCTGATTTTTGATATTCTTTATAGTCCAAAAACAGCATAAATCGTCTTTGGATACCCACGATATTTATACAATACTATAAAAACCTCATATAAAGGGCTCCAATTATCGAAACTTGTGATGCCTGGCAACTTTTTTTTTTTAATAATATCCGGGACAAATCACACATGGTCATCTGGCCCCAAACTAGGATTCCCTGTATCTTGGGAACCAGAGACTGATATACATACACATATACATTTAAATACATACATATATAGATATAATACACCCAGACTCAAAGCAAACAATTCTGCTCATCACAGAAAAGTTTGCCCTGTGTGGGGATCGAACCCACGACTCTCGGATCAGAGGTCAGGATCGCTAACCACTTAGCCACCGAGTCAGTCACTTAAGGGTGGATACGGTACATACGAAACCGCACACCAAGTACGAAAAAAGTAACTCTGTGATTTTGTTACGAGTTAATGAGACAAAAAATAAGCGAAAGTCAAAAACTTTATTTCTAAAGTTTTCAAAAACATAGGCAACATTACTGGCATTTTGCGTCTATAAATTCAGTTAGTGTCGCGTATGGTGAATATATATATTGAGGTTTCTATACTCATACAACTGACCAACTTTTTTTCTACGACTTTGCTTTGCACAAGAAAATTTTTGGACATTCCATACAAACACGATCGGAATGACGAAACAGCTGATCAATTATGGAGTGAGATTTTTGCGATTGTATTGACTGATTGTAAATGTTGACTGTATAGACCGATACGAGACTGGTACAGTCGGAATTTCTCTCCACAGATGGATATTTAAAAGTTTTAGGTGTGGATAAAGTGTGTTTTTTGGGTTTTTAGCATTAAACAGTTAAATTTACTTCGTCCATTTTGTTTTATTTTAAGAATATTCTTAATCATTCTAATAACTTTTACACACTTTATAAAACTAATAATATTTTTTAATACAACAAAACAACATGTACATGATGTGCCAATAATATGATTTGGATTAAGAGTAGCTGCAAAATGTTACATTCTATTGCTGACTTATTAATCTTAATCTGTTTTATACGCCTAATAAAAAAAAGAATAGGTTCGTTTCATTAAAACTACCATCGTGTTTGTACCAGTTTCACAGAATTCCAAGTAATGATTGTAATTCTTAAAAAAGTCGCTGAAGTGTATTCTGTAAATTGAAGGTTACCATAATAAATTTCAATTCCGCCTCAAATTTTAATAAGTTAGTAGGTACGTATTATGCGGGAAATTTTGTCTATGCGAAAAGCTTTTGAAGCACACTTCATTTTCGCTTCACGATTCATAGAAGTGGTCTTACATTTTATATGTCACAAATTATTTTAACGAGACTCAGACTAAAAAGTCATAACGAGATTACTTCATGGATTTAGCACTGTCATATCTGTTTTGACCCTCGTCACGAAAAGGACGCCAATCCGTCAACCGCCTATTTTTTTTGGTCATATTTTCACAATGTCATCGTTCCTAAGCCACTCTGTTCTAAATACAGAAATCGTATAAAAACATAGAAGGGCAGTAATGAGGTTCAAGAGTATATATGCTGGTTGCCTTTAGTTAAAGCTACTATTTAAAACAGGAAACGTGAAACTAATACCTAATAACTAATCAATCGCGAATAACATTTTGGATTTCTCTAATAAATCAATATCAGCTGAACGGTCAACTTTGTATGAGAAGTCCAAAATAAAAGAAATAATAGTATAAAAGAATTAATAGATCAGATCAGATCTGTTTATAAAATACAGGTTGACTGATAAGACAACGGAATAACATAAGAAATGTGACTGCAAGAGAAATATAAACAGGGAACGGAAAGGGGAGGCCTTTGCCCAGAAGTGAGATGGAAAAAAAGAATTGTATTTTAAACAAGAATTGTAAAATTATTATACAATATTTAGGCAAAGTGTTACTCCCATGACTGACAGACATGTGCAGAATTCTTATAAGAGGCGCCACAAACATGTAATTTCAGTAATTCGATTTTAGCTTTACCCTTGCGACCCTAAATAAACTCCGTCGGCGTGGATTTGAAAAGTAAACTAAACCGCCCGCTAAACTAGCTGTAAATTCGAGGAATTCAATTTTTTTACATTTACATTTCACCTTATCACGGGTCAGTTTAAAAATATGGTCTTCTGCGTGTATATATCTTACATTCTGTAAGGAAAATTATGTTAAGGTTTCCCAGCTTCAGTACCTTAGCCTGTGCATTGTCTGTGATAATTAAATTATACTTATTTATATATAGATAAATAGAATTTCTAAAATATTGTACACCTCGTGGACAACGTTTTTTTGATGGTCCTTGATGAATGATTTTCCGGGATAATAAGTACCCTATGTCAATTTCAACCCTGTCAACAAAAAAAAACTTTATTTTACACCGAAACTATGTCGTCAAATTATACAGGGTGTAAGGGACAGGTTTCCGAAAACTTTAAGGGCTTGCTCAGTAGACGAAACTGAACAACTTTCCACAAGAAACGGAAACCTGTCCCTTACACCCTGTATATAGGTATTTTTATGGTTTAAATAGCCTACTCCAAGAAATACCACACGCAAAAGCGTCCATAACGCTTGCCGCGTTGCCGCGCTGAACCGCTATCCTTTGTTTCAGATAATATTTGGACCTAGAATCTTACCCTCTCTCATAAGATGACGACGGTGTACAATATATAAAATACATTACGTCGGACAATTTCCTTCATTAAGGCCAAAGCATTTTCCCCCCAGCAACCCGCTGTCTCATCATAAGCGACCCATAGTTTCGAATTTATAATATTAATTATATAACTAGACCCTCCGAGAACCTACTAAAAAATGAAAGAAATTTCGGTTCCTAATTTCAAATTACTTTGTAATAAAAAAAAAACATTTAACTTGATTGACGTGTCGAATCAATTATGTACACATGCGGTGCTAGCAAACAGACACCAAAAATTTTAATAGAATTTTCCTTAACGATTCCCTTTACTTAACTATCTCTAAAATACATGAAAAATTTAGGCTGTAACAAATACCTTTTACTGATCACACTAAACAGCTTTTGTTTAATTATTTTCTGAGGTTGCAATAATAATTATTGACTTCTTATAAAAATATAATTTTTGATTTGTCTTTGTACGGGAAGTAAATTTTTTGCAACTACAGCTACAGCAAAATACTCATACCTATAATGAGTGAAAACTTTTCAGTTTACGAGTGATAACCTAACTAGGATTGTGTTTGAACCTTGTATCCTATACTATTTACCACTTTTAAGCGAATAAAATATTATAAAGGAAAGTTTAACGTGAAACGTTAATATAGTTTTTGTGTATTTAACTATATATACTAACTTTTAAAAGTCACTGTAACGTTAAGGAATAACGAGACTTCTTACTGGCAAAGCACAGGCATAAAATCATCGATATAAGAGAACAATTAGATGTGGTTAATACTCCACGACAGCGTAGTCGCTGATAGTGGTTTGCTCCCCTATGTTGAGTAGCGCCGCCTTTTCGCGCACCATTCGCAATCTGACAAGCGACGAGTAAACATCCCGTGTTTAAATGAAAATATGTCTTACAGAGCAGTGAAATGTGCTAAAACAATAAAAAAATAAAGAACAAAAGTAACAGCAACATTTCTTATCACTTTATTCTTGTTATTTTATGAATATTTTGTCATTTTATAGTGATGCTACGCTACTCGTCGCTAGATGTCGCTAGTAGATAACATTAAATAGATAAACCTTAAGCTTATCACACAACGGCGATATTTGTTTAAATAAATGCCTCCCTCTTCACCCCGCTTCAGCCCTCGCAAGACGAACACGCTGGTTCAGAAACAAACAGGGCGAGTAACCTTATCTAATGTTTCCCATATCGATGCATAAAATAAACACAATACTTACTATATAGCCCGATTAGGCTATAATGATTATGTTCTGTGTCTTTACTAACAAATATACCTTACATATTACATATTTATTTCGTATTTGCTCTTTATTTACCTACCTTCTTCTTGTTCTTCATGTGGTTGGCGTCGCGCGACTCCTGCGCGTTGCCCGGCGCACGCGCACCCCACAACTTCATCGCCATGTGCGCGTAAGCAAATGTTATCACGCACAGTGGGATAATGTACTGCGAACAATATCTACTTATATTAGTTTAATTTGACCAGAATAACCGACTGTTGTGGTTAGTCAGTACACTGGGACTTATTACATATTTATTAGAATATTTTATAATAATAATAATATCTTACAACTTACCACCAGGTGAGATAATGCCAAGGGCTTACTAAAAGTGGATAAAAAAAAGATTTTGTTCTACAACTTGGTTCATTACGCAAGAGATCTTTTAAAACAAATGTTTTAACAATTTCAGTAAGATATGAAAGTAAAATAAAAGTTATTCTCTTTTTTGACTCAAAAACCTCACTTAAAAGATCTGTACGTACCACTTGTATAGCAGCTCCACTCTCACTTAGCGTATCTCGAAGCAGCGAAGCGAAGTTCTCTTACAAGAAAAGCGCAAGACTAAACATAAAATGTTGCTTTGAATTTCACAAAAATATGTTGCTTACCTGAAAGATATACAGCAACAGCCTGTATATCGCTAACGAATGTGACCCGAATTCGCTGGGAGCACAGAAAGGCTTCTCGTAAAAAGCTTTTGTTACTGGAAAGAAAAAAATATATTTAGTACAATATAAATTTACGACGTGAGTCAAAGCAGTGTGGTTCAAAGTTTCCTATGGCAATTTTTCATACTAAAAACGCAGCTGGTTACATTAAGGTTCTTTCGAATTACTTCAAAAATTACACAATACAATACGTAAGTCAAAATGATTTCAGTTTACAGCATTTTACAAGAACATTTTTAATAGATACCCCATTGAAACTTGTAATATTTTATAACAAAATACCCGAAAATGTGACTAGTTTGCCAGAAAACAACTTGTAATTGCAAATGTACTACTGCACTTTTGTATTCTACTGTATATACGATGTATACTTTATACTCATAAAATTATCCATCTCAGTGGATGTTCTTCGCTCTCTCTTTTTATATGCTGTTTTATTATTTTGCATCTGGAGTCAAGCTAAAATGAACTTTGTTTTTATGAAAAAAGTGAGCAGTGAATTTTCGCATAAACATAAAAATTATTGTTTGTTTTGGCTTTTAATGAGGTTATGAAACTTTTGAAAGTATCTTCCTTCTATTAACCGCTTATTTTACAAGTAAAAGTTCCTCAAAGTCATTTAGTTGCATTACAAATAAATAAAAATGTAGTAATAGGATTCCCTGTATTATAGGAACCAGAGACGGATGTACATAATATACATATTTTTATATACATTCACGCACATATTATTAGATTATTTCACACCCAGACACAGAGCAAGCAAATGTGCTCATCACAAAAACTATTTCCCTGGGCGGGAATCGAACCCATGACCTTCGGATTATTAGTCAGGAGGACTTACAACTAAGCCACTGAGTCAGTCATATTGGATAAAAGTCAATATTACCTATACCATCTCAAATCTTTTATGTTATTCACGTTAGTTTGGCTAACTTCTTTTATTACCCCGTATATATAGGGTGACTTTAAATTAATTCTTGATATGAAAGGCTATGCATGTGCTCATGATAACAAACAACTTTCTCTAAGGAACCCATAGTCAAATCGCAAAAAAAAATTGGACTCTCCATATACAATAAATTGATCATCTGACCGGATAAAATAGCCTGAAGATTCCAAAACTTTTTTGCAATTTGACTATGGATTCCTCAGGGAAAGTTGTTCGTTATCATGAGCATATGCATAGCCTTTCGCATCAAGAACTAATTTAAAGTCACCCTATATACGAGTATCTTTATTAGAAGATGACATTGTATATTTATTTTGTTTGTTATAATATAATTAAATTATAAATGCGAAAGTATGGATGTTTGTTTGTTTGTTCCGCTTTCACGCCGAAACTACAAAACGGAATTGGATGAAATTTGGTAGGTAGATAGATAAAGCACTCGGCTAACACATATGATACTTTTATCCCGGAAAATTTAAGGGTTCCCATAGGAATGCTTAAAAACTCAAAATGTCCACTTCGTCACTAGAGTGCGCTATCTTAACATTTTCTTTCTTTCTGGACACAATTCTGAAGTCAACGCGGACGAAGTCGCGGTCGGAAGCTAGTTAGAACATAAAAGGACCAAAATCGATTAAGCATCGTCCATCATATTATATGGTGTATTGCCTTTGCCTTAATCTTCCGTAGGTTAAGAATACCGATATTTTTTTATTACGCTTTTTGAATAGAGATGACTCAGAACCTACTGTGATCGTCTAATCATAATTCATCTCATTCAGAGCAACAACAACACAAAGTTTGTTAGAAGTAAAAAGTGTGTCATTTCTATATAAATCGTATTTTAGTAATAGCTCTACCGAAACTGCCTGAAACAGTGATGAATAGCTGGTCTAGCTAACACGATTCATAACTTGCTAACTTGGGATGTAGTTAGATTTAATTTGTTGTTAGCGAAGCCATTATTCGAGCTTATCTTACAAGCTGTGCTTACAAGCAAGAAGAAAGGTTGGTTAAGATTATATTTTTTAATTTATGTTTTGATAGGATATATAAATACAGAGACACTATTTAAACAACTGCTTCTACTTTAAACTTGTCATCTGAAAAAAAATATTCAGTTAGCAGAAAAACCCCTGTTTTCTCGTGGACCTACTATTTTGTCCCACTGGTGGTTCCACGAGGGAGACTTGTTTCTCGTGGTCCCACTACATTGTATATTGTGAACTAAGTATATCTTAATTGGACAAAGCATGGTGAATAAATTTTCCTCATCATATACGTACAATCTCTTTGTACTGATAGTATGAGTTTTCTAACTATTCTGTGTCGTCGTGACACATAATAGATAAATTAATAAATGACAGTAGCAATTGCTTTTTTTCCCATTCTGTATTACAAAAATTTGTACTGCCGAATTATTTTGCTTATGTGGATTGCCAAATAATAATATAAATAATAATAATAAATAGAGTCATTCGGGTCAAGTGTGCGCACTTTGGTAAATATTGGCTCACCACGCATAAAATAAAAGACTTAGATATATAAAAAAATACTCTTGAGATAAACCATACAGTAGCCTCTATATTGAAATAAAAATAAGAATAAAAATCTTAGTAGTTTTATTTCTATAAGCATTTTATTACAATCGAAATGCGCTCACTTGACCCATGTTTAGGGTAACTGTGCGCAACGGTACGGGGTAAGTATACGCATATGAGTGGAGTAAGGCATTGTTTGTATCTATGCAAAAAAAAACACAGTATTCAAGAACAAAAGCCATTTATTGTACTTAATGCTATACTTAGAATTTATTTTGTGAAATTATTAATATCAAGATATCAACTTGATGATGACCGGTGCAAGTTTAGCTCTTTTTCTCATATAATTTCGCAGCATGGCGATGAGATACTGACAAATATTATAAAATAGTGTTAATAAACCCTACATCCCGTACAACAACGTACCAATGAAATTAACGCCGAAGGGGTAAGTTTAAGCATGCGCACACTTACCCGCGCACACTTTCCCCAGAACTCCAAATTGCGAATGGATGCTCATAAAATAAATTGAAAGTAAATAATTTTATTGATAAATGAAGCGTAAATATGTACTTATTCAAACAAAAAACAACTTACCGATGTGAATTCAATAACGTTGATGCCTTAATGTTTTCCATTAGACAAAAATCTACGGATTGAAATACCAAATACAGCTTTTATGAAAAAAAAATATTCGTCAACCGCACGCTATTGTGACAGGTCGCTACTAGTTGGGCAGTCTACCACCGCTCTCCCGCCCAAACAAACAACCGCTCCCCTGACTCTCCTTCAGGAGATACTCGCACTGTGCTCACTTACCCACTGCGCTCAGTTACCCCGAATGACTCTAATAGATAATAATAGATTTGTTTGCTTCATCTCTGGGTGTATTATAAATACGTACGTATATGTGTATGTATATCAGTCTCTGGTTTCCAAAATACAAGGAATCCTAGTTTGGGGCTGATGAACGTGTGTGATTTGTCCCGGATATTATTATTATTATTTATATTATTATTATTATTGTGTTTTTTTATAATGCCACCTACTAGGTTTTCTTATAGAGGGGACCCATAGGCATGTAATTGATTAGGGCATCAACTAGTAATCCGGCACTGTCTACCTTCTGTTCGGTCATGCTCTCCTGGTACTTTAGAACACGACAGGATATGCATGCATGTCCTTGTGCTCCTACCAGTAGGAGAATGTAGTGCGTTAAACGATCATTATGAATTTCATTTGTGTTTTTAATTGTTAAGTTTTAGTTGTAATTCAATATTGTTTTAATATTCAAAATACCAGTTATATTAAAAATAAAATCCGTTATGATTTGTCCTTTAATGTCACATAACAAATTGTTATTTTTTGCACCGAACGGAGTAGTGGGACCACGAGAAACAAGTATCCCTCGTGGAACCACCAGTGGGACAAAATAGTGGGTCCACGAGAAAACAGCGAGAAAAACCTGAGTGGGGAAATCAAAAACTATATACTTTGGCTTTCGTGATTTTTTAAAATTTGTTTGAATTATTTTTATATATTATTTGTTACTTATCTATAAAAAACAAGTTCCGACGATGCTAGCACAATTGGAAGTGAATAGCGACGTCGGCCCGATACCCGGCCCGTTGGGGGGACACAAACGGGAGCTAGGATACCATGGAATATTACTGAAAATAGGTCAAACGTGTATTTTTGTATATGGGGCCACCGTATGGGTCTTCATAACGATATAATTATCGACGTTAATTCGAAGGCAATTTTCTAGAACGATAGGTTTTGGCTCAACGTAAGTCATTCATCGAATTTATGGAATTATTTCAGAAAGTCAGTTTGTGATAGCATTAGCCTTCGTCTTACCAGGATCCTGTTCCTCCTCCATGATGACCTCCCAGGACATGGCCATGGGAGCTGCCAGCGACAGCGCCAGCACCCAAATAAATACTATAATTACTTTCGCGACCCTCTTAGAAGTGTGAGCGCTGAAACAAAAACATTTTGTTGGCTCACTGACTCCATTATTGAGAGAATCGGCGCTACAGACCGTGAAGAATTGATATTTCCGCAGATTATTCCGTATTCTGACCTGAGACAAGATGAATGTGATTCTTTTGTTTCTTGTTTTTTTACAATATTTTCTGGGAACAATCGGGTAGAGGACTTCTAGTCAGCTGAGTTAGTTTTTATCAAACGTCAAAAATGTCATTTTGTTCCACTATATATAGCTATATATTTTATAGCTAGTCTTACTTCTAAAATGTTTCTCTTCTCTTCTAAAATGTTTAAAAAAGTGATCTGTGGCGTCATAACTGAATTCTGTAAGATTCAATGCTTATTCAATTTTATTTTTAATTGTAATCATCTACCTCATTAGGATTAAATGGTTCCTGGAAACATGGAAACAAGTGCTTTCATTTGATGTGTAGGGTTGCCAGAATATTCGACAGTCCAGTTTTCCTTATGTCTGTCCGGCCAAGAAACCTTGGTAAACCGGACAAAAGATTTTTAGTTTTATTGTACGTTGGTAATTTTGTTAAATTAAAATAAAAATAACTTATCCGGTTTTTTTTACCACACCTGGCAACCCTATTGGTATATGACACGGTACAGTTAGCCAATTTTTTTTTCTGATTTGCCCCCCAAAAGTACCGCCCACACCCAAAATTCATTTATTTACTAGGTTACACTTTCGTCTTTGTTTGAGCCCCAAAAATCGATATGTGTACTAAAGTTTTAAATAACTTAATCGGCCCATTAGATTCGGGGCAAATTGGCTGTGACAGATGGAAATCGGACAGACCCACGATTGGTTCTATAAAAGTTCCTTCTTTCCTAAAGAGAGTAATGGGGCAATAATTGATTGTTATAATGCTCATATAATTAATGACTGTATAGCATACTGAACCGTGAAATAGTGGATTTCCATTTTAGGTAGATAAAGGAAAAAATAACAAAGAACTTATTACTTTATTTGTTTTTGAGTGACGAACGTGTAAGAAATCCTACTAATATTATAATGTAAAAGTTTGGATGTTTGTATGTTTGTTACTTAATCATGCTCAACGGATTAGGACGAAATTTGGCAGAAAGATGGATTAAGGGCCGTAGCTAAAATTGAAATTCAGGTAGGGCACCAGTGGTTACAGGTAGGGCCGAAGTAAAATTTGGGTATCCTTCTGCACGCATAAAAACGTCGCCATATATTTTTAAACCATACAACTTAAATGATATGTTGTCATACTCAGGCGCGGTCGCAGCCAAAACCTTTGGGGTGGGGGGGTCATATCAATATCGTAGTGTATCAAACAAGATACAGCGCGTTCAACTCGCATTTTCAGTGCGTACGTAACAAATTTATAGAGAAGCCTTATAAAGAAAGTGCATAGGTCAGAAAAACTGCACTGTCGCTGTAACTTTGCGGCTTTTAAAATGTATCGGATAAAGTATTTCAGATTACCAGCATTTTTAAGAAGTTTCTGTAAACTTTACCCCTCCTCTTCATGTCCCTTCAGTATCGCAATAACGAGGCAGCAGAATGAATCGTCCTTATATTATAAAAAGCCGCGAGCGTAGCGAGGTTTTTAGCGAGTTTTTTAATTTATCAAAGTCTACACCTGAGTTGTCTGCATTTTAAGTAGTTTTAATTTAATTTTCCTTTAACCCTCCTTTGCACGCGATATTTTTTTATTTATCTAAGTTTACTATTAGGGCCAAAACACATCCACGCGTTGCGTTGCCGCAACGTCAAATTCCGTGTTCTGCTCTGCCGCAGATATCAGCGTTGCGGCACCGCAATAACAAAATTCACAACGCAAGTAAATGCGTTGTGCGGCGCGACGCTGATACCTACGGCAGAGCAGGACACGGAACTACGAGCCGTGCGTGTGACCTTTAGTGCACTCTTAATTATTGCATTAGGTATCTGCAGAAGACACAAATACAAGAATACATACCAAGCTTTGTTTTTTCTTTATGATCTTTTTTTTCAAAATCAGGAAATAAAATTTCGCAAATATCCCTCCATATCTCGGTATATAAAGTCACATTTTTAAATCTTCTCTAGTTTTATTCCATAAATTGGGACGTTGCTCTATTAATAATATAAAATAATCGACATGTACTAAATCTACCGACTTCGTCGCATGACTCGGTTTGTTCAGATAACAAGAGTCCGACCTACAGAACGTGTGGATATCAAATGAGCCGTCGCAACGCAGATACGAGCGTTGCGCGTTTCAGCGTTTCAGCGTTGCGGTGCAGTGCCGCACCGCTCAGTTGTGTTTTCGCCCTTATTATCATGGTTACTGTCCTATTTATTAAAAAAGATGCGAAGCGAGCGCGGAAATATTTATCAAATAAAAACTCAGTTTAACTGCATTTTTAAGAAGTTTTAGCAATTTTACGCCCTCCTTTGCATGTCCCTTATGCATCCAATAATATAGTTTAAAAATACAGAAACCTACAGCCCTGCTCATAGAAAAAGGCGCGAGCCGAGCGAGCGAAATGGTTAATTTATTTACAATATTAAATATTCGTGATTTATATATTTTTATTTTTACCTGCACGATTTGGGGGGGGGGGGGTCACGCAAAAATGCGCTGTAGATAGTAAATAGTATGCCAAGCGAGCATCTGTTGCGCAATGGGTTACGAACCGCTATGTAATACCCGAGTCAATCTTACTAAAAATTCTGTCAAAAATAAATTATTAGGAATAAGCAGGAGCGAGCGAAGCCAGCTCGAAATTTCGGGAATTCCCAATACGGCAGTTTAGTTTCGGAGACTGTGAGGTGGAGGTCGAGGCTGCTCTCACCTCTCACCTCCACTCACTATTTTTTAAGGTAGGGCATTGCTAGCTACGGCCATGCATGGATTATACTATAGGGTCCTTATGAAATACCTGAAAAAAAAACCACGGCTTCTACTCATGAAACTGAACAACTTTTCCCAAGAAACCTATACTCAATTCGCAAAAAATTTTTTGGACTTCTCATACTAATCAATCAATCAACTGATCCGCCAATTTTGTATGGGAAGTCCAAAATTCTTTTTGCGAATTGAGTATAGGTTTCTTGGGAAAAGTTGTTCAGTTTCATGATAAAAGCCGTGGTTAATTTTTTTTCAGGTATTTTAGAAGGACCCTATATAATGTGAAATAACATATAGGCTATTTTAATTGAATTCAATTTTTTTTAAAACTATGGCCAGCATTTTGGTCTTATGCAGAACAGCAAAGAGTTTAGATATCAAAAAATTCGTAACATTAATATTTTGTTATTACTCATAGGTAATAGTCTTGAAATAATCTTTCACAAAAGTAGATCTGAGAGAGGACTATTTCTCTTAAGGGTGATTATAAGAACGCAAATAAAATATACTCGAGTAATAATTAATACACCTGGCGCTGACAAGGTACTTCAGATTTGTCAAATAAATCTGAATCTTAATCTGTTGTAATGAACTTGGTAAGAGTTCGTATTTCTAAATATTAATAATTAACTAATTTATAATTAACCAATATTTTAATTAATTTGTAATTTTGAAGTCCGACATAAAATCGAAATATACAGACCAATGTACTTTTTTATCCCTAATTGGTAAAGTACTTTTTCTCAAGTCTGATTACTGTTCCTATTTCTTTATTACCAACGCCTAGGAGTCAGATTCTCTTCTTATGAGATAAAAACAATGGCTTAACGACAATATATTATGCAGTATTATTTTTTAAATCTCTTTCCTAGATCATGCATTAGGGATAACAGTAAAAATACAAATTTCAGAAAAGTTTATAAAAATAATGTTTTATTTTTCTCTCTCACAAATCTCAACATTTACGACCTTCAAGGTAGCCGTTGATAAGATAATAAAAGAACGATGACAAGCAAGATACATCTCTTAATATTTTATGTGAAATGTCGGCACTTTTATAGGCCTCTGTTGCTCTTAAGGAGAAATGGGACCAAGGAAAATATTATTATGTTCAAAAACTGTGAAGGTTTTGTACTAATAAATAGGTCGGTATCTTCGGGCCCAAGTAAGCGATTCTTGTAAAACGTCCCCAGTACTTTTGTTTTTTTTTTACATGTTTTAATGCAGTTAAATATATTGAATAAAAGTAAGATAAAATGAGTCTTCCCTTATTTGTGAAAATTAATTAATTGTTACAAATTTACATTTGCAGACAGATTAGTACCCCGTAACTTAAAGAATAAACGTACACCTGACGGCAATTATATAGTGGTTCGAAGATCTCAATATACTAGTAGGCGATAGCGAGTGGTGAATGCAATGTCGCGACTAACAACTGAGTTTAGCGGCATTTTGTAACAAGGCATAAAATGTATTGTATATTATTAAAATAAATAAAAAAAGAATGAGACTGATCTCAAACTTCCCATTCATAATTAAATAGCTTTTCAAGAAAATTTACTCATAACATTCTTGTCTTTAGAAATAAATACTTACACTTGATCTACCGAGGAATGTTTAATATTAATTAATAGCTTGGGACATTGAGAAATTCGTAGAAGGAAGACTGGGAAAAGTTTGAAATATAAATAAAAAAAGCGAAAAGAGAGAGGGTTGAGATTCTACATTACAATTACTACAATTTTGAGATTGATTAAGGGTATAAAGTTGTATTGAGATTGGCGTCTTCATTTTGAAGAAATATGAATTATAAGTTTGTACGGGAGACGGTTTTCTGAAGTTCTAATTAATAACAAATGTAATAAAATAATGCTGACAAAAACAACGATATCCCACAGCTGTATCCCGCTCTTAATTGCTGTTTATGGATAGCAACTGGAATTAATCAATTGCTTGTCATCTAGGGATTATATATCGTTCCAATGCCCCAACAATCTTACGGTAATTTAACATTGCTATCAAATAATTGCTTTTCCTACCGAACTCAAAAGATACAAGCAGCGATCTGTGGGAAGTTTTGGGACCAGGTATACATCTATGAAACACATATATAATATACTAGTATAATCACGTCATTATTTCAGGAATATGTGCGAATTTCATGAAAAATCAGAAAACCTTGATAGAAAGAACTGAAACTGGAACTGAAATAGTTTTTTCTTCTTGAACCGCTGCACAATGACTCAGAGAGGGAACGAACAGATAGCAATAGTTTCTTCACACTTCATTAATGATACATTTTTGTCACTACAGTGAGTGGTAGCCAAGTGGGAATGAACCTAATGTATTTTCACAGTATTTAGACAAGTATCAGCACAATTGAGATATCGACCAATGTTCATGTTAGAACTTTGTAAAGTTAACAAAGAATCCGATTTTCAGTAAATGTAAAAAAAATACTAAGGTAGATTTCACATTGAATAAAACAATGTTGATAATTATTATTTTAACAATTTACAAAGAGATTTTAACTGTGTAGTGTATGATCAAGGTACCTACGCTATCTTACGTACTGCGAAGAAATGTCTTGGTTTTAATAGGTAAATGAGATTGGTCGTAGCGTGGCAGGTACCTTAATTGCTGCATTACGTACCACTACGGATTGTCTAGGGATCGCATTTTCTCATAGTCTTAATTGTTTATTTCTTACTGTAAATTGAATAGAATTTTGTTTACTTGAGTAATTTTGGGTAGCAGGTATATTGAAAATGGAAATTACGTCGTAGTTAGTTGTACTAGTAAAATGAAAATTATGTAGTGAAATGAAATGAAATGAAAATGAAATGAAAATATTTTTTATTCGAAGTAGGTAGCAGTGTACACTTTTCGAACGTTATTCTTTTATCTACCTAACACGAGGTTCCTACCACTCGGAACTCGTATACCCACCGTTTCGGGAAGTGTTTGCGTAAATGTGTTGTAGTAAATCACAACGTATACTTGACTAGTATAGTATAATCTATATGTGACTAGTATAATTTTGTTAATTTTATCATTATTTCTTTTTTTTATTTAAGGCTAGGTAGCACAGCGCTACTGCGCATTCATCTGCGCAGTACTGAATGCAAGTTCCACCCGCACGCGCCACGCGAATTATTTACGTTTTTGGTTATTTTGTATTTTTTTTAAGTTCAAACTAATGGCTTAGTTTCCTTTATATCGTCGAAACCAATAGTGTTATACAATTTTCAGTTTTTTTCTCTTGATATACTGGGAACGGTTTTAAGTTTTAAGTAACAGCAGACCTTTCTTTGGATATTTTCTATCGAGCCGAAATTGTTAAATCTAGTTTCGGATGGCATATGATCTTAGAAAATATTGTCAAAAATAATTATTATTTTTTCAGACTTAAAACTTTTATAGTTTTACGTCAGAACTGTTCAAAAAAACATCATTTTGGTATAAGAGTGTCTTAAATAGTTTAATTTATAATTGATTTCTGTATCTATTTATTTTCAAATATGGAAACGAGTTACTCCATATACTATTCATTTTGTAAATAAGGTTTTAAGCTTCCTATTTTTTTAATTTATTAGCCTTAGTAAAGTGAATCAGATAAATTAAAAACAAAATAAGTGCGTCATTCTTTAACTACGTCAAACCTAGAAATAGAGCCAAGCCTCTTTTCTTTCTTCTCTGGCGTAATTTTTTTTTTTTTTTATGGCAGAGGTGGCAAACGAGCAGACGGATCACCTGATGGTAAGCGATTACCGCCGCCCATACACACCCGCAACACCAGAGAAGTCACAAGTGCGTTGCCGGCCTTTGATTTGGGAGTACGCTCTTTTCTTGAAGGTTTGAATGTCGTATCGGTCCGGAAATACCGCAGGCGACAATTCATTCCACAGTTTGGTTGTGCGAGGCAGAAAGTTTCTAGTGAAACGCACAGTTGTGGACTGCCAACCATCTATGTGATGGGGATGAATATGTTGTCGCGTAGAACGATGGCGGAAAGAGGCGGCAGGGATCAATCCGAACAATTCCTCGGAGCACTCCCCATTGTACATGCGATAGAGAATGCAGAGCGAGGCTACATCTCTACGCAGCGCCAGGGAGTCAAGCCGATCTGAAATATCCTGGCAGTCGACGATTCGAGTCGCTCTTCGTTGAATGCGGTCCAGAGGGAGAAGCTGGTACTGGGGTGCCCCTGCCCAGAGATGAGAACAGTATTCCATATGAGGCCGAACCTGCGCCTTATAAAGTTGCAGGCGATGCGCCGCAGTGAAATACCGTTTCGATCTATTGAGCACACCAAGCTTCTTCGAGGCTAATTTAGCCACATGGCCACGGAACTGGACTTCACTCGATATGTCGACACCAAGAATTCCGATACTAGCTGAGGCATTTAGGGGAGTGTCCTCAAAACGAGGTGATACGACAAATGGCATTTTCTTGGCAGTGAACGCGCAAACTTGTGTCTTAGTGGGGTTAAATTGGACCAAATTAAGTCGACCCCATTCTGAGACTTTCTTTAAAGAGGCCTCAATTTCCGACACAAGTTTGTTTCGGCTCTCGATGACGTTTTCCCGAGAAATGTCCGATAAAGATCCCTTTCAAGAAGTCGTTTCCCATAATAGTCCACGTGTTAACCACAGCAACCTTGCACAAAATGATTAAGCAACCAAACTTTGGTTAGTTGGTTGTCTGGAATAAATCGCTTAAAGCGATAAGACCGCCTTTGCATATCAATGTTTCAAATTTTTTATGTGTTTTCGTTGTTATTTGTACTCTTTTGGTGTACAATAATAGTACATTATGGTACTAGTGTGTAACATTGGTGATTACCGTCGAGGCGCCATTGAGACCCGAGCCGTAGGCGAGGGTCTTAAGAGAGCCAAGGACGGTAATCATCAATACACACGAGTATCATACGACGTTTTTCAACACACTTGTAAATAAAATAACAATAAAAACTCATTTCAACAGTGAAAACGAGTTGTGAAAAATGTTTCGCTATGGCGGGAAAAATTAATCAGTTTTCCTATGCGCGCGCATTGCGATCGGCCACAGACTAAAGGGATGAGGTTTTTTTTTTATTTTCGGCGCATAGGATTTGCGCCTATTCTGCCACGTACAAAATGGGGAATTTAAAGTTTTCTTTTATTACAGAGAAAACAAAAGTTATATTTGAGTGAAAGTTTTATTAATTAAACACGTACGAGTTAAAATTATCTATTTACGTATAAATAAGAAGTTGCATGAAATGAGCAAGCAATAGGAACATTAATTTATTTGTTCTATTGAACACGATCTTTTTTTTTGAATAAAAACTTTTTTAAGAACAAAGCAACTCAACCAATAAAATTTTTAATAAATCTATAACTCACTAGTGAGTTATAGCAATGAAAAAGTCAATGCTATCATTTTGTTGAAGAATAGAAAAAGACGACAGACAATTTTTATACACTTTTTTGACCCAGAATACTTTATTTTTAGAAGAAAAATATTTAGAGAAGAGCAAACTACGTAAGAATAGGCTGTATGGCCAGAGAAGCCTTTGCCTTTTCCTTGCAAAAGCAGGAAAGAACCAAACAAAAAAAAAATGATTATGGGTGTCATTCTGTGCCTAATTGCGGTGACTATAGAGCCACTTTATGAGCAAGTGTGTTGAAAAGTATATTTATCTTATCTTATCTTAACTTTGTGGCATTGTCCATGAACCTTATTATTCAAATCTCTTTCATAATAAAACTTTATAAAAAAAATACTGTATTTAGAAGAACTAAATCGTATGTGTATACATTTATAAAGTTTCATTAACTTATCCATTTACAAAAAAAAAAATAAGCTTGTATGTAAAACAGTTTCATGTTATGATATTGATGATAAGAATATCATTTAAGTTTAAAAGGAAATGGCCTTTTACATTACTTTGCGTACATTAATACTAAAGTGCCATAAATGCTATGTCGTGGCTTACCTCAGTGGGGTAATTATTGCCCTGTGTCTGTCTACTGCAATTGCAGTGAGTGTGAACACACTGACGTTAACACTAAGTGCTTGCACAAATGGGCAGAAAGGGCACATGAAGTGAGGCAGCAGCCATCTTTGGAGCAGCGCCGCTTGAAACTGTAACAAGAGAGAAAAATAATTAATTTTATTTTTTATTTAGTTTTGAGCGACAGCGCTGCTGTTAACTTTAAGTGGGCGCCGACTTTCAATTAGTGCTGCCGACATTTTTTTAATTACTCCTTTGATTTAAAAACAAAATTGCGAAAAGTACGTTGGACGTATTATGGTTATTAATCCTTGCAAAAGGATTAATAATAAAGATCTTGTTATGGTCCGTATAGTGAACGATATTATAATACAAAAATATAGATATATGTCGTTAAAACTTTAGAGATTATCAAACTTAACTGACAAAAGTGGCTATCTAGGTCAGTTACGCTGATAGTAACTATAGTAGAGTATCAAGATGTCTATGTTATCCTATAATATACAGGCTGTGACAAAATAGGTGTAGGAACCGGTAACAGGGGCTTCTACTCATCTTAATGAACATCTATTGTTCTACTTTCCTAAATTCGTAAAAAAATATGAACTGTCTGTACAAAATTGGCCATATCTATTTGTATGAAGAGCCCAAAAATTTTTTTCGCTTTGACCGAAGTCGTAGAGCAAAACGTATTCAGTACTAGCTTCCGCCAGCGACTTCGTTTACGTGGACTTCAGAATTGGGTTCAGAGAAAAAAAAATTTAAGGTGGCCATCTAGTGACGAAGTGGAAATTTTGAGTTTTTACGTGGGGCACACGTAAATACTCAAAATTTCCATTGAGTGCAGCTGCACCCCAAAATACCTTGAAAATGACACCCATATGAACATTTTACAAAAAAACTTGTCCGCCAACTTGGATTCCAAAATTGATGTGATTTTCATTATCAGTGCCCCAAAATATTTTGAAAATGATACTCATTTCAGTATTTATCAAAAAAAGCTTTTCCGCCATCTTGGATCCCAAAATTGATGTCATTTTTATAACCAGCACCCCAAAATACCTTGAAAATGATACCCATATCAACATTTTACAAAAAAAGCTTGTCCGCAAACTTGGAGTCCAAAATTTATATCAGTTTCATAATCAGCGCCCCAAAATACCTTGAAAATGATACCCATTTCAGTATTTATCAAAAAAAGTTTGTCCACCGTCTTGGATTCCAAAACTGATGTCATTTTCATAATCAGCAACCCGAAATACCTTAAAAATGATACCCATATCAACATTTTACAAAAAAAAACTTGTACGCTATCTTGGTTTCCAAAATTGATGTCATTTTTATAATCAGCACCCCGAAATACCTTGTAAATGATACCCATATCAATGCAGTGGGTTAACAACAACGCATACCTCCGGGAACCCTTAAGTTTGCCGGGATAAAAAGTATTCTATGTGTTAGCCGAGTTCTTCATCTATTCATTTTATTTTTATTTTATTTATTTAAAGGTAATCAAAACCGTTTTTTGAATAACTTAGGTAAAAGTACCTAGTCAAAATGTATGGCCAATAACAGATTATCCTAGATAATTAGAATATTGTGCACTAAAACAAACGTTAGATAACAAAGGAATTTACCTACATTTCATCCAAATCCGTTCAGTAGTTTCGTCGTGAAAGTGGAAAAATGAAACAAACATTCATACTTTTGCATTTATACGTATAATATTAGTGAGACGAGATGAAAAGTAGAATCTCCACTTACCGGTTCCACACGTAAAATGTTATAAACTAAGGTTCCAACGTAGTGGGGAACTGGCTATCTTATGTTCTCTTCCTTCGCTTCCTCTTTCTGTTTTATTCTTACGTTTAATTCAGAGATTTGCTACACAAAGTATTTTCATAATGGGGGATATAAATGTATCCAGGCTCAGGTCAAGTGCGACAACTTTTTTAACACCTAAATAGCAAAAGGTTTTAGAGTCACCATACAAAAATAGTTATTCCGACGCGACGATCGATTTGTAAGGAGTCTTTAATTTTTTGTCACTTATTTATTGTAAAAAGTTTTATAAAAAAGTTATTACATTTGACACAATTTGACCCAAATCATAGCCTGGATATGTTCATATCGACCATTAAAAAGCTTAAATAAATATGAATTGACATGCACCCAGTGTTACTTATTGAATGATTACGACAGCCCTGTCTGGGAGGTTTTTACGTAGACATGATAAAATTAAACAAGAAACCAAGATTCACCAGCGCTATATGGGGAACTGGCTATCTTATAATATCTTCATGCCATAGAATAAATGACATGGTGGTAGTTATCTAGGCAGGTTGAGAAAATATCCTACCATCAAACAAACCACCACCTTGAAAATTTGGACCCTGCCGGGAATCAAACCCGCCACCTCTTGATCTAAAATAAGCAGACTAGGCCACGGAGGCGGTTAAAAGTTGTCACAATTCAGTTTAAGAAATATGTTAAGAAGAAAAATGTTTCTCTGAAAAAGGTTTTCTCTTCTTCAGGTGACAGCTACACAAAAACTTAAACTTTGTTTGAGTTGAAAGGTCACAAAAATAATCTTTCCTAATTCTACCTGCTAGATTAGCCAAGCAAATAATATGATTAAGTTACGAAAGTGAAATAAATTTCGTCCTTTGTCTTGAGCAGAACAAGGTGTTACAAAAAATGTGTAGGATTTTTTGTGCAACTTCAGAAAAGTCGTAGAACTAAGGTTGACCAGTATCACCAGTAAAAGCCCACCTTAGAATATTGCTGCAACTTTTTGTTACAACCTGTTTTCTGAAACACCCTGTATACTCAGAGCTCAGACACATAAATTTCATGAAGGTCGGAAGAGGACGCGTGTATGAAAGTGATATGAAGTTTAATTAGTAGAATAACTATTTAAAACGTACATTGATCGAACCAACAAAACAGGAATAGGGTATTGAAGAGATATCTGACTAGTCGGTAACTGTTATAGTCGGTGACTAGTCGACATCATCTTTTCTCATCATCATAGATCATGTAAAGACAGCTGTACCAGATGTGGAGCTAGTCATATTCGCCGATGACATTAACGCTATTGTTTCTGCCAAAGATATCAAGACTCTTAACCTAAATATACTGGTGGACATAAAAATCTACTTACTCATGGTTTGTTGCACGACTTTTGAAAAACTAACTCAATCTAGCAAAAAAAACTAAACCAAGAGTTCAAAAACTGTGTGTTTACTGTTTATTATTTTAGTTTGGTGGTTTTCTAGTTTTTTGTTTTTAGTGTTTAGCAGTTTTGTAGACTGAGTTATTTTTCAAAGTTCGGGCAACAAAACTTGAGTCGATTTTTTAGTCTCAGTTTCTCTCAGTTTGTAAATGAGACGCTAATAACTTTCTACACGTGGTTTGAAGTCAATAACTTGAAAAGGAATAATGAGAATACATGTGTGTTGTTATTTAGAACCGTGACGTCACAGAAGGATAAAAATGATTTAGATTTAATCATGGACGGATAAATTATTTCACTTGTAGATTCTACTAAGTTTCTGGGAGTAGTGACTGATAGTGACCTAAAATGGCAAACGGAAGTGAATGGAATTGAAAACAAGATTAGTTCAGCATGTTACGCCATTAGAAGTTTACGTGATGAGGTTACATCGAAACAGTTAATAATGGTATATTACCTGCGCCCTGGTGGAAATTTCACTTCGTTATAACGTAAAACTTTGGAGAAAATCGTATACCAAAGAGATCGATAAGGACGATAGTACCATTCCGCCGTGGGTTTCTTGTCGTGAATATTTTAGAAAAGTAGAAATCTTGACAGTTCCCAGCTTGTATATTTTAGAACTATTGACAAACTTTATGAAGCATCCTGAGCGCTTTGTTCATCCGAATGGACAAGCGGTCTGCCTTGTCTCGAGGAGAAAAGATTTATCCTGCCACATTTAAAAGTTGTAAGTCATAGCACACGTTATAAAACAATAAGGACCTACAATCGGTTACCAAATGAGCTAAAAATAATTACGGAGATTAATGAATTTAATTTTCGTTTAAAGTTTTGAGGCCTTTCTTGCTGGAAAAGTGTTTTATTCGACTGACGAGTTAATGTGTGCATAATTTTTACGTATAACTTTTTTTGACATATTTGACATCTGCATTCTGCATGAGATTGACGATGAGATGAGATGAGATTATAATTTAACAGTTATTTTTAATAATTTCTATATTTTATTATAATCTATATTAATTCAATAAATTAATCTATTTTATATTAATTTCTTATTTAAAATGTACCTACCTACAGGGTTATTTTTGGACCCCCCACCAAAACTTTACAGTGGCGTTTTATGAAACTGAGAAACTTTTCCCAAATAACTAATAGTCAATTCACAAAAAAATTTTGATTATCTCCATCTCCATACAAAGTAGGCCGATCACGTGATCAAATTAGTATGAAAGGGCCAAACAATTTTTTAACGAGTTGACCATTCGTTCTTTGGAAAGTTGTTCAGTTTCATGAATAGAAGCCACTGTGAAGTTTTGGTGGGGGGTCCAAAAAGTAGCCTGTATATTATTATTATTATTTGAACTTGCTAAAATTAACATATATTCCTATTATAATATTATTCCATAGCTGTAAATTTAAAATATTCAAATACAATGTCATATTAAACTAAATAAAATGAAATGAAATATAATTTACTAGCTTCCGCCCGCGACTTCGTCTGCGTGGACTTCAGAATTGATTTTAGAGTGAAATAAAATTTTAAAGCAGCGCCATCTAGTGACAAAGTAATATTTAGGATTTTGCCATTCCTTCGGGAACCCTTGAGTTTTCCGGGATAAAAAGTATCCTGTGTGTTAGCCGAGTGCTTTATCTATCTACCTACCAAATTTCATCCAAATCAGTTCGGTAGTTTCGGTGTGAAAGTGGAATCAACAAACAAAAAACATCCATACATTCGCATTTATAATATTATTAGTGAGATGAGATGAGATAAAAAACACTCTTTGCAATTCATTTCAGCATATTCATAAACACTTCTCTAGACATCAGACCCGTTAAATTATGCATATATGTATGCTAAATCCTAATACGAGTAAGTACCTTCTATAGGTATGATAAATTGCTATATCTGCGCATTGCGACCTCTTCAAAGATAAAGTTAAATTATTCTTTGTTAAGAATTCGATTGACTTACGATTTGTGGCACATTCGTTTGAGGATCGCAGAATAAAAAGCATAATGTGTGTAATTCATTCCAATGCAATAAAAAAAAACACACTTAGTAGGCAACTGACGTTGACATGTGTCAGTTCCATAGTAAGTTTGTTTAACATTTGCTTTTTTTATTGGAGTTAGGTATAAAAAGTAAGGCACTGACATCTGATTAAAGAAGAATAAATATACGGGGTGTTCAAAAGTTAATTGTTTTATTTGGAAATAAACCCCATTGAGGTCACAGTACCATATAATTTTGCCCCATAACCCAAAACGGGTAAATATACCATAGAATGCACCCATAAAAGAATTTCCGTTACGTCGTAGTCATAACAATGGTGAATTATTAAGCTACGTCCGTCGGTAGAGTGGTGTTCGCCCTATAGACTCCCTTATAAGGGTGTGACAAACAGTTAGCCCTGGATAAATTACAAACCAACCTGCCAATCATTGTTTGTTGGAAGGAGACAAAAACATTTTGTGTTTACAATTTATGTACTTACAAATAATTAATTTATGAAAGTTAAATCAAATCAATATCTTTTTAACAGACTTCAAAAAAGGAGGAGGTTCTCAATTCGACTGTATGTTGTTTTTATTTGTATGTACGCGATTACTCCGCCAATTATGAATCGATTTTGATGATTCTTTTTTTGTTTTTCCTTAATGTTGAAGTTAGTTGTATCGTGAATTGTGAAACTGCCCTTGAATTTGCAGTTTTTACGTCACAACTTCGACCAATTTTGATTAAAGTATTTTTTCTGGTAAGCTGTTTTCACTGATCATTTTTTTTTCATATTTTATAGGATGGCAAAAGGCTGACGGCCTACCTGATGGAAAGTGAGTATTTGCTATCAATGCTTTGCCGAACATTCAAAGACCTTTTTAATCCCTTCTTGAAAATCTGTTTCTTTATTTAATTATACGTGTGTGAAGACTATAAAATAGAAACGGAGGTTCTACTTCATAACTTCTGAACTTCATGTCAGGCTGCTCGAGAAATTCCGAGCTCGCTTCGCTTTGTTATTAGCACTTCTAGGTTCACACTATAAAACAAATGATGGAGCTCCTATATCCGAAGATGACAGTGAAAAATAATATATTATTTGTTAAAAACATAACTCAGGACTTAAGTGGATTTGGAAATGTGTAGTCTATTTTAAAGCTAAGTATTTTGCAAAGTTGGTTAGTAGTTTAGTTGATATATAATATTAGTTCAGGACTGGATATAGGTCTGTCTAGTTTGATGCCTAAACCACAATATAAAATTATGTATTTAAAGTCACCAGGCCTCCACCTCATGAAATGACTGTTAAACAATTTTCTTAATCATTACATTTATGTACACATTTGTACATTACAGTAAGTTAAAATAAATTCACAAAAAAGATCTAACATAAGAGAGATATCATTCACTTACTTGAAACGGCACAGCGAACAGTCCAATCACTATATCAGCGAGCGCAAGATTCGCTATATAGCAGTTGGTAACACTCTGCATGCGTCGGGAGGTGGCCACCACCCACATGACTAGGAAATTGCCCACCACCGCCAGTACCGATATAGATCCGTAAAGGAACGATAGCAGTACTATCATACTGGTAGGCACGTCGTACAGCGTGTCTGGAAAAGAAAAATACTTTGAGAGTACATCACTACTATAAGAACTTCACTAACACGTCCTACGCGAATTTTATGACAAAAATGTTTGTATTATAAATTAAATATTTGGTAAAAATTTAGCTTTTTAGCGCGTAGCACAATAAAAAAAACTAAAATGAATAAAATTATTGGCATTTATCTCTACGGTTTCCGTGCTTCGCAAGGCACGTTAAGCCGTTGGTTCAGGTTACTATACTGCGATCTAGAGAGATGTGAATCGTTAAGTCATGATGGTTTAAAAACTTCTGATACTGGAGTTGGCCACTAGTTCCACAATTTCTATCGATCGATCCGGACTTAAACACCGTATGTGGAGTAAGGCCTTACCTTTCCCAGGTTTGAGAAGACACCCGTGCTCCAACAATGGGAACGGTACGGGTTGTTAAAAAAAAAAGGTGATTAAAGCTTACAGGTTGCTTCTTCTTTTTCTTATCGTGTAGTATAATTAACCGTCTATTCTATCCCCAAGGTATAGGCAGTGGTATTTATTTACATGTAAATAAAAACCTTTTTAATAAAAATATTTTTCTCGTCCATTAAAACATAAAATGTATCTGCTATCACTGTTGTTTGTCTAGCATACATACATGTAGAAAAACACTCAATTTTCTACTAAAACATTTAGTTTATTTTGTGGAACTCACTAAAATAAATTGACTTGTGGGAAAATTAATGCCAGCTCTAAAAGGCGTTAACTAAGCCGAGCAATTTAGTTTCTCAGCTAAACAAATTGCGTTGCTTTCAGCGAATGACCTTTATCAGCAATAAAATAACGTAAAATAAGCATATAACCATACTGCTAGTTCTAATATGCTCATTTATTATAAAACGCCCCTAGACCCTTCAATTAAAAGTGAGATGCTTGTGTTTTAATTAATTAAACACTATTTGTTAATAGGAAGACGCTGCTCAGTATCGGCGACTAAACAGACAGATCTCAAAGTGCCTGACTCGCGACTTACACCAGCTTAATATGAATCGTATCAGAGAAGCGATTGAGCGTAACAAAGACTCAAAAGTATTCGCAAGGGATCTGTCTGTGGGTCAAAACCAACTGACCAAGCTGAAGACTAATGATTGCAGAATCGTATTGTTCCTAGGTCTTCCAATGTCTCAGCTATAACGATGTCGTCAGAAAATCGAAGGTGGATGATGTACACACAGTTAATGTAAATGCCGAGACCTCTTCATTCCAGAAGCTTGAAACATCTTCCAAGGCAGTGGTGAAAAGTTTCAGAGATATAACGTCTCCCTGTCTCACTCCTCGCTGCAGCTGGATAGGATACGAGATCTCATCCTGGAGACAGGCCGACATGGTGGCGTTTTCGGTCAGAGTGTATACTACAACATTTCGATATATTGATAGTAAATTTGGCACCGTTAGAGAGAATGTAGTACCGCCCAAATCTCGATCGAATCAAAGGCTTTCTCATAGTCCACATCGGTCTTCTAGCGTATGTTTGTGGTCTATGCTATTGAAACCGGCTTTTTCGGGAGGCTGGAAGTCGTCAAACCTGCGTGCCAGACAATTCTAATAACTCTCAAAAATGGTTTATAGACATGGTTCAGAAGTGAGATGAGTCTATAGTTCTACAGCAGGGTCTTACCACCCTTATTAAAGAATAGCACCAGCATACTCTGTCGCCATGAAAATGAAAATGAAAATGAGCATCCTCTGTCGCAATGCCATAAGTATTCGATTCTCAAGCATAACGGAATCAAACAACTTCTGAAGAGCTTAAGGTTATCCACCTGCTTTCAGAAGCTCTGCCGTATTTTTTTTATTACCCGATGCGTTGTTGTGTAAGTTTATAGGTTTATAAAACTTAAGCAAAATGTTCGTTGAACGTTTTTAATTACGAATTTGCGATAATTTAATAGTTATAAGAATTTCAGGTCATTACATTTCAACAAAATAGCAAAATTCCTTGCATTTTACACTCCGTACTCGTTTAATTAATAATCTCTCTTCCTAAAAAAGGTGGACAAAAATTCTTGATATTTTTTAATTTATCTTTTTTTAAGCCAATACGTAATATGAAACCACACCTAATATGAAACACAAAAAATATATCTTTCTGAGAGGCTTACAAATTGACAACATTTCAATATTTGACCCTCACTTTTTATGTGGGTTTTACGGAGAAAAGGCAAATAATACTTTTAAAACTTACAAATTCGTACGTTTTTTAAACTTCGGTTTAATTAAAAGCTTTTATCACAACTTGTTGCAAATAATAAAAAATACTAATTCGCAACAGGTCAGTAGCAATCTCAGTAGCTGAGGCGGCCGAAACATTATTTTTAATAACATGGATAAAATTGTATTCATAATTTCTACCTCATAATTTCAACCTCGGTATGAATTTTTGTATAAAATAAGTTGAATTAGTGTAATGGGAGGAAAAATTATTAAAGCTGAAAACTAGATAAAGTGTTTGCTTGAATTGTTTGCTCTGAGTCTGGGTGTAGTATATCTATATAAGCTGCTACTTTATTAGTGCCCGATATTTTAGTTAGTGCTTCTACTCCTGATTCTGATCAACTTTCCCCAAGGAACCCATAGTCAAATCGCAAAAAAGTTTTTGGACTCTTCATACTAATTTGGCCGCTCGGCTGATCGATGTGTATGAAGAGTCCAAAAATTTTTTTGCGATTTGACTATGGGTTCCTTGGGGAAAATTGATCAGAATCAGGAGTAGAAGCACTGACTAAAATATCGGGCACTAATAAAGTAGCACCTTATATATGTATGTATTTAAAAGTATATGTGTATGTATATCAGTCTCTGGTTGCCAAGATACAGGGAATCCTAGTTTGGGGCCAGATGACCGTGTGTGATTTGTCCCAGATATTATTTATATTAATAATAATATTATTATTATTATTATTTGTAAACCGGCCTCCGTGGCTCAGGAAGTCAGGGTTTGATTAGGGGTCGTCCATTAATAACAAGGGGGGGGGGGAAGGGTTTCGGAAAAAAATCACGAAATATCACAAGAGGGAGGGGGGGTGTAGTGAGGGACTAATGGACGGCCCCTTACCGACGGGGTCCAACTTTTAAAACGTAGTTTGGTTAGTGATATGATCTTTTCTAATCCCGTCTAGCTAGCTACCTATACAGGTTGTAAGAAAATAGATGTCATATTGAACAACTTTTATTCTACAACTGTGTTGAAAACTGAAGAAAAAATGTAGTCCTCATACAAATCGATCAGCTGTTTGTGCCGTCCAAATGGAGAGTCCAAAAAAAATTTCGTCTTCAGTAAAATGGTGGACCTAAAACTATTCAGTATTATGAGTAGAAGACCCTGTTACCGAGTCTTACATCTACCTGTTTTGTTACATCCTGTATAGGCTATGTATTATATAAGTCATGCCGCCAAACATCAATGTAAGCAGCATTGTTGGGTTTCGGCATGAAGATAGCCAGATTCCCATTGCGTTGGAGAATCTTGGTAAGCCCGCTTCTATCTTCCGGGATCATCATCACATACCTTAAGATGTGATGATGCCGAGTACTAACCAATTGTAGAAAAAAAAGATATTAAAAGAAACACATAATGATAAAGTCGGCCACGCACTTGTGACTCCTCTGGTGTTACGGGTGTCTATGGGCGGCGGTAATCGCTTACCATCAGTTGATCCGTCTGCTCGTTTGCCACCTATCACATAAAAAAAAGATAATTTTAAGAAGCTTATCTATACGCACAAATAATGACTAAACCAAGATGGATTCAGTTCACTCCTCAATCCTCAAATACGATACATTAATGCAAACAAACGCAAACTATAGTTAATCGTCAGAACGTTTAAGTATGAAAAGCTTACCATATGCTTCGCCTGTTGAGTTCTGCACCATAAGGTCTTGTATCGATGCATTTCTCGTCCAATCCGCGTCATCGTCTTGTGTGGTGTTGGCAGAACTGCAACAAATTACGATTGTTCCATTAGAATACGTTTTAAAGCACTTTAATAAGAGTAATTTTACTCAGTAGGATATCCTATTGTATTTTTATTTTGCGAGATAGGGACAGAGTTGGTTCTGAAACGAACCTAAGTCAAAGATTAAATGACAGCATATATTAGTATCCTATGTCGATCGGGGGATTGAGACGAATTCAAGGACGCCGCGCCGTCCAGCTGTTCCTTTTCATCCACAATTGTTAAGCCCTAAGTGCTTCATCTCATCTCTTTCATTAATTTATTTCCTTACCAAAATACTAGTTATCTGCCTATTGTAGAGACTTTCTCAAATAAAACCTTCCCCCCTCCGACTCCTCGCCCCAACATCTATAAAGTCGTTGTCTAAAACCCATAACATCAAACGGCCGAAAACGATTACTCATCAATTGTACAGTTAGGCAAAAACTAATATATATTCATGTCGTGATGTTGATATATTACAAGACAAGACTTATATGTGTATTTTCTTACACAAAATAAAATATAATTCCTTCACAAGATGAGCTGACTCCCAAATCGACCAAAGAAGTTCAAAATTTGTTTTCAATTTGCTTACGTATTTTTGAAGAAAGTTTTTAGTTTAACCAAACGACCTAAGTTTTGCGGAAAAGCTTTAAAAGTAACCTTGTAACTCATAGTGATGAATTCACCTTACCGGCTTGAATTAAGTAGCTCGATAAATAAAGTTAAACAAAGCATAAAAGGTTTTTTGTAAGTGACCCGAGACCACAGCTGTTGACCTATCAGACCCCCTTTTACATGTTTGAGAAGAAAACCATTGTTTTATTATATTTTATAATTTTTTTAAATTATTTCTAGAAGATTTTATGCAATCTGCCCTGAAAATTGGAACCCTTCAAAACACAAAGTTACTCGTATATATACAGAACGTAACACAACTTTTAGCAAAAGGTACTCAAATAATTGAAGGCAACAAAACTTTAAAATACTTTAACAACAAATAAGTAACAATAGATACTCCTGTATATGGAGAATTTAAGATTCCGTAGTGCCTACGAGGGACCCATCGTTCCTTAAATTTCATCTTTCAGGTCCATAACTTTGAAAATTAAGTGCTGTTTTCTAAGATCATATTTTATGTAAACCGTTTTAAAAATATTGGTCATCAGAAGTCCTCCTAGCATTTCAAAAAATTTGAAACTAGGTACCTATATAATAAGAAATCTCAATGATTTTTTTTGTAGTTTTCCTATCATGGAGATAAAATTAAAATGAATATACAAGGTGTAAAAAGAATAATTCCGGAAGCTAAAAATGGGTGGTCTCTTTCCTCAAATACGTAGAAGTGATTGTTTATACTCGTGATCCGGTGCTGTCCGTGTGGACTTGCCGCTCTCTTGTGATTGGCATTTGTAATTGTTAGTAACAGTAATTACAATTTACTTGTATCTCTTTTGAATTTTGACTTGTTTCATGATTAGAATGCCATTAAAATTTCGTTAGTGATCTTTTTACACCATAGACAGGCTGTTAAAACAATTGCGTTTCAAATTTTAAGGGGTTACTCAGAATCAAGTATAGAATACAGAAAAAAATATCGAAAAAATCCGCTCTTCCATTTTTTTACAGTTTTCCATACAAATTCTTGATTCACTATTCAATTCACTATTTCTTATGGAAATGTGAAAAAAAATTGAAGAGTGGCTTTTTTAAATATTTTTCCTGTATTCTATACTTGATTCTGAGTAACCTCTTAAAATCTCAAACGCATTTTTTTAACAACCTGTATATGACTGCAGAACCCAAATCATGCTTAATTCAATGCGCATGTCTAATTTTATATGAAGCTCAGGTTTCTATAGCTACTACGAGTAAAAATTTATTTGATTTATTATTCCTCAATAAACGATGAAATACTTGCCTTACGGTAAAAAATCTGGTATCTATTAAGGGTGAGCTGAACTGATTCGTATTCTAGGGATATTTTTTTAAATATGCATAAGTACAAGAAATTACGTTTTTTTGTTAAATTGAACTGAACAATACTCAATAGTCAATTATGATATAGCTAGTGTACCCGCAAATATTTTTTCGAAGTAAGATTTATCATAGGGAACGTAGATACTTGGTAAACATGACACGTTTTAACGGAACACACTGGAAGCTTCTTTCTACTTGCTATTTATCGATTTCAGTTCAGTTTAAAAAATAACAGCATGGACATAGGTATACCTACGTAATATGGTTACAGGCATACAATTACTTTGAAATGAGCCGTTTAGTTTCATTAAAATTGTAGACTAGGTTTTCACAAACTCCACGCCACGCCCCCTTAATATCTCCCTTAAAATACTCGTTTTAGGCCCAACGCTGTTTACCTCGGGTATATTTTTCTTAAACAAAGTGCCGCCTAGGTATAAGAATTTTTATGAAGTTTTTTTTTTTTTTTTTTTTTATCATAGATTTGAGTGCGTTTGGCAACACCTCACCTGATGTTAAGTGACGATGCTGCCGAAGATGTAGCACGCAAGCTCAAATAGTGCCTGTTCACTCGCACCTTGAAGATTCCTAAATCGTACGAATCGGGGAACACAGAAGCAGGTAGAGAATTCCATTCCTTAGCCGTCCGCATAATAAACGATGACTCAAATCGTTTAGTGCGTATAGGTGGAATATCTACAACATAAGGGTGAAACCTCCCCCTACGCCTGGTCGTCCGATGATGGAATGGAGAATGGAATGGAGAAGTATTTTCTTGGTGAAAACATTTGAACAGGCTTTTACACTGCTCTCGAGGAAATGTCAACACACAATGGCATTATCTGCGATGGAACTTGTAAAGAAGTATGTATAAAAAAAGGATTATTTTACATAAGGACAGGTACTACTACTCCGTAAATAATAATACGACACTCTGATATCTAAACAAGCCATTGACTTAGAATTTTTCTTTAGTAATTACTCAAAACGAATAACTACTCCGCCGTACTTTTTCAAAAAGTTTAAGTCGAATAACAGAAAAACCTTGAAGTTATGGAAATATAAAACCTTATAAAGTAGAATCAATTGTTTTTAACCTCATCTATCACCTCTTACAATTTCACATTCCAGTCACCCACTCATTTCTTAAAGGGTGAGTAAGACTATTTGTGCCTTTGATTTGAGCAAACAAGATCTATGTACTAGTGCATATGGCTAATTTGGGATGAAAAATTCCAAAATTGTATTCAAAAATTTCTTCAATTCACTTTCACTCATGTACACTGCTATGTTCGAACAAACGATACAATTACTCGTAAATCGCAAAGTTCAACATTTCATTGGGAAACCCGTCCGGAACTATGATTGCTTATACTATTATTAGATATTTCTGTTTACAGGTCGATCACAAATATTGTTTTATGTTTGTTTTGAATTTACGTTGCAAATGAATTATGGCCACAAAATTATGTGATACAGTTCGAATAAACTGTTCGTGGTTTTTATCAAAGAATTATGAATAATCAACGTTATAATATCTGTTTTCTTTGGTCCTAAAAGATGCAAACAGCCAAAACATAAAATCAAAAATAAATTTTAAAAAGCTGTACCTAGTTTAAGTTAGAAGAAAGTGCTATAAAATGCGATATATGATAAGATAACCATTGAACGTTCGCATTTCGTATTAGATCCTTTAATAATCATTTAAATAAAGGCGGTGGGGCGAGATAGCCAGCTTAATTACCAACATAAGAATCATTCCATTTTAGCCCTTAAGTATCGGCAAGGTACTGATAACCCTTCTGGGGTTAAAAGATATCCATAGACGACCGTAACCACTTACTATGAAGTGCACCGTTACTCTTTTGCCACTTAGTACGAAAAAAAAAATATACAATGAAATATGGATTAACCTTTTCATTGCCAAAGATGGCCGTATAGCCCACAGCGGGGAAAAGTGGCATGGTACCCAAGTCGTGGCGTGGAATCAACGACTTGTGCTCTTCGTGCATGGTGGTCAAAAGGTTAACTAACGATAGTTTCGAATGTGTGTAATCCATATACGATCGTAGCCAACCCATATCATTCCCACCCCATACCTCAGGAAGGCAAGTCCGTACTCCACACACGGGGGATGAATCCATATAAGTCCACACACGATCAACAAATACTAAACGTTCCTGTATTTTAGAAACCGCTCACTAAAATTGTAAGCCCATACTTTACTAACTCTTTTTAGAAAATTTTTCATCAAACCCATACGTGTGGGGTATCTATGGATAGGTCTTCCAAAATGATATTGAGGTTTCTAATATCATTTTTTTCTAAACTGAATAGTTTGCGCGAGAGACACTTCCAAAGTGGTAAAATGTGTGTCCCCCCCCCCCTGTAACTTCTAAAATAAGAGAATGATAAAACTAAAAAAAATATATGATGTAAATTACCATGCAAACTTCCACTGAAAATTGGTTTGAACGAGATCTAGTACTAAAGTAGTTTTTTTTAATACGTCATAAATCGTAAACCGCAATTTACCTACAACGAACTACAAGAATCCTATAGTTAAGTGTCCCGACGATTTTGAAAACGGCTTGAAACCTTGTGACGAAAATCTAGAATTAGGGGTTAAAACTCGCCAGAAATCGATCTTTGGTGGAATTATCTTCGAAAAACTCATTTAAAGGAGATATGAGCGAAATTACATAATATGACTACACATATGATGTTTATTTTTAACACCACCTTCAAGCGCGAACTGGCCTAAAGGTACGGTGCTGGCTTTTTTTATGTAGGTTCGGATTCGAATCCCGCGAGACTTTAATGTTTTTTGTCTTTTTATTTGTGTTATTATTATTATTCCTATACTATTAAACGAGTTAGGTGTCCCGAGTATTTCGAAAACGGCATGAAACTTTTTGAAGAAAAGGAGATTGCCCGAGATCGTACCATTTTGCGTCTTAACCAGACATTTGTCAAAAATCGTAATTAAATTTATTAAGCACACTTAATTTTTTCTAGACCTATTCGAACTGCAGGAAAGAAATGTATGAAAAAAGATTTTAATTTGATATATCCCCTACATTTTGTACACTCTGACAGCAAACGTTCACTCTGACAACAGGATAGCATAATATAAATTGCCTAAGTGTGAAAGAGAGGGTACAAAGCGGTTGCTGTCAAGTGCACCCTCGGAACGCGGCCCTGGATTCATAAAATGTGTTCCGAAACTACATTATGGTTGTATCGAGATTTTTATGCTTCATCCACATATTTCTTCTTCTTAATCTAAGAGATGTCTTCGCATTACACCACCATTTTCCTATACCCGCGCCCTCTTCTTCAACTCCTGGTAAGATTGACTATCAGACGATGTTTTATAGATTTGATTCTTGATCACATTGGTGCGTCCCAGGGTTGCCAGACGTACAAGAATTTTTGTTTGGACGTAACGTAGGGCCATAGTCACGTTGCGGAGTGTCATTTTTTTAAATCCACATATGCCACACAGTACGTTGCAAATCGGCATCGCACACACGTTACGCCGCTGCACTTTACGATATTTAAAAAAGTATACCTAGTATAGTATAGTTTCATTGTTTTGTCAAGACGTAGGACCTGGACATGTGGTTGCATTGCGAGGCCGGGGGCGTCACGGGCGCCTGTGCGCTCGGTGAGACCGCGCCTCGCTCGGGGTCTGCAGCGATGTGTGCAGGCTTCCATTCGATCCAATCGACGCTCACCTGTACCTTATTACGTGAAACATCTAAGGTACGTGTCTTCAGAGAATGACTGAGGACTTTAAAGGGGCCGGTGTACAGTGTTCGTCGCGAAGGAAAACGTGAGATGCGTCTGCCAGGTCCTTAAAAGCGAACGACTTCGGGACGCATGTCGGTCATGGCCAGGTATGCCAGGAAGTGCTCACTTACATTTTGTATGAAAGCGCTAGGTACCAGGAGCTCCCCTGTAAGCATATAGGAGGTCTGCAGCAGAGCATTTGAGGTCCTCCTTGAGAGCCAATCTGATACCAAGAAGCACAAGAGGTAGGGCTCTGTGGCAGGTTTCTCGGTGGCACATGAGTGCAGCCTTCAGATGGCGGTCGAAGCGCTCCACCATGCCATTCGCTTGCGGGTGGTAGCTGGTAGTTCGTACGCATTTGGTAGCGCCTAGGTCGAGGAATCAGTTGAATAGCGCTGACTCAAACTGGCGGCCTTGATCGACGGTGACCGTGATGGGCACGACGAATCGCGCGATCCAGCCGCGTACGAAGGTATCGCCAACATCCTCGGCGGTGATGGATGACGTGAGCCACGCTTCGGGCCATCTCGAGAACCGGTCTATTGCCGGGAGACAATAGGTGTAGCCCTCAGAGTGCGGCAGGGGGCTGACGATTTCGAGGTGGACATGGCTGAATCTCCCAGATGGGAGCGAAAATTCACCGAGCGGTGCGGTCACGTGGCGCATCACCTTGCGTCGCTGGCAGTGGAGGCAGTGACAGTCGCGCGCCACGCCGGAGCGCACGTAATGGTCAGCGACGAAGTGCGCGGAGGCGCGGCCGCCGGGGTCGCTCAGCGCGTGCAGGCACGCGTGCGCGGCGCGCAGCAGCGCCACCGGCAGGTTCGGCAGCGGCCGCCCCGTCGACACGTTGCACGCGATGGTAATATTCGTGCCTGGAATTAGCGTCGGTTCCAATTTGAGAGAAGAACCGAAATCGACTCGACGTGGGAAGTCGCGTCCGCGACGATGTTGTCTTCGCCTTTGACGTACTCGAACTCCGTAGTAAACTGCGAGATGATCGTCAGTTGGTTCAGCTGTGCGGGAGGCAACTTTTAGCGACGTTGTGAGAACGCGTACAGTAGTGGTTTGTGGTCGGTATATATGATGAAGTGTTGCGCCTCCAATATATGCCGAAAATGTGCACGGCTAACAACTCCCTGTAGTAGGCGGGCCAGGTGGTTTGGCTGGGCTTAAGTCTTCTACTGAAATATGCCAGCGGTTGCTAGCCCTGCTCTGTCCACTGCTGGATACAGGCGCCTACGTGTGCTTGAGGCGTACGTGTGGAGGCCCAAACATGCGTTAGGAATTGCATGCACGAGTTCGAGGCGTGAGTGATGCTTTTGCGTGAGCGTTCTTCTATATTAAAGCACTTCGTTTTATTCGTCGACTGCACTTCATCATTACAATATACATACAGTGCCGCGTTCGGTTTGTGGTGCTCCTTTATATTACTCGTTAGCATCACTGAACCATACCATAATTAACTAAAACTAGCTATCAAATGATTGGTTAAAACTAAGAATTTCGTGTACGCCTGAGCGTAGATAAAGTACTTAAAAATAACCTCAAAACATAAAATGAAAGTGAAAAAGCTCTGGAGTTACAGTAGCTATGAGAGTAATTTTTCGTATAATAATTAAATATGTTATCCCCTATCCAATTCAGAAGGTTTTTTCAAGACGCAATATGGTACGAGCGTTTCATACTTCCGTGGCATTCTCCTTTAGGATTAGGGGTTAAAAATCACCAAAAATGGATTTGGAACATTTCAAATCGGGTGCTGCAGCGTGAATGACGTAGGTACATTTTTCACCTATTTTATCGAAGACTGCTACAATGTTTATGTTTCGAATTTACTGTGCATTAAATTTTGTTTTTATTTTTGTCGAAAACGATTCTAACAAAAATAATTCTATCGATCTATGGTTAGTTGTTTCGGATCTACAATGGATCTATGAGGGTCTAAACCTAAACTTATCCTTACAAATAAGGAATTTATTTTGATAGTTGGTTTTTTGTTTTGTAAATATATTTCACTAATGGCGCCATCTTTTGTCGAGTAGGTGAATTACCAGTGAATTACATTACTTGGGAGGCCTTGGAGCCCTTTGTTGCTAACATTGACCGCGCTACTCGACAACAGATGGCGTGCAGTTCTGAAGGAATGAACAGAGAAATAACAACATGCACTGATATGTTCGAGTATTTTTCTGCCATTTTTGGCGTGGTTCATCTGGATATGTCGTTTTCAGTTTTTTTTACAAACGCTCCGATTGAACGTGCGAAGCTCGGTCACCCAGCTAGTTTTTATATTATGTTACTTGCTGCTACGGAACCCTTTATGGGCGAGTCCGACTCGCACTTGGCCGCTTTTTTTATTATCTATGCTCATACATAAAACATGTGTGATCTGAAAACCTTTTAATCTGTGATTCTATGTATCAGTCACTCTGTATACATATATCTCACTAATTATAAATGTAAAAGTTTACACGTTTCTCAAACTCAATTACTGGAGTTAATTATCCCTGTACAAAATTACACATGAATAAATATGTATGTATTTCGAAACTATACTGCTTGAAATCTCAAAACACAAAATGTTTTTATGTATAAATGTACATGCTTTACACAATTTTTTAAATCGTCAAATTTTCTATAAATACAATTAATTAATTCAAATTCAAAATATTACATACATAAACTAGACATCTTCCTTAAATTGTATCCAAAAGTTATGGTTTCAACACTTGTATTTTACTCGTGTGGTACAGCCATATTCTTTGTTCAATAAAATTGATGCTCATATAAGAAAATATGGCTTGCTATAAAAATCCTTTTGATCCGAGGATTCCCTGTATTTCAGAAAACATGAACTTAATGAAGGATTGGAAAATCGGACAGATTAACACCCAAAACCACCACCGAGCCAGTCAGTAACATAAAAGCTTAGATAATAAAAGTATGTACTGGTATTATTAAAAAAAACTTTAATCATCTAAATTATTTAAAAAGTCAACTCAGTGACTGGAGTTTATAGCCGAAAGAAGGTTCCTCTCGTATTTAAGAGAAGAATACTCGTTATAAACAATGGATACCTAAAACAATCGGCAAACCACTGCGCCGTCTGTCAACAACATTAAAGGATTTATTAATAGCCCAGGCTTGCAGTTAAAAAGATCCCTCGGGTTGAGTCAAAGGTGTTACGCAAGTTGGAACAAAATCGTAGGCGATCATAAAATTTAATTCCCCAAATACCCATTGAGTTCGGACGGTTGGGTTAGGTTGGGAGCGATCGTGGATCAATGCGGCTTGAGTGGTCACGTCGTCGATCACGTAGGTCAACTGATTATAGAAAAGGTACTAAGATGAATGGGTATGACTGTTAGTAGACATTTTTGGCCGTTTGCTTGCTTTGTAAGTTACTTCAAGCCTTTGGTGCCGGTTGCTATCACTAGATGGCAGCCGTTTAGCCATGTCAGAATAATGTCAGAGGACATACAGGTGTAGGTGACTTGAAAAATTATGTATCTAAATTATGTATCTACTGTTCACTTCTAGTCCCATAATCAGGACTTGGCAGCCGCGCCGTGTGGTGCATTATCTAACCTTCACAAAATAAGGGAAGAGGCCTTTGCCCCAACTGAGAGGACAATATGGGCTGTTATCTCGCACTCTTTATAAAACAACGACCGAATCCAAAATTTTGGCAAAATGAGTTTTGATAAAAAACAGACGTAAAAGAGCGAGCCTCACAGTCTCGGTAAAAAAACACCTCTACTTCTTAAGCAATAAGGTAAAAAAATATTTGCGTCTTTATTCGTCCCCCTGATGCACACACAAGTGTCTCTCTTTTAGGTCGGTTTTTTATCAAAACTCAATTTGCCAAATTTTAAATTCTGTCGTTGTTTTATTAAGAGTGCGATGGTATTAAAGTAACATTGGGTTTTAATCACAATCATAAAAAGCTTCTCGATCATCAACAACTCGAAGATTTTACGAGGATATCATTTAAAATTTAATGCTGTAAATTAGCTGAAAGAATAAATATATGTATATATACAGTGTACCTACCTACTCCAAGGAACCTATAATCAACGTTCAAATACCAAATATTTTTTGGATACACTAAAAATTTAATCAATCAGCTTAGCGATTTGTATGAAAAATTCAATTCTTTGCTATTCGTAATCGTAATCGTAAAAAGCATCTCGATGATTCGTTTTTCACTGGCATGGCTTGCTCATTTATACGGCATGCAACACATGTTGAGCGGACTATTTATTTATACGCCCATACCTGACGCCCGCCCGCCCACAGCTCTGTTCAGAGATCGGTTTTAATTGCGATTGCCCGAAACTTCATCAAAACATTTAAAAAGAAGTTGATTCATAGATTATTTGTAGTGATGATCTACGATGTAATATTTAACAATTCCATTGTTTTAACAAGAACGCCTAAATATAGATATTTTAAAGTGCTCTCAGAAACGAGGTACGTTGGTATGTTTATTTTGAAAATCATCAACTGACTAAAAAAATAAGGTGATACACAGTCAGGTTTAAATATTCCAGTCGATGTTCAAAGTTCAAATTAAAATTAACCGGTGCGTGAATTCCCAAATGTCTTTTTGTTATAATTAACTCAGTTTTAACCCTACTATGCGAAAGTCAGCAGTATGAATCTAATTTGTATGTATGTATGCAACTTAGTAAACTTGCAGAGCCAACAAAACTGAACGGATTTAAACAAATGAATGTCTCTGAATTCTTCCTGCTCAATAAATAGTAAAAGCGTCGGTGGCTCTACGATCGATAATGACTCGCAGTCTCGCACATTTTATCCAAGGGTTTCGAGTTCAAATCCTGGCAATAAGTTTTTCGCAAGGCACGTTAAGCCGTTGGTGCCAGCTGCCATCACTAGATGGCAGTCGTTAAGCCATGTCGGAGGCCTTATAGGCTTGAAAACTTCTGACACAGGGGTTGGTCACTAGCCCCACAACCCCCACCAATCCGGACTTGGCCCCCGTGTGGAGTATTGCCTAACCTTCCCGAAGTATGGGAAGAGACCCGTGTCCCCCGGGGACGATATGGGTTGTTAACAAAAGATTTTTGAAACTTTCGAAAATTTTCATACTTTTTGCGTTACCGGTGAAGGAAATCGTTTTCACGGCGCGTTGCCTACGTTGCGTCGGTAGGTGTAATTCTTAATGCCCTACACGTGAGCGCGGGTGATACGTGCAAAAGTAGGCAGCCTGCGTTTGTATCTTGAGTATAGACTGTAAGCCACACGATAAGAAGAAGAATAAGTAGTAGGTACCTATGTCCTAGTTACACCATGACTACCTAGAAAATATTTCTGTTTTTATTTATATCGATATGCTGATGCTACTAGCTACCCTACTAACTAGCTACTAAAAAAAAAACGAAAACATAATTTTTTTTCATTATAGAATTCCAATAACTTTTTTAAAACTAAAAATGAAAAAATAAATGCAAAGAGGAATTAAAAATGTTTGTTTACTACGTGTTACATGGAACTGAATTGATGAATGAATTGGATACCTCAAATCACGTCGATGAACAACTAAGGAAATAAATCAAATAAAAGTCGAAATAGACTATACATTAAAGTTTGTGACGTCACGTGCGTATATACGTTGACCTCACGTACGAGTGACTAGTGAGCGAGCCGGGGCAGCTGCTAATACCGCTGAAGTGCTTAACTGCTTAAGTACAAGGGCTTGGCCGGTAACAACTTGTTCGCACCGACGATCGAATTCAAGTTTGGCACAGTATGTGTATATGTCGTAGCCAGATCATAGAATTGGCCAAATTATGAAATGACTGGCCATATCCTTGAGCTTCGAAAATACTCTAGGTTAGGTCAGGTTACTCGTGCTCTCCCCCCCCGTCGTGCTGCCACCTTGTCGTTGGTGGGGGGGCTTGCGTGTCCTTATGACCTTCAAGGCTATGCCGGATAGGGTTACCCATACCGGACAGGCTTGAAGCGAGGGACCAGACGAAGCGCAGCACAGGAGGGGGCGCTTGAGGCTTTCCTTCGGGATGTGCCTCGCGCCACCGCGGTGGAGCTCCCTTGGATCCTTGCTGAAGGGTCCAATTATGGGATGCTCGGGGGCGGCGATTTTTATCAATGCCCCAGGGGGGTGCCGCCAGAGATTTCATCTCTGCGCGGCGTCGGTTGGCGGCGGAGCCTACCATCTTTTCCGCCGCAGGGGTCTCCTGGCCCCCATCGCTTCCTGACAATAGAGCGGGGGGTCTGCTGTCCACTGTGAGGAAGCATTTGGAGTGCGCTTAGCTTCCGAGTGCGCCCTGCCAAAGCGGGTGGGTGGAATTTTTCTGCTCTTCACGCAGCCGGGTCGCCTTCGGGTGGCAGTCGCCGGTGGGGGACTGGAGGTAAAGGCTCTGCTGGTTTCTCAGACCCCTGCCATACGGCGAAGCGGGAACGCCGTTGGGTTTTAGCCGGTAGGAGTCCGGCATAACCCGGTTGCTGCCCCCGCAGCGACTGGGTATACATGATGGATTTCCCAACGTTAAAAAAAAGGTTACCGTATAGAGGAGGAGGAGGTTTTGTCGGAGCTCCTCGACGATATGTCCAGTCGTTTCTTGATTTAGGCAATTCCTATGATCTGGCCACGTCACATACATTAGAACTGTCATAGAGTATAGCACGGTATGGCCACTATGACTGCTCCTATCCCAAGGGGACCTCACCCCCTGTGGGTAAGATGCGGTGACAGTTGCTTAGCGCAAGCCAAGCGACACACACATTTTTATGTATGAAGTAGTAGGTGATTATATCGCAACAGTTTGTTGGAGTGGAAGGCCCAGGTGGCTTGACGTAGTGAGAGTGAACATGAACGCAAATGATCTCACTAACAGACAGGTACATAAAACTTACATAGTAATTTAGAAAATTTGATAATTTCAAAGCTAGCTGCCTTGTGTTTGTTTATATCACAGTCGCCACGGGACGAATGAAAGTGAAATTAACCTCGCTAAAAGTTCTAAATGCTTTCGTGGGAAACCAAATTTACGCTTCAGAGATGCAATGTTACTAAAAGGGTTCATTCGTATAGTTGGTCAGATAATGCACTATAAGTACACACACGACTTATTTAGACCAAAATAGTAGGTATTATTACTTCTTCTATAATCCAAGTAAATAGTGAGGGCCCGTATAACAAAATTCACAATTTTAGCGATAAGACCGCCTAGATTGTCTACTTGTTTCTTTTTCTTCTGTTATTTTTGTATGTGCTTCTTGTATGACAGTAAAGAGTATTTAAATTGAATTCACAAACAGAGGTACGCCCACAAGCATGGATTCATATTCCTTACCCGTGTATTAAAAAAGGTGAGTTTTTAAAGAAGGATAAGAACGTAAGTACTAGGCTATTATTTGGGACGGATATGAATATAATGACAAAATTTTGGACTCTTCACACAAAAATGGTTAATCCGTCGATCGCTTTGTACGGAGAATTCTTTTTTCTCCTTTATTAAAAAAGTGCTAGAAAGAAGTTGTCACATTTGACACAAATGTTCATAACCGCGATTGAAAAATCAACACTCCGCCAACATTTCCAGAAACGATGACTACAGAAATGTTAACGTAGTAGGCATTTTGTGTCGTATTTCAGCTTTTAGTAATGGTAATTTACTGACGGTTATTTTGTTAAGCACTACGCGGTGTAGCATCTAGATTCTAGTGTTTTGTGTGCTGATGAAAATGTATGAAGCTATTTCGGAGTATACGTATTTATAGAATGGATTTTCTTTTCTTGTCTGTATTGGTATTTATTATTTTCTTCTTGCAACTCTTAACATCAAGCCTCCTAAAGTACAAATATATAAAAAAATACAAATTGACTATGAGATATTTAAATAAAACCTCCATCAAAATATTTCCACATTTTTTATTCCAGCTTGTATTCAGGATTTGAAATGAAACAACAGTACTCAATCAATTCGCATTGTTTTGTTAATTCACCAAAAACTTATCGTGAGTTTCACGTTGTTTTTTGTTTTGGCTAGTAAAAAAAATGTGAATGTATTTTTTTTATTGCTTAGTAAAAAATAATTTTATTCGAAGTTAGTAACAGTGTACCTACACTTTTAAAGGTCTGTTTTTCTAGTTAATAGGTGAAATATATGTTATTATTATTTGAGAGTCAATAAAATGGGATCTTCTAGAAATAAATCAAGTCACACTTGGTTTTTTCATTAAAAAAAGAGTTGCAATTTGCATTGAAACCTCAAAAAAGGAACAGGATCAACAAAAGCTATATGAAATTCAGTCGCAAACTCAAAATGCTTTATTTTATTTTTGTAGATTGCACATTTCTTTTTAAATCATTTTTTTTCTACCTAGATGCCAACAAAAATGTACGCTCAATTTTGGCAAGTGGTAGCAAAGCAAAAGGAAACCTAGCGTCTCGCAAAGAAAATTAAGTCGACAAGATTTTCTCTAGGGTATTTTTAGCGGAGTCCGCATGGAAACAAGAGAACCGGGTGAAATTCTATACATTCATCAAAGCATTTTTTTAATTTGGCATTCCACTTTTAGGAAGCGTGATTTTGCCAATGCCAAGTAAGTAGGTATTTGAGAAAATCTTAATAATATGTATTTATTGAAATTAAAGGCGAAACACCAATGTAAAGTAAAGTGCACGGCTCTAATGGTGATTTTTATCCACGATTCATCCACGATTTTATCCACAATATAAACGTGGTGGTGGAATTTGTTGCTGGAATTTGTAAAACAGAGCTGTCTCTTAAGCCACGGTTGCAAATTGTAACATTAACTCAAGAAGTCTGTTATCTCTTTAAACAACCCAAACCCTTCATAGAGTTATGTAGATTAGTTATGAACTCCTTATTAACGAGTTAACGAAATTGTCATGGTACCAAAAGTCAACTCACCCGTGTGAGGAGGTGTTTAAAGGGTCTTAACCAATGAACTTACTTTGTACTATAATACAAGTTCTTTGGATGTTACAAAGTAATACTTACTAATATAGTATTATAAAAGCTATAGTAAGTTAGTTTTTCTCAGTTTACGTCGTAACGTAGCGGAGTTGACATGATTTTTTGGACAGAGAAAGTTGACGGGGTGGAAAATAACTAATAACATAGGCTATATGTCGTCCTACAAAAATATCGAATTAGTTCAGAAAATCAAACCAAAAAATAATATACATTGTAAACAAAGCAACGCTATTTATTACGAGTATTATAGCTACTTAACTCATTTAATTGAAATTTACTAAAGAATTTAGATATAGGAACGGGAAAATCATAGGATAGATTTCTTCCAAAAACTAATATTCGTGCTCGCGATCTGCGCACCCCCATCGACAGTCATAAAAAGGAAATCCACGGGGTCAAAGCCGCAAGCAAAAGTTAGTATGTAGGGAGTTAAAAAGTGCGTTTGAAATTTTAAGGGGTTACTAAGAATCAAGTATATGTATTAAATATTTTTTTTTTATGATAAACTAAAAAAACTATTTAATATCGGATTTTTTCAATATTCTTCCAGTATTCTCTATACTTGATTCTGAGTAACCCTATAAAATTTCAAACGCACTTTTATAACACCCTGTATACATAATCCTTCTTTAGCAGTTGACTAATACAAGGATTTGCCTGTTAGTAATTTAAGTTACTTACAACTTTCAAAACACGATATTTGTTCTGAAACTTCGTGTTTTGACGTCAAGTTTACAATAACAAAGTAGAAATGTCAGATGTTCTGGTGTTATGCTGCTTACATTTTAATAATGTATTTTTGAAACATTCAAATACCCTAATTTATACGTAAAACTCTCAAGACATGTTAGTATCTCAACTTATAACCTAAGTACTATATTCGAGTGCATACATTCAAAGAAACTACACATACAAGAAGTTATAAAGGTGATACAAAAATGTGCGGCACAATTATAACTGCTGTGGCTTCGACTCACCAAACTGAACAAATTTCCCTAAGAAACTGCTCAAATAGCAAAAAAAATCATCTATGAGCTGACGGATTTGTATGTAAAGTCGAAAACATTTTTTGCTATTTGACCATGGGTTTCTTGGGGAAAGTTTTTCGGTTTGATGAGTACTTCTACTCAGTTAAAATTTTTCCGGTATTTTTTTTATCACTCTGTATACTAATAAACTAGACAGTGTGGTCAGTTTATTATTATACTATTTGTCTACACTGTACAGCGATAGAACAATATTAGGTAAGTGTGTTTGTGTGACTCTTAGATAAAATTATCAAAGGATTTTTATTACACCCAATCTATCGGATATAACTTTTTAATCACATATCCGTTATTTTACTTTAAAGAAACAATACAATACAATACAACAGTGTAGATGGTCAAACCCATACTTAACGTATTTAATACCTAGAAAATGGATTATTTATCCTGAACAGAAGGTTTTGTGGATTAACCGCGATAAGTTGTAATTTTCCAGGAATATTTCCTTGAAGGTTTCAAAGATCACCAACTCGAAGATGTTCCGTTGGATTACTTTAAATAAGTATACATAGTATCACAAGCCAATACTCATATATTTTTACTCGTTAAAGATAACGACCACCTTCAAGGGTTCCAATGATCAATTTTTAAATAATATTTTTGGATAAATTTGTCAATCAATTGAGCGATTTGTATGGAAAAATCTAATTTCATCATCAGTTTTTTGAGTTAAAGCATACCTAAAAGTAGTAAAAGTAATGGAATGCCGGGTTTTCTTTTCTGTGTATGAAGGTATTTTATTTTTATTCAAACATTTTTCAAACAGTACAAGTTGCGACGAAAATAGTGAAGACCGATAAACATAAGCTCTTTCTAGCGAAAATGAACAACTTTCGCCAAGTACAAAAAAGTTTTCGCTTGATTCATGTTTTCAGTGGAAAAATTCCCAACCGAGTCCGCGGATTCCACGATTTTATTGTACCTAATATTCTGTCTGCAGCTTACAAAAAAAAATATTTATTATCCGAAAGCGAGAAGTGGGGAATGCTATTAAAAAACGCAACAGTACTGGCATTTACAAAATACGTTAGAACCGCGGTTTCACAAAAAACAACTCTTCTTTAGTTAGGTAAATATCCATAAATAACTTGCGTGTTTTCAGCTAGTTTGAACGCAAAATTGACACAATGATAGTACATTTGTTACGAATATATCGATCTAGCCCTCACCATCGGTCTAGCCAAGAAGAAGCTCAAAAATAATATTGTTTTTGCGTTCTCACCTGGTCTCCATGTCGAAGAGTAAGTTTCCGACTCGCAGCGTGGAGGCTGAAGACAAAAGTATCTTTTGTTCCATAGAACGGGGCCTTCTTGGCTCACTGTGCTAACAGTTGGACACACAAGGCGGCTCGCCGCTGGCTAACGCTGTTTGCTGTGCGATTAGCACCCATCCCCGCAACAAAAGTTGACATTGCGCACACAGATTTTTCAACCTTCATACAGAAATTACATGAACAAACATCGCCATTTTCACGTATCAGTATCACTCCACTTTGAACGACATGTATGCTTATGATACACTTTAACAATTACTTGTTTGTTGTGTATGTGTACCTTAACTCCGGAGCCTCACAATCACAAGAATAATTAGTAAATAGTTATTGTATCACTTCTTTTATAGATATGTATCACTTATAATAATATCGTTGTTTTCTAACAGTGTCTTTACATATTTTTTTCTTAAACTTTCACAAGTTAAACTTGAAACGGTCACAGTTATCTAACTTTCCAATATTACTTTTATATTAAAAAAGTTTCCACAAACTTTTTACATACTATTTCCTACTTTTTTACACTTTATTCATTTTATTTACATTATTTTTAACACCTATTTTCTGGTGCGTGTATTACATCTGCGTATATTAGAGCGAAAGTTCAGTCGGTTACGCCGCGCGACGCGACCGATGCGATGCGACGATCTGAGTCGCGTAGTGGCTCACGAATGCCGCTCAATGTTTGCACCCTCCAGCTCGGCGATGAGAGCGGACGTATTTTCCCAAAGGCAACTTTCCCACGAAAGGAAATTAAGACAGTTATGACTACCGATGGAGTATACATATCAAGGCGCTCGGGAAACAAAATCAAAACTTAGTATTTTTATTTTTAATAATATATTTTATTATTTAAACTCATCACTGATGCTGTTTGTAAAAACTCTTATTTGCTATTCAGACTGTTGCCTTTCACGGAATACAATAGTAATCAGCTTCACCTCTCTGCTGCGGTCACACCACTATGTAAATAAAGATGCCAACTAAACTCTACAAACACAGCATAATAATCTCTATCAAAATTCAAACATTTGAACAGTAATCTGGAATACTGAGTTATATACAAACAAACCGGTTAAAAATTTAACTTTGGGTCAAGGAGATAATTATTTTGCGAGTCATGATAAGTAAATTTATTAAAAGGTTTAAGTAAAGTTTTAAATAAGATATGAAAAGGGCGAAAAACTCTAATTCAACGAGTTTCTTATAACTATTTAAAGGTTGTTTAAAAGAAACTCAGGATAATGAAACCACTGGTCGCGGTATATCTTTACGTACAACGAAATTCTTTCATTAACATCTCTTTTGCATATTCTTCTTGCCAGATACAGGGTACCTGTAAAAAGAAAACTAGAATGGTGTGGTGGTTTTAAACTTAAAATATAGAATACCTTTATCTAAGGAACCCATTCTGAATTTTACCAAAAGGACAAAATAAAATACAAAACTGGCCAGTCAGCTAACGGATTTGTATGAAATGTCCAAAAAATCCAGAATTTAGAAACGTTTTTTGGGAAAATGGCTTAGTTTGATGAAAAGAATCAGGACAGTTCTTTTTACAGCTTTTAACAATGTGATAAGTAAATATTACCAATTAATTGTGCGACGCTTCTTCGAGATGTCAATCATTAACGACATAATTGGCCTTTTGCATCTGTAAGAGATCGCCTCTAGATCGTGTTTAGTTGGTGTCGCAGACATAAATGATGCTCTAAAAATATCTGCTAGAAGTGTGTGTGTGTGTGTGAGTGTGTGTGTGTGTTTGTGAGTGTGTGTGTGTGTGTGTGTGTGTGTGTGTGTGTGTGTGTGTGAGTGTGTATAAAGTGTTTTTATACTCATGAAAGTGAACAACTTTCTCCAAGAACTCGAGTCACTCGAGAAGAAAATTGTTTAATTATCTAATAAGTTGATCGGCCGATCAGCCTACTTATTATAGTATGGGATGTTCAAGCCCCAGGTTAAACAGTCTCAGCTGATTTTGTTAGGACTAAAATAGATCCTTATTCCTCATTAAAGACTTAAGCTACTTACATGAGAAAAAAATACAAGATAAATACGTAAACAGTCGTCGTTCCAGTAATTAGTCTATGACGTGAGTAAAATGCCCTTCTGAAGAATGTGTTGCATTAGATTTATTTGCATGCATAGAATTTTGGAGCGCCGGTTTTTTTTGGGGAGTGGACACGCCAAAATCTTGAGGTTTCTTTTTAGGGTTTTTATTAAACTGTTACAATTTGAATTGTGTAGTTATAAATTAAATCAAGTATATCTGGTGTGATGAATATTATATTAACATCCCGAGAACAAACAGCTATGACATACTTGTACATTATAAATACAAGCAAGTTTGTTACTTTCTTAATTAATTATATCTATTTTAAAACAAGGGAGAAATTACTTTAAACAGATTTGTTTTGATCTGTACATTGTAACTTCATTAATTTATTATATTTCAAACCAAAGATGAAACTTAATTTAGACCGTTTGAGACCAAAAATATGTCTGAGGTGGAACCAAATTTAAGTTAGTAGAATATAATCGTATTATGGAAAAGCTTATTTATATAATTTAAAATTTAAAAGCTTATTTTATAATTTTAATGTATGTCTTTCATCTATCTTAAATGTAATATAATCGTGTTATGGAAAAGCTTAGTTATATAATTTAAAATTTAAAAGCTTATTTTATAATTTAAATCTATGTCTTTCATCTATCTTAAATGTTATTACTTCCTTTTTTATTAATTTTTATTTATAAGATCATGTAACTCCTTTATGACTACTTTCTCTCCTTTAATCTAATACAAAGCAGACTTATTTGTATCGCATCCTAAGTTCTTTTATTATACCGAATTTATGGATAATATTACTATATGCTATATTTCCTTAACTAATCATATAGGGCGCAAGTAGTTAAATCACAATTTATTAGAAAATTATTATTAATTTTTTTGCTTAAAAAAATCTACCTGTTGGCTTTGACGTTAAAGCTAGAAGCTAGCTCAAGCATCAAACAAAAACAAGTAATAAAGCCTATACTATAACTTTATTAAAATAGAAATAACTAGTCATTTTTCACCCACAAATCAAATAAAACTTCACCCACCTCAGCGTCGCTGCGTGGACAAACAACAAGGAAATAGAGTCACCACAAAAGTTCCCTCCAAGGCACTTTATTTCATCGTCTGCAACAAATGTAGCATCCAATAATGGACAGAAATAACATAAAGTGGCGCTTATAAATAGAAAAAAAGAAAGTAAATAGATGAATATTAAAATGAAAAAATCTTGAAGCAAATAACAGAAGAAATGTAGTATTTTGTAATAACTTGAAATAATTTTGCTTTATAGTTCATAATGACAGGCTATAAAATGAGACGGAAAACTGTTTTTGATACTCTGAAAATCACATTTAATAAAGCTATATAGCATAATTCGAAATAGCTTTGTAAAAATGTTTGCATTATAGAAACGGTCGCAAGTTAACTGAATACAGATACGGTCATAACCTGGATGGTGGTTATGGGTTGTCGGTAACGATAGCATTATCGCCTTTTAAGGGTCAAGCCGTCATTATCATACAAAGTCATTCATAATAAAAAAATATTTAAAATGAATGAACCGATCCTAGTAAAACCATGTGGATAGAATGGGTAAATGTACCAAACGACAAGAAGAACAAAAACTTTTACACATAAAGAACACACCGAAATTGAAGTAGATATACAACATTGTATTACAAAAAATAGTTTCGGTACTTTTTTTTTAATAGTGATTTTAAGTTTTTCATGGTAAATGATATTGGCAACTGCAGTCTGTATCTTTTTGATTACCTTATTATATTTCCGTGTGTTTTCTTTTTACGTGCCCAATAAAAATGCCTCGATCGGACCACAAGTTTGTTATTTTATTATTATTACCTCATACAATCCTATTTTATTTATCGTTTATATTGTGGTATTTTTCTTCGACGCAATTTTTATAAATAAAGAAGAAATTTCGTAGATCTTAGTCACGCAGTTACTACGTTTTAGCTTTGTGTAGAATTTAATTTCATTAGAATATAATATACGTATTTAGATGTTTTTAAGAAAATTTTATTAAGTGCATATGGGAGTCGACTTCTGAGCAGATAAAATTTTCTAGCAGAAAACTTTTAAAGAGCTTTTTTGGTTACTATGGATTCATTATTTTATGGATTTTTATAAATGATTTCGTTATGAGCAATTCAGCTATTAACATCGTCATTAGACTTACAAAAGTAATTTATATTGTACTTTAGCCCTCGGCTTCGCCTGCTGCATGGTAGGTATTGTTTTTATTATGATTATCTTTGAAGATGCGTGAGCCGCTAACGCGAGAGTGAAAATGTTTTTTTCCGTTTCCTTTTTCATTATCAATTTTCCGGGATAAAAGTATTTTACAGTCTCGAATATTTACTTTACAGGGTAATAGGTTAATGCGATAAAGATATTTTTTCGATCTTTCCAAATTGTATTCTTAGAAATTAGTTAAGAGTGGGTTGAAAAAAATACTTATTTAATCAGATTTAAATAATCTATTTATTTTTCGGCCTAATAATTTCACTTTCCGCAGATGGATAGTCCTTTGAGAAAATTAGGAAGGGATCACTGGCCTTAGGGCTCCACTATGCACGTAGGTGGCACGGTGTGAGGTAGGTAGATCGAAGAATCCAGCGATCCCTACGATCAAACATGGATTTAGCCAGGACGTCCTTGCAGGCAGTATTTTGTTGAAACGGAGGTCCGAAGGGGTAGTAGTCCAACGGTAGGGTAAGATCCAGGAATTGATCATATTCCGGCCTTAGTTTGCGCTGATAGAGTGCCACGTAGTTATTCCTTCAAATCCAGCGACCCAAATTAATAGCACGCTCTAGCAAATTAATAGAACAGCTTACAGCTTATGTTTTTATAAAATTATTAAAATAAGAACTCTCCCTAGAGGGATTAAACAGCTCACAAAATATATCACATAGTTTCGTTATGTACTTATAAAACAGCTGAACGACACAGTAGGTGCCCTCAGAGTTCGAGTTGGAGTGACGAGGCAAAATTGACCCCCACCCTGCTCTCGGTAGCCGATCAGAGGTGGTCGTTTTTAGAGATGCGCAAGCGGTTGTTAGAAAACCAAACGCAATTAATTAAGAACGTAAGGGTTCCGTTTAGATATATTATTAGTTTTTATAGTTCATTTAGTTTTAATAATTTATTTTTATATTATATTTATTTTTATTAGAATTGTATTTTTAGATTTAATTTAATTATTCTAGAATATTTCTTATATTAACTATTTTATTTGTAAGGTTCTACACAACGTTACATTCTATTTGTTTCAGTGAAGCAATGTATGTGATGAAAATAGAGTCGTGCCCCAGTAGTGGAGGATGCTAAGAATTGTTAGTGTATGGAAATGGTATTGTACATTTCTTATATTATGTATATCTCATACCTAATTTGTGTTTTTAGGGTTCCGTACCTCAAAAGGAAAAAGGAACCCTTATAGGATCACTTCGTTGTCCGTCCATCTGTCTGTCTGTCTGTCACAACCCTTTTTCTGAGGAACGCGTAGACGTATCAAATTGAAATTTATATCAAATACTAAAGCTTGCAATCCCTTGAAGCTGTAAAAAAATTAAACTTCTATGCCAACGCAATCAAGAGATACGGCCGTTTATGCCGCATATTTGGACTCTTGCATGGGAATCAAAACGTATAGGGTACTTCCCGTATACCTAGAATCATGAAATTTGTCAGAAAGCAATTTCTTATAGCACAAGTAAAGGAAAAAGTCCGAAATCCAAAAATTTTTTGTTACATCACAATTTTTGTGATGTAACTATTTTTTTTTTGTTTTCCGACTTTTTCCTCTACTTGTGCTATAAGCATTGCTTGTTGCCTTTCATGATTACCTGAAAAAGCTGTATCAAAATACTTTAGATATCAAAAGATGCGGAGGACAGTGACGAAGTGATGTATTGCTATGACAACGTTCAGTCTAGCACAGTATTTTAAATATTATTTGATTTCTAATTTTGATTCGATTCGCCCTGTGATCCAATTCGCCACTACTCTATTATAAGACAATCCTCATCAAAATTATTATTACCATAACAGTACTTCCTTACTCCTTCAGCGTTAAAAGGATTTTAAGAAGTAAGTTTACTTTTTTTAATAAGCCCTTTCTAATTTTTAGTTTCAATGGTTAAGTTAGGTTAGATTACTGAAACCGTAATAGTTGCGTAATAAAATAACAGAATAGCTGAATAAAACAGGGACCTGCAGCGGACACAATCAATTCAGTTAAATGGTTAATTGTATATCACTAACGAGTTCAGATGTTGGACTGCTTACAACGGGTACTCTCAATTTTGTTCCGATGTAACCGTAGTTGATGCCACTCAAAATTCAATTTTACTGTAATGTAATACTCAAAAGCTTTCCTTGTAATGTAATATTCACCTAATCTTATTTAATCTCCTTTGTTGTTCCAACCAACAAAGATATATTATTACTTATAAAATAATTTAAGGATATCGTGTTACCTGTAAATTTTTGTACTTCAGAAGACGTATTATTGTATTTTTAAAGAGCTCTTATACTGGTTTTAAATTAACTTTTACGCGATTGCATTTTGTATTTTGGCCAAAATTTGTGATTGTTTTTCCATATTTGTACTCGGTACCTTTTAAATATCATTTTCTTAAAAAACTCAACCGGAATAGACAAAAATTGCTAGTAGGATAGAAATATTTCATTTTCAGTATTTTATGCAAAAATTATTTAAGCTCACTGACTACTTTTCATATGAAAAATTCCTTGCGTTTACTGACATCAGTTATAACTATGTGTATTTTATAGTGTCCGACTGAAACAGGATGTTTAGCCGAAACTGAAACCGAACCTTCTGCCTCAGTTTCAATTTCGGGTGTTAAAAAAGTGCGTTTGAACTTGATTCTGTATTCTGTACTTGATTTAACCCCTTAAAATTTCAAACGCACTTTTTTTACGCACATCTCGTACCTACAATAGTCAAAATCTCTATTGCGTGATATTTAATTCGTGTTAAATGAATTAAAAAAACAACAAGTAAAGCTTTTCTTAGTACCTAAGAGCAGGTAAGAGTAACAGTTGTAACAGGTACTGTATTTAAAATGTCACGACGCACTTCTGTACCTCATTCCTGTCTAAAATAAATAAAAGGTAAACAATCTTACTAGGGAATTGATACATGAAAAGTCAATTGCCTAATAAAATGGATTACCATTTATTTAATTTAAAATTTAAAGATAAGTAAAATAAATTATTTATTTTGGTTTGATACAAGGTTTTCTGGCAACCACGAGGCACGAACTCACCCGAACGAAGCGCGACAAGTCACGAACACTGAGGTTCGGCGCGGCCGAAGATTCGGCCGATTTTTGGATGAAACCGAAACTATGGCCGAAACATGATTTTTTTGCCGAAACTGGCCGAAACTTATTTTGTTGGATCTTTTGACAGGTGAATGTTGACGAATAATGTTACGTTGCTCTCTACTGCATTAAGTGGACTATTCAGTTGATTTGTCGGCACCGCAAACCACTGTTCTGTGCGGTGGTCATGAGCTGCCTCCTGTATATTGTGCTCCTGGTCATCTCCTTTAACGGTATGTAACCCATGTCTTTTGACATAGATACCATCTATAGATCGATTATTGTAAATATCTATAGCCTCTTAGAATATGTGGGATTTTGGTACTATAGTATTGCGTTTTCATTGTGTTTTTTGCTCGTGGTGTTACTGGTAATACAAAGGATTATTGTTTTTTCCGTCGTTTTACAAGTTTCATAGATACCAGGGACCAATATTGTACTATATTTCTTCGTCACAATTTAACTGTATTATCAATCACAAAGGACAGACGGTAGGTAGTTGTATTACCTGTTTTATTATAGTGATGTATTGATATGATATTTTGAAATATGGTGGCATTTTTATAGACTACAAAAGAATGGAAATTAGTAGTAACTTTTACCTACCTCACCATTAAGAAGCATTAGGGGAAGGTTGCTATGATTGGACCACATAACTTCACAGTATCATATCTCTTTGATTTTTAAAGATAAAAATAAACTAGTTTATGGGTAATATTTATTTTAATCTTTATTAATGAAAACCTTACACACAAACAGTTCGGGCTTACAGTTTTCAAAATAAATTAAAAACAATATTTATTTACCAGTTGCTTTCTTTGAACCATGGTCGCCTTGATTGGACCACAAGGTTGCCATCAATGGACTTCGACAAATTTGTACTGGTGGTCCAAACAAGGTGACCGATTGCTAATCAATATAATGTCACAAAATAATTTGGTTGAACAAGAAATCAACTATCACGACAAAATAAAAATCACAAACTCGTAGGGCTACGCAGTATGCAGACGAACGACAGTTTATCTCAATAGCTATGTTCATAGTCATCTCGTTCCATTCGTAATACTTTTTTTCTTCTCCGACATTCTGAAATAATAGAAAATACTTCACATTTGTGAACGTATTTTCATTAAAAAGGTGGCCATGATTGGACCGGTTCAATGATAGAAACACCTGAGCAGTCCATTGATAGCAACTAGGTACAAAGCTGAAAAATTATTCTTGAAAAATAAAACTTAAACAGTTCACAAATATTGTTAACATATGTTCAACCATTACTAAATTTTAAAGTATTTTGGATTTTCACACTTAAATAAACGGAGCATAATGATACTTACACGAAGTTTTCTTTCACGGGATTTTTATTAGATTCCGGGAGTCACAAAAACACATGCAGTCGTCACTCATGCTCGGCTCATTCTTGGGTATGCGACCGTTACTTAACAACTCATCGGAGTCTCTCTAGGATGACCAGTTTTTGAAATACTTAGGTGGTCCAATGATCGCAACCTTCCCCTAATACCTGCTAACGTATTCACCCCGAAAAAAATCACTCTTAAAACTTTCTTTTCTTCGCGTATTAGGCGTGGCAAAGTTGTGTGTGACAGTTGTTGGCCTTATTACGAAACTTCAGGGTATAAAAACACTTTAGAATATGTATTTCTGAATAATTTTATTTTCAGTGCATTTGAGATTTTACAGTCACTGGAAGTTATTGTTACTTATATTTAATTTTGTAAGAATGGCATATTTCTTTTTCAATTTTAACTACTCTCTTTAGAACCACCTAGGAAGCCTCTGATATAGCTTAACAAGTGCAATTTAGTAATAACAATCGGCATCAATGGCTTAACTTGTCTTGCAAAGCACGAAAATGGTTAAGATAAAAGCTATAACAGCCAGTCCCATCTAGGACGACCGCGTCGCAATCATTAGACATTACATAACTCGAAAATGGTTTCTCTTAATCTTAACACAATCGGAATTACTTTCGTTTCAATTTCTACTAAGACCTACTGAAATGGGTAGTATCAAGTCGAATTTAAACAGTTTAGAAATACTGAAGATAAATATAACTATTATTTACAATCGTGATTTTTTCCAGTAAATGTATATCTGAGAAAAATGTTATCCAACAACAGACATAGATAGACGAACCTATTGTGAATGTTTGCCAGCAAAAGAAAATAATAATAAATCTTAAACGCAAAGTATTGTTGAGACTGGATTAGGCTCAGTCTAAGTAGGTTTCATATAGGGGTTTTAACAATAAGAAAATATTTGACGTTTATACATATAGGGTCCTTATGAAATATCTGAAAAACAATGAACTACGGCTTCTACTCATGAAACTGAACAATTTTCCTCAAGGAACCTATACTCAATTCGCCGAAAATTTTTTGGAATTCTCATACCAATTGATCAATTGTACATCCAATTTTCTATGGGAAGTCCTTGGGAAAAGTTGTTCAGTTCCATGAGTAGAAGCCACAGTAATTTTTTTTTACTGTTGGAACATAAAACAATGCAATCGGCGACAGTCTCGGCAAAGAAGTTTCATATCGTTTCTCGGGGGAGCGGGGTGCAAGTCTGTGAGTCTCGGTTTGGATCCTCGTTTACATGAACACTTATTCAGAACAAAGTAAAATATTTAAAAGTGTTGTTTGAGGTATCCCTAATCCTGTGTATGTAGCGCTTCATTATCTTGTGCTTTTTACTTCTTAATACATTTGTATTTCATTTTATTTCATCACTATCATGATCTCACTAATATTATAAATGCTAAAGTATGGATGTTTGTTTGTTCCGCTTTCACGCTCATATTACTGAACGGATTTGCATAAAATTCGGTAGGTAGATAGATAAAGCACTCGGCTAACATATTTTATCCCGGAAAACTCGAAGGTTCCCGGAGGAACGGCTAAAAACTGAAATTTTTATTTCACCACTAGATGGCGCTGCCTTAAAATTTTATCTCTCTGGACCCAATTTTGAAGTTTACGTATGGTTCATTCCAATCAAAAAAAAGCAAAACGTAAACAAACTTACTATGGAACTGACACATGTCAATGTCATCTGCATACTTCGTTTGTTTACCTTTTGCTTTTTTTTTGATTGGAATGAAGTATAGACAAAGTCGCGGGCGGAAGCTTGTTTGTATTAATTTTAAAAATTAGTAAATCAAAGTGTTTTTATTTATTTATGTAGATGCTGTAAACATATTTTAAAATCATCATTTTTTTCTACTTAGTACTACTACAAAGTTCCTTCGGGAAGTTAATTAAGCTTCTTCGACTGTATCTAGTGTGTTTAGGTACATATTGGAGACGAAAGAACCTCTTATTACTCTTGTCGACTTGTGTGGTTTGTTAAAATCAAGTTATGCGAAATATCAATGTTGTACTTAAATTAAATCGAGCAGCAATTTTAAAGACATATTATTATGAAACTACAAATCCTAAAATTTTGATTAAAAACCCTAAAAAATGCTCTCCAATGACAAGGCAACCGTTAGAATGCAAAGTCGATGTTGAAAACATTTTAAGTACGATCTAATGTTAGTTGAAATTTTAAAACGAGTAGTTACGGCTGATGATAGCTTTTTATTAAAAAAATAAATTGGTGTTGTTGAAATATATGAAAAGGTTTATTGTACACATTTTAATTTTATTTTTACGCGATTGCATTTTGTATTTTGGCCAAAATTGGGCTGATAATATGTTAGGACTGCAAGATGCCGCTGGATTCATTCAATTCAATATCCTTTATTGTAATAAAAAATACAAATATTTACAAAAGTGATGTTACAAATGGAAAAAAAGATACAATAGGTGGCTGTATTGCTAGGTTCATTCTATATTCATGTACCTCAGAACCCTGAAAGTTTATTGGGAATATTCACCATTGGATGTCTTCCAACTAATATGATTCAGGTGATTAAAGTTTTCATGAGTGTCATGAATCGCACTGAATGCAGGCATATCAACCCCGTATAGTGGTCCATGCCTCTTTACGTACATGAGGGCATGGGTTTCAGCTATTGGTCACCATTGTGCGTGACCTACAGACACGATAAGTACTATATGGGCTCTTAACACAAAACTAGGGTACCCAGATTTAGTACGTGGAGGTATAGTATGGCCACTTTACAAAAAAGGAGCAAATTAAAAACTTTTTACTCGAGTGTCGGCTCGTTTAGAAGAGCTATTTAATTATTCTACTCGTAGTTTTAAGTAGTACGTAAAAGTTAACAACGATGGTTGTACTCACACGGAAATTGACCTAATTAACTTTTAAGTAAACTACATCGTCTTTTTATGCAAAAATACGATTGATTAAAACTTTTTTAGCTGTCTAACATAAATTAGTAGATTTGTATTTTAGAATCATTCCCATCTGTAATTTCTTTAGCCTTACAAACGCACGCGGAATGCAGTTTGAACGCGTGCGAAGTTCTGGAGATGATGTCCCGAGGATCTACGAGGGGGCCCGGTGCAGGCTGCGCCACGGACATGCTGTGGCGACAGCTGGACCGCAGGCTGAGGGCCATAGAACAACCAGGTGAGCCTGACTTGACATTATTCACTTAACCATCTTCGTAGCCTGGTGGCTGGTCTGGTTACTTTACATCAGGACATCAGAAGGTCATGGGTTCTTTACCCGGCGGGGTCCGACTTTGTAGGACTCGGTTTGGTTGGTGGTAGGGCATGATCTGACCCTGCCTGGTCAGCTACCATCATCTTATCTAAGTATTGCTGCTAAACATCAATGTTGACAGCATTGATGTGTTCCGGCATGGAGATAAGATGGACAGTTCTCCATTGCGTTGGGGAATCTTACTAACCCCGCGTTCATCTTTTGGTAACATTATAACAGGTACTAACCATCAGGTGTAATGTTGTCGAGGGCTTATCAATTGTTGATAAAAAAAGATATATTTTTTTTGAAAAGATCAAGACACTACGTATCGATTCTATAAGGCCTTTGTAATTGCAAAATTTGTAATTTTAATTTCTAAAGTTCCCAAAACAACGCATTTAGTACCTACGGGATGTGTGATACAATTTTACGATAGATATGGTGGACCTTTACGGAATAGCGACCCAAGTTGAAATGAACTATAAAAATAATAGTTTCTGCTTTAAGCAGTTGCTTGGTTTTAAATTTTTTACCATCATTTTATAATTTTACAATCTTTAATGTTTTACAGCAGCTGCGTGTTTTCATTCCAAACTAGGAATCCAGAACTTATAATGTAATGTGGGAGCTAGCGAAGTACTTACTACCTACTTCGCTGGCCCAGCGACACAAAATGGATCTAGACTTCCGACACAAGACGACATTATTTTCGATTCTGCACTGTTTCTTGCCAATAGGCTCTCTGGAGTTCGCGCAGACTTTCCTCCAGTTCTTTTTTCCAGCGATCCTGGGGGTGACCGAAGTGAGCTCGGATTTTCTGAACAGCTCGATCAGGATAATTTAGGGTTAGAAGGCTGGAAAGAAGGAAGGAGTGATTTTTTGTGAAGAGCATTATTTTTGAAAGGATACTTGTCAAAGTGGTAACATTATGTTTTATGGTGTTATGTGGCAAAAGGCTGACGGCCCACCAGATGGAAAGTAGCTACCGTCGTCTATGAACATCTTGAACCCCAGACATAGTGTTATCAGTGCCATGCCGATCCTTGAACAAAGATGGAATTTATTTAAAGTGCCTTCCAATTTTCTGTTATTTTTATTTCCATTAATTTTAAAGTGCTTTTAAATACACTGTATTTAAAGTATGAAACTGACGATTAGCTCAATAGTTTAAAAATGTAAAGTAGGTACTTAAAAATATGTTAGTGAAACAAAATTTTATCGCCAGAAAGCCACAGACTTCTAGAAATTTAATAATAACTGCCAGCCTAGAGATTTTGAAGGCAAGGGGCGTTGTTGTCTTGTTGATTTCACGCAGCGGGTTCTTCATTATTACCATAATATCTCGTAATTTTCATAAAATTTTCGTAAAATGGTTTATTTGACCTTTCAAAAATCTTTCACATTCATTGGAACCTACTAGAGACATCACACCATTGAGTCATAAAAAATATGGTCGAAAAACGGTAAATAAAATCAATTGATTGGTGCAAAAATTCAGTTGAACTTTTAATATTGAAACGTCATTTCCATACCACTTAAATCATTAATCGGCCAAGTGCGAGTCAGACTCGTGCACCGAGGGTTCCGTATAAATTCATAATCACAATCATTATATTTGAGTTGATTGAATGAAAGGTAATTTGCGGTTTACTATTTATGACGTATTAAAAAAAACTACTTACTAGATCTCGTACATCATAATTTTTTCTAGCTTTATCATTCTCTTATTTTAGAAGTTACAGGGGGGGGACACATTTTACCACTTTGGAAGTGTCTCTCGCGCAAACTATTCGGTTTAGAAAAAAATGATATTAGGTTTTTCCGGTTCATTATCAGGGTTCCGTAGCCAAACGACAAAAAACGGAACCCTTATGGATTCGTCATGTCTGTCTGTCTGTCCGTCCGTATGTCACAGACACTTTTTTCCGAAACTATAAGAACTATACTGTTGAATAGAAAAAAAAAACAATAAATTTTGGGGGTTCCCCATACTTAGAACTGAAACTCAAAAATTTTTTTTTCATCAAACCTATACGTGTGGGATATCTATGGATAGGTCTTGAAAATGATATTGAGGTTTCTAATATCATTTTTTTCTAAACCGAATAGTTTGCGCGAGAGACACTTCCAAAGTGGTAAAATGTGTGTACCCCCCCCTGTAACTTCTAAAATAAGAGAATGATAAAACTAAAAAAAATATATGATGTACATTACCATGCAAACTTCCACCTAAAATTGGTTTGAACGAGATCTAGTAAGTAGTTTTTTTTTAATACGTCATAAATCGTAAACCGCAAATACCTTTTATTCAATCATCTCAAATATAAAAAATATAGAGTTCAAGACATTGTGATTATTAATTTATACGGAACAAACGGTGCGCGAGTCCGACTCGCACTTGGCCGGTTTTTTTTTAACTTAATAAAACAAAAAACACAAGCTCGAGATAAAATAACCATTAAAGGTTTTTCCGAGCTTTGGCGTCAATTTATAATACATATTTCCATGAAAGAATAGGAACATTTGTAGAAATCCTGGCTTTTTATACATTTGTTTGTGTATTAATTCGGTTTTCTCTTTATTAATAATTTGATTCAAATGAATCGTATTATTTACACTAAATATTACTTATTTTCAATTTCCTTTTTTACGTACTTTTATTTTTGTATAAAATACTAGAAAACGCTTTAAAATATTTGTTCATATTCAAAAGTTTTATTTAAAGCTTGAATGCTTTGCAGATAGACAAAAAACTATTGTACAACGTATAGAGATTCTATTTTATCAAACAATACATAAGAATCATATTTAACAAAGCTAATAACTATAAACTTTTACGGGTCCAACGCATACAGTTGTAACAAAATTGGTGTAGGACCCGTTAACTGGGCAATCTACTCATTGTACTGAACAACTTTTGTTCTACGACTTTGGTCAAATCGCAAAAAAATTGTTGGACTCGTCATACAAAAATGACAAAACAAATTATCAATTTGTATCTTCATACAAAATACTCTTCAGTCCAAATTTTTTTTGCAATTTGACCAAAGTCGTAGAACAAACATTGTTTAATATGATGAGTATAGACTCCCTAGTTAACGGGTCCTATACCAATTATATTACACCATGTATAATGTGTAAGAATAATAATAATTTAATTTAAATTTAAAAAAACAGCTAAGGATCTATTATCATATCACTGTTTCTTTCTTGCTTCCCTTAGCATGGACGGTGAGTTTCGGCCACTCGCGTTGGAGGCAATGCGCTAAAGGCCCCTGCAGGTGCGACCCTGTGCGGCGCGCACTCAACTGCTGGCGGGCTGACCTCACGACCCTCGCTGCCAACCTGGTGGTTCCAGCCGACCTGGTCACTATGTATGTACCTTCTTGTTAACAACTCATAATCGTCAAGGGCACGTTACTCCCCATACCTCGGGAAAGTTAGGTCATACTTCACACACGGGGGCCAAGTCCGGATTGGTGGAGGTTGTGGACTTAGTGGCCAACTCCGTGTACCTTCTTATTACATCACTATCCGTGTAATCTACCTCCCCGTAAGACCCGGTGCCCATTTGCTTAACGCAAGCTCTACAACACATACATTAACGTGTGCACAAACAAACGTCATTTAATATTGGGACCTATGTTACCGTGTCGTCGTGAATTTTCCACTACATTGACATTGGCGGAATTATTGTGGCTTAAAATAATAAAAGACCAAAAAAAGACAAGTTACCGGTAGGCGGCTCATAAAAATCTAGATTAAAACAGCTCTATCCTACCGAAACCAATACAAAAACAATAAAATAAATAAAGTGCATTCTGTTCGCAGCGATCTCGGAACGAACAAGTTGAGAATCCTTCACAAGTCTACGTTCAAAGGGATGCAGTCACTCGTGGAACTAGATATGTTCGACAACCACGTGGAATATCTGCCAGCAGGAATATTCGATTCACTAGTCAATCTGAAAATTCTGTAAGTATTAAAAATAGCAATGCATATTTTAATGATCTATATTATTGTATCCGCGATTTTACTTTTTTGTCATGAATTTTTATAAAAGAATATGTGTGCCAAGATTCAAGTTGATACACGCAGAAAATCAGACATTCTTATAAAAAATTCAACCCTTTTAACACCTTAGAGCAGTGTTTTTCAACTTTTCTGAATACCCGACCTCCTTACAAGTTTAAAAGTTCTTGCGTTCCCTAAAAAAGGTTGGAGAATTCAAAGGCAACATTTATAATTTTCATTCTTATGGGATCTATACTGATTAATAATAATTCAAGTACACTCTGTAAGGAAGTCGATAAGTAGCAGTTAATTAAGTGGAAACGTCGAGAGTCCGCTATCGTTCCGCGCGCCCCGAAATCGTTTTTTTTTTAAATTGTAGTGTAAGACCTACAAACACTTGCCTTTTTCTTTTCGCGTGACCCCTTGAGAAAGGCTTGAAAGGCGCAACTTTGAAAACTTCTTCCTTAAGATACCTACAGTATGTAAGGTCTAACAAATGAATGAAATTGTCAATTCGTTAAATGTTCTTTTTTTATCTCACTAATAAAATTGGTCGATCGGCCAAATTTATACAAAAAGGCCAAAACTGTTTTCAAGATTTATGAAATCATTGGGGAAAATTATTCTGTTTCATGAAGCCCCAGTACAAATAATAGTTTTCAGTATTTTTATTAGACCTTATTATAAATTATGTAAAATTAAAAGTTCGTTGACCCCACGTTTCGACTTGTGCCTCGGAGTAATAAGGAATACAGGAGAAATAACCTTTATAAGCTACTAGTTTCACAGATTTTAACCCTTCCTCCGGGAACCCGCGAGTTTTCCGGAATAAAATGTAAATCCTATGTGTTAGCCGAGTGCTTTATTTATCTACCTACCAAATTTCACCCAAATCCGTTAAGTAGTTTCAGCGTGAAAGCGAAACAAACAAACAAATAAACAAACAAACATCCATACTTTCGCATTCAGAATATTAATATTAGTAAGATGAGATGAGATATCCCTCTGGCAAAGATAGTGGCCTAAAAATGTAGCACTTAAATATCCCAATCTGAAGCGGTATTATCATAGTGCTACGGTGCTACGCAGAACATTTAACCCAGTTAGTTCCTACCAGCAAAAAATGCTTTTTGTATAAAATAATAATATCCGGGTCAAATCACACACGGTCATCTGGCCCCAAACTAGGATTCCCTGTATCTTGGGAACCAGAGACTGATAAACATACACATATACATTTAAATAAATACATTTATAAATATAATACACCCAGACTGAGAGCAAACAAATCTGCTCATCACAGAAATGTTTGCCCTGTGTGGGGAGCGAACCCACGACTCTCGAATCAGTGGTCAGGAGTGCCAACCACTTAGCCACCGAGTAAGCGTAATTGTTGTTGTTGTAGTTATGCTTATATTTTAAATTCTCAGTTAGATAAATCATAGCCCACCCAACGATGTCCTCATCACACCTAGATCCCAGCCCCCACAATAGCTAGAAACTTTGCTAATTAGAGAACAGCGGCTTGTCAATACAAGGTATGAAATAAAAGGGGGAAAAAAAAACAACCACAAATTGTTATGAATGGTAGAACATATCGGAAAACCGTGACTGTACAGTAACTTAATAAAGTTCATAAAGAATATCCAAACCGAGTGCCAGCCGAAATCAAAAATCTCGCACATAGTCATTGCAACCTAGTATCGTTATTATAACCTAATATCGTTATAATTTTAACCTAATATCATTATTATAAGATTTAATTTTAAATCATTTCCAGATTCACAAAAATGTGTGCGTCCAATATTGACCCTTTAAGCCAATATCACTGCTTTAAGCTTAGGTACATAGTAATGCTCTAGTAATTTTACTTAACCACGTACAACATTACCTTAAAATTTTAAATTTTCAGTTTAATGCAACATAGTGTATTGTACACATGTATTTTTAATCTGAACTTTTGTAAGACGAGGAACTATACGTTATTCTATACAAAAACTCTCCCTTTCATAACAAGAAATATAATTAGCGCTACGAGTATCCTGATCAAAATTCAGAAAAAAAAACATCTTTATCCTCGTAAGGCCCAAGCTTTTAGGCAGGTAGTCATTGCGGCCCAACGAACTAAAAAAATACCCTAACGCTTGAACTCAAATGTAGTTCATTCAGAAATGGAGCTAATATTCAAATCGTAATACGAGTTCGAAAATCAGTTCAAATAGGTAGTTGTGACTGAACTACGACTGAACCTATGTCCTAAAAATAGGACGTTGGGCCTTACGAGGTTATCTCTGTGGACGCTGATGGTGTTAAACATTTTTGACACTTCTTTGTAATCATATTTTTTGGTCAGGATTATGAAGGTCTCAATGAGATCTCTTCTGATACGATGGGATTACAGCCAAGCTATGTAGGTTCAATATGTATTTCTATTCGCTCTTCATATGGCTTTTTGCTAAGGTACAACAGAACCTTTGCGGCTTTTTTCGCACACTCTTCAACAAATCCATGTATTTGTAACAAAAAAGGGTTCCTTTGAAACCCATGTAGTACATAGTCTACCACCGCAGCGCGGCCGAGTATGTAATGTAGCCAGATGCTGTTTCAAGATATCTATAAAGCTAATCTTGCCAATTATCGTAGAATTAAGCTCTTTTTTAATTTAATGTTTTCCATCTTAAGTCAAACGCAAAAAAGCCTAAACCAATTAGATAACCTAATTGGTTTAGGCTTTTTTACTAAGGATTATTAATTTAAGTTTTCTAACAAAGTTTCAAGGCAGATGTTCCTGTTAACATTTAATCTTCCTCATAATGAATTCATATTTTTTTTGTAAACCTAACACTCTATTCTCGGAGAGTAATCCTGAAATCTTAATGATGAGTTTTATCACAAATAAAAATACCTGTTTTATTTTCAGCCGTCTCCAGCGAAACCACTTGGAAGAATTGGAAAGCGGAGTATTCCGAGCGACCAAAAAACTTTACCATGTAGATCTTTCTAATAACTACTTGTACACTCTATCGGACCAACTATTTGCAAATAACTCCTATCTAGAAACGATCGACATATCGAATAATCAAGTGATATACCTGCCTTCAAACACTTTTGCGGGCCTAGAGTCATTGCTAATATTAGATTTGTCGAAAAACAAGATACAAAACATAGAGAACGGCACATTTTTACTGAGGGCACTACAGATATTAAAGCTTTCTGAAAATCGAATCGAAAATATTACAGACAGTGCCTTCGCCGGTCTTATAGCCTTAGAGACTTTGTTATTGAACCGAAATAAACTCCAGCAAATACCGCCGCATCTCTTCCGCAATCTAAAATGTCTTGTATTCTTGGATCTGTCTAACAACAACCTTTTAAGTGTGAGTAAATAACATAATCTATTATATTTACTGTATATATTGCTCTGTCTGTCTGGATGGTTTACATAAGTATTTGGTAAATTTAGCTCCCGTAAAGTTTGAAAAAGCTATTACATGTGGTAATGTGACGCACAATTATCTTCACCAATTTGGACTTGGCCCCCGTGTGCGAAGAATGACCTAACCTTCCCGAGTTATGGGAAGAGACCCGTGCCCCTGCAGTGGGGACGATAGGAATTGTTGTTAATAAATGTAATGCAGATTCGCCTCAAATGGAGAAGGAAGACCAAGAAATATGTTCAACCGTGAATAACTTCTGAATTATGATGTTGGTTGACCTAAAATCTTACCATGTGGTACTTTTCAGTTCACTGAAAAAGTAGGCAAAAATTTCTGATACTATCACATAACTTAAATTCAAATGTTTACGCTTTATGATTCACGATAATTTCGTATTATTTTACAGCTGACTGGCGTTGATTTCGAGAATCTGAGCAATCTCCGACACTTGGATTTGAAAGAAAACTTGCTCTCCGAATTACCCGAGCGTGTTTTTTCGAATTGTAGTAGTTTGGAAAAATTAGATTTATCAAGAAATAAATTGCGCTTTTTAAATATAACTACATTTCACGGCTTATTTAATTTAATTTCGCTTTTACTGTCTGAGAACAAACTTCACGAAGTTCATTTCAAAACATTTGCAACGCTGAGAAATCTCACGACTCTGTGAGTAGACTGTTTGTATTTTGAGACTCCTATTAAGTGATATTTTCAAACATTTAAGTTTAAATGAGTACACTTCGTGATTGTGTCAAGAGTGTTACATTTTGTTATATATAGTTTTGTATATAATTCTTTAAAGGGTGTAAAAAGAACACTCCTTTAATAACTTAGCTAACTTCAACGGTAGGTTCCATTCATTAAATTGAACAACCTTTTTTCCAGGGAACCTATACTGAATTCTCAAAAAACTGAAGACTTTCCATAAAAAATTGGCCGATTAGCCAATGAATTTCTATTAAAAGTCCAAATTCAGTATAGGTTCCATAGCAGAACAGCCTTTATCCGGAAGCGGCATTTTTGCAACCTGTTTACTTTATCGTAGAACTTTTAGTAACCTTATTAAATATGATATTTGAAGCAGATCCCACTTTAATTAAAAGCGCTGTCTTGTTTGATTTCCAGGTACTTGGACAATAACATGTTCCCGTCACTCCCGTCACGCACTTTGGATTACATGCCAAAATTATCAGTCGTCAAGTTGTCTGGCAACCCTTGGCATTGTGACTGTCACTCCCTTTACATTTCAGCGTAAGTATACTCAAGGCTGTATTCGCGTAAGTGTTCGTAGCTTGCCTAAATGAATTAGCCGGGCTGCCAACAAAAAGTTTACCTGCTTGACTTTGGAAACTTAGCCGTCGTCCTCGCCTTTAGAAAAGTTCCTAATTGACGGACGCGTCTGATGCTGAGTTTATTTTCCATAGAGCAGTTTTACTTAACTAACAAATCAGTGTTTTTCTCATGACGATTGCGAAGACATTGTTGTAAACACACACAAATAAGAAAAACAAATCTTTACATAATTATTGTTTTAATCGTTTATTTTTGCTATTGAGGTAATCGTGAAAAAAATGTTTTGTTCCATATGCCAGGTCATCAATGAAACATTTTCAAAGCTTTCTAACTAGATACTATCATGTTTCTGGTTTATAATAAAATCAAAGACTTTTAGTTACAAAACACCAATGAAGAATGTTAATGGGTCCGTTAAATCACTTGAAACTTTATGACCTTGTAGCCTAAATGTCTAGAAATACACTTGTTTTTGTTTCATTTAAATCAAGCGAGTAGTTTTGAAGTTACGATAATTTTAGTTTCCGCCTTTTTCAAATACTTCGCTCGGGCGCGCCAAGCGCGCGTGACGTCATACTGCAACTCGCCGCTCTCACCGTACTGTGTTCTTCATACATTGCTATCGGATGGTCCCTACGTTCGCCCACAATAACATTTCTAACTGTAGTTTTTTTATGTGAATCGGTGTTACAGTAGTGTTACAAGTATAATCGATGACAGTTTTAAAAATTGATTGAAAAATCGAATGATTCCTTAAATAGACGAGTTAAGCTACTATTTCTCAAATAACTCCGATTTCTTAAACGCGGCCGCCGAGACAATGATTAAAAATGCAAAAGTACTTACAACTTATTTTTTTCTTTCTTATCACAAATCTGTTGATCCTTATAAGATAAGATTGTATCGGTTAACTCATATTTATTTTATTTTAGATTGGCTAGAAATAGCTACGGCGACGACGTTACTGTTTATGCAAAAGTTATCAGATAAGGAGAAGGTGATAGACACAACTTTTGGCTTTGGGTCTGGGTGGATCATACTTTTCATGTATTTCTTTTGACTTTAAGGTTCAAAAATATAACAGTAAAAAATAACTTTTCGGGTATATTGGTAGTTGTATTTAAGCACTTTGACATGAGCACGATTTTCTAGTTTTTGGATTCGTCATTTTTAAAATTTTCAACGCAAACTTCATACATAGAGGTAGGGAGCGGTGCGCGCACTGAGCGACCGTTGCAGAGTGACGTCACAGCAGCGTGCGGCGACCCCGCGTCACTTGCCTACCTAAATAATTCAGTATCTCGGAAACTATCAAACGTATCAAAAAAAATTTTTCACCATATTTTTTTATTTTTAATAGAGTATATTTTAAGATAAAAAACAAAAATTGGTGGTATTCTTCATTGCATGCATCTTAGCATCTCTTTTACCCGTACCGAATGTGACAGAAATACTGTACTTGCCCATATGCCACTTTCAGATGGGTGCGCCTCAATGAGATGAAGATATGGGATTACTCACCGACCTGCGTGTCTCCTTGGCACTTGGAAGGTCATTTCCTGAAGAAGCTCAAGTTCCCGGAACTCTGCTCTGGGCAGTGGGCTAGCATGGTAAACCTGTCACCGCGTCTGCCGATACAACAGCTTCTGGCGCTTAACGTGTCCGTTAACAGGAAACCACAAGAAAGCATGGAACAGAATCATGACGTCACTACTGTTAATCCTTGGCATTGAAAAGTATCAATCGTATGAACTTATCTAAACCTCACAATTAATGTGGTAATGTTTTTTTATTTCTTCCATCTTGAAATCTCAATACCCCGAACGATCATGACGAAATTTGGCACACACATACATAGACTTTGGCACTAATAAGGACATTTCTTTTCTCATAGGATAGCTACTCGTATAAAACAGCTATAATAACATTGTTGATGAAAGCTAGTGGGTACTATATACAAATTTGTTGGATCAATCACAGACTATTTGTCTGACCAATTTATTAATTCTACGTCATGAGACTATTTGAAAGAAAGAAAAAAGTTTTTTTTTATTTACTATTGTTTTTAGCAAAATAAAGGTTACATTGTTTTATGAGAAATCTGTATTTATACGTATTAATGTGGAGTTTCATTTTATTTTATGTGAATACCGTTTCTGTAATGTCTTATAAGGAAGAGGTTGGTGTGCTATGTGCAGTAAATAGGGTATAATATTATAGGGGAATAGTATATATCATGGTCTAGCTATATTTTTTGTAGTCTTAAATTTTCGTATAGTTATTGTCAAATGGTGTGGCCATTAGCCACGCATTACATATTGTAAAAAATACTTTGAGAACAGATAATAAATAAACGTATGAAGGAAAAAAAATAGCACATAGTCAAAGATACAGGAAAGAATGTTTAAGACAAAAAATAGAACATACAGCTTACCAACGAAATGAAAGTTCACTATAATATTATCATCAAATTAAAAAAATTTTTAGACTAGGTACTTTGCAAAATTGGCTTAAAAAATTAAATTTTATACTTAATTAGATTCGATCAATTGATTGACCAACTTGGTAAGTCCGAAATGATTTTTGCAAATTCAGAAAAGTCGTATCAATTTAAATATTGTGAAACAAATTATTCTTCATGGTCCTTAAGAGCTGAATATTATCTCATTCTTACCCTAAGTGTGTGAAGTGTCATTGGAAATAAGTTGAGCTGAAAAACAATTGCCACAAATAAGGAAGGAAAAATATATTTTCATACAAAAAAAAGTTTCCCTCCTTTACGAGGCTGAAGTTCCAGGAAGGAAATCCATTAGACTAAACCACAAAACACATAGATACAGAAGGTCCGCTCAATACGCTCACAAAAATCCTAAGCATATACATGTTTATAGACATATACGATCGTTGTAGGCAAGATCACGTACTGTGCGATCGTGACCTTGCCTCGAACGACCGTATATTTCTATAAGCATGTATATGCTTACGATTTTAGTGGTTTGTATTTAGCGGCCCTTCTGTGTCTATTTTGTGACTAAACGAAATCTACGGCACCTACAAATAATTGTCTTTTACCTTTTATTGTTATATTCATTTACTTTAGCAGTCATTTATTGCCCTATTACTCTCTTTAATTGTGTGATACACTAACAGTGATGTACAGTATTATCACACGGAGTGCCGGGCAGTATTTTTCGGGTGTGTTTATGATATACGTTTCATCGCAGGTTTCATTAAGACTGTAGAATAGAATATTTTTAGAAGTTTCATTAAGACTGACTCGGTGGCTAAGTGGTTAGCGATCCTGACCTCTGATCTGATTGTCGTGAGTTCGATCCCCACACAGGGCAAACTTTTCTGTGATGAGCAGAATTGTTTGCTCTGAGTCTGGGTGTATTATATCTATATATGTATGTATTTAAAAGTATATGTGTATGTATATCAGTCTCTGGTTCCCAAGATACAGGTAATCCTAGTTTGGGGCCAGATGACCGTGTGTGATTTGTCCCAGATATTATTATTATTATGCAGAAATATAAATTTGGGCTACTCTGACCACTTCGCGCTAGGCAAAATGGCAGGAGCTACTCCAGCAGAAGCACAGTCGGCTGGAGGTCAGTGCGACGAGGAGAGAAAGCGTCGGACAATCCGGGCATTGTCAAGGAGGACTGCCTTTTGCATAGCCGCTATTATCGGTCTGCCTCGAAGTCCCAGCCGTCTAAGGTTACGATCCAGGTCAGCAGGGATCAAAACATTAACGGACAGGACTACAGGAATGATTTCAGTGGATTGCACTTGCCACACATCCGTAACCTCGTGTGCCAGGTTAAGGTACCGTAATCTCTTGTCGGCATCAGCTTGCATGAGGTTTTTGTCGTGTGGAATAGTGATATCCACCAAAAACACCCTTGACTGCGCCCGATCCATCAACACGATATCAGGTCTATTATGATCAATAGACCTGTCCGTGATGATGTCTCGGTCCCAGTAGAGCTTGGCGCGGTCGTTTTTGAGAACCGACTCCGGCGTGTAATAATAATAATAATAATAATAATATCCGGGACAAATCACACACGGTCATCTGGCCCCAAACTAGGATTCCCTGTATCTTGGGAACCAGAGACTGATATATACATACACATATACATTTAAATACATACATATATAGATATAATACACCCAGACTCAGAGCAAACAATTCTGCTCATCACAGAAAAGTTTGCCCTGTGTGGGGATCGAACCCACGACTCTTGGATCAGAGGTCAGGATCGCTAACCACTTAGCCACCGAGTCAGCCAAACTTGTAATACGGCAACCGGCGAGCTATGAAGCCATATTTTAGAGCAATCTCTTGATGCAGGATCCTGGCTGCTTGGTTATGTCTGTGCAGATACTCAGTGTTACAAAGAATCGAACAACCGGAGGTTATATGGCGCAGGGTTTCACTTGGCTCACGGCACAACCGACATACGTCCAAGGTACCGTCTTTCATTATTATTATTATTAATGTCTGTGTATACCGAGTGACCGCTCTTGGAATTATGTTAATAAAATACTAGTATTTAGTAAAATGTCTGAAACAAATTTGTACGAACCTATTTATTTGTAAAAATATAGAACAAAGTTCCACCACTGGGAGCGTGGCCTTTCAATTCTCACAAAGAATCTGCTATATCTATGAAAGTATTCAGTTTACATAATAGATCCATATGTGCACTAGTATTGAGTGAAAATACATTTGAAGTTGAATTATTCAGTTTCAGATCGCTTAGTACCTTTGAAACAAATATTTTAGTGATCACTCGGTGTTTATGTTCTTTTCATTGTTGATTGTTACTGCCTGTAGCCAAAACGGGTAATGTATCTGAAACTACAAACTGTCATTATATTGCCCTTAATTATCGAATTGACATTGGTATTGCTATTCTACTCATATGGAATAAGTTTTTTGACGTCGTGTTTTTTTTTATCAATCCATCCACACGCTATGATTGCCGTTTTAACGTTTGTCCATTCATGAAGTTTCGTATAAATTAATAACTACGTTTGAAGGAGCAAATTGCTGTTAATAATAATAATATCTGGGACAAATCACACACGGTCATCTGGCCCCAAACTAGGATTCCCTGTGTCTTGGGAACCAGAGACTGATATATATACACATATACTTTTAAATACATACATATATAGATATAATACACCCAGACTCAGAGCAAACAATTCTGCTCATCACAGAAAAGTTTGCCCTGTGTGGGGATCGAACCCACGACTCTCGGATCAGAGGTCAGGATCGCTAACCACTTAGCCACCGAGTCAGTTCTTTATTGTCAATCATTTTAGTACATACATTTCATGTCATTATTGTAATATGTCAAAACGGCCATCATAGCGTGCCGCAAGGTTAAGATTATTGTCCCAACAGAAACATTTCATTATGAATGATAAAGGTTAGACATATGACTACCTACTGATACATTTAATCAGAATTGGTAATTTCGTCGAAATTCACTTACCCTTATCATTATAAAGTGATAATTTGTTATTAAAAATTAAATCACAGTTATCATTAAATACCACCCATCCATACACAGAGCGTACCGCACTAGGCGTAAGACTACTTAAGGGCTGCTGTCAGGGGCGCCGAGTACGTGGGTGCTCGGGGGCTTGGGCACCCACGAGACATAAACAGTGGGTGCTGAGCACCCACGAGAATAGACATAAGACTGTTCAGTGATATCTGAACAAAACGAGGTCAAAAATTTACTAATGTGAGGTCATTTTAAATTTTCGCGCTCGCTTCGCTCGCGTTTAACACTGAAACAAGATACCTTTCATAAAAAACCCAGACTATTTATCATAATCCAAGTGTTGGATGAGTCTATAAGCATATTAACTAATCGCTTAGGGCATCACGTCTTAGGGCACCATAAACAGCACCCAAAAAATTTTCATATTCTGATGATCAAAGTTATTTTTTTATGGCATAGGTAGCACACGAGTCGATGGATGACAGAAGATGCCTCAACTTCTTAAATCGAAAATTTTCGCGCTCGCTTCGCTCGCGCTTTTTTAGTATGTGATAGAATTGCAAAATACATCTAAAACTGTTTAAAAAAATTACATTTCAAGAGCTTCGTAAGATAAATTGAAAAAACTTTTATACATATTAGTATACAACCTGACTATACACGATTAATCGAAAACTCACACCTTAATAAATAAGGACCCGGCTCCTTTATTTTGAAATCTGGGTACCCAACTGAACTTCGAAGGCGCCACCATAAGATCTCGCACCACCTAAAAATTTTGTAGGGCCGCAACTGTGGGCACCCACGAGATTTTCTAAAACCCGGCGCCCCTGGCTGCTGTCACTTATCATGCTAAACGACTTTCATTGGTGTATTTTCTAATAATTGACCACGCTGAATACGTTAAAAACAACCGACTTCAATCGCAACAACTCCAATTTTGCTATTTTTTTGTTGATTTTCTCAAAAACCGCTGAATCAATTCAATGAATGCAATTTAGCCTATGAGTCCAAAATAATTTACATGTATGTATGTAATGTCGTTGATTACAAGGTGTAGATTAAGATACTTAACTAAGGTACTTTTACTGAGAAGTCCTATTTATTGGTTCCAACATTCATTTTGTTACAGCCTGTATATTGTGGTTGTCACACAAAAATATTCATACTTATATTTGTTAAGACTTAATCTATCTTATCTACTTGCAGTAATTATTGATATGGTATTAATATTGTTTACATGTCTCCGCAGCTACTTAAAAATAACTTTCTCTTTCTCTTAATATTTCGTAACTTTATTTAATAAAAGGTTTTTTGTAAAAAAAAGCTGTTTAGACCCTCTTTACAGCTGAGTTAGTTATAAAGGAGCCAAAAGTGCTACCCAATCAACGTTTTATGAATGAATTTAGAGTTTCGTATCCCAAAGGGTGCCATCGGGACGGTGATCAATCTTTTGAGTTGGAAGTTTGGAAAACACAAAATAACTATCGTATTATTTACGTTATACAGGGAATATAGGTATTGTATTATGTTATAAATTTAAAAAGTACAAAGGGCAGGATAAGTACAGGTGATTATCGCTTACCATCAGGTGATCCGTCTGCTCGTTTGCCACCTATCACATAAAATAAAAAAAAAAGTACGAGTTGGCCCTAAATGACAACATGTATCGAAACTTATGTTTTAATATCGTTTTGATGTACGAATGTGATTTACGAGTTTTTCCGCTGTACTCTCTTTTGACCTTGAAAAAAAACTTTTGACTTTGAAAAAAAAAATGTACATCCACATTTCAAAAATTAATTGAGTTAGATAGATAAAACTAACGCAGGATTTTATTCTTCTCCGTTATCTTAGAGTTTGACTCTTTGTCGGTGGAGCAACCGCCATTCTCTCCTACTCCTCGCCAACTACTTGACTTCCTGTTACGACACGACAACGTTGTCTTTGGCCTCTCTCAACCTCTCTTTCTTTCTGTTATAAAGCATTTATTTTTTTTCAAAATAGCAGACTTTCTTCTTCCCATGAAAGAAATGTGTTTTTTTTTGTAGAACCCTCAGTAAACACGCACTTGGTCGGTTAATTTAGATTTGTATATTAAAGTTAACAGATTTTTCTCTCTTGTGCCCTTTTAAAAGGGATTTTATTATAGAACAAAAATATTTAAAAAGGGTATTTTATTTTAATTTTACGGGAGTGTCCCTTAAGCTCCTTCAATTTTCTATTAAAACTATTTTAGTTGCCGTATTATCATAATTTAGTCGATAGCTCTATCTTATCAAAATTACTCATTAAAGATATTCGATATCAGCCGATATACGGAATAATGCAGTAATGACATGTGATAAACATCTTCATGTGTTAGTCCGTTTCAAATTCTATGCGTGTTAAGGTATTGACTAAATTATTGTTATTTTTTTGCTTCAAAAGTTTTACATTTAACGAAAGAACAAACAAACTGACACTATTTCGTTTTACTTGGTACTTAACTGAAACAAAGTTCGGGAATGCTATTATCAGTGTTGTGCTCGAGTAAATAGATGACGATGCGTTACAAAAAGAGTTTATTTCAAACTATTCTCATATCAACATGGATATCTATCAGTTATGGTAAGTACATTAATATTATTATGTTTAAACTGATTGAAGTAAATGATTTTAATATTGTATACAATAATTAAGCAGATTTTGTGACATTCAAGACAAGAATCGTTATTCTTGTACATATCATTAGTTAATAATGGTCTAAAATTTAAATAAAAAAATAAAATATCAAACTTAAATAGATATATATATATATATATATATCATTAGTTAATAATGGTCTAAAATTTAAATAAAAAAATAAAATATCAAACTTAAATAGATATATATATATATCTCCATTAAAGCGTAAGACTGGCTTGCTAAACTTACAATACAAACTGCAATCAGAGAAAAGAAAAGAACTAAAAAAATATGAGGAAGACATTTGAATGCAACAAGACAGTGTTGAACGTATGGTTGAAAAATAAATCAAAAATAGAATAATCGGTAGACTTTTTTTTACGACGTGTTGTTTTTTTTATAAAGGTTGTCAAATGGATGGCGTTACAACGTGGTTAACGCCAGTGACCACCACAGTTTTAGACATCCATAGCGGCAGTTTCTTCAGCAGAGCCACAACGGATATTGTTGGTAGGTACCATTTTCCGCCAAACTACTGTAGGTAATTCTTTGAAAAATCACAACTGTATAAAATCGTAAACAACCCATATCATCCCCACTGCAGGGGCACAGGTCTCTTTCCATAACCGGGGAAGGTTAGGCCATACTCTACACACGGGGGCCAAGTCCGGATTGATGGAGATACTGGGGCTGTGGCCAACCCCAGTGTCAGAAGTTATTACGTCTATAAGTTTTCAAGCATTATAGGCCTCCGACATGGCTTAACGACTGTCATCTAGTGATAGCAGCTGGGACCAACGGCTTAACGTGCTTTGCAAATCACGGAAACGGCCGAGATAAATGCCACTAATAGTCAAACATGTCCAAATTTTGACCGTATACTTATATGTAGTATGTAGTCAGTTAACCTGCGTGATCGACGCAACCACGCAAGCCGCACTAAGCCACGACTTGTATAAGAACTGTATAAATAAACGGTGATAATTTGATTTGTAGCAAAAAAAAAACATGCTGAGAAACGGTTCTTATGGTATAGACTATTGATAAATTCTCACCACTCACATTTCTGGGATGTTCAAGCTCCATTTAGCTTTTGCACAACACTTGAACTAAATTTCGAACCAATAATAAGCATAATAATTAAATTTCAAACGACCCCTTCTAAAAAGTCACCTAAATCCTAAAGCAAACGCAACGATTTGGTAAAATAGGACATAAAAAAACAAGTGTAGGGTCCATTAACTGGGACTTTTATTCATCGTACTAAACAATCTCTCCTAAGACTCAGTGATCAATTCGCAACAAAACATATTTTTATACAAATCAACCAACTGCTTTTGTAAGAAGAGTTCAAAGCGATTTTCGAAAAAATTGTCATTCTACATAAAGTAAATGATAAACAACAGCATATCAGAGGTAAGATTAATACAAAGAAGACGCATTAAACCTAAAGCACAAAATGGTCAGGTAGTAAATTTAAGCTCATATGCTATCATCGTCATTACATTAAATGAAATTCATCTACTAATTAACAAAGGCCTGATCTTAACTCCTCCGTAGATTTCCACTGAACAAGATTCTGTGTCTTATTCAATCGGCAACTCATGGAAACCTCTCAAGTTACAGCCGGCGGCGGTAAAACTTTTACTCCGTCGCTTATCACTTCCGCAAGCTATTTTCTTCCTCCGTTCATCCCAACTCACACGTTTCTTGTTCTTCCAGGCATAAACACTATCACATTTGGCGAAGGTCTAAACTCTGGACCGTACGTTCAGGTGACACATTCGAATTCCGAATTTGACATAACTACCAACGACGCATATCGAAGCTATGAGGAAAATGAAACCGCCCAATCTATGACTTTCACCGTCGTCTTTGGGTGTTCGGGAGGATCCACAAGGACACTGGTCAGTTAATTGAACTTTTTTACAGTTTTTAATACACAAATCTATATGTAAATATGAACAATGACAAGGAATATTACTGGGATGTACCGGTAGGTCTTATTGGTATAAAAAATATCTTCAAATTACTCTGGAAGTGTCTCTCGCGCAAACTATTCAGTTTAGAAAAAAATGATACTGGAAACCTCAATATCATTTTTGAAGACCTATCTTGACTAACGTATAATAAGCCTCCATAGATACCCCACACATATGGGTTTGATGATAAACAATTTATGAGTTTCAGTTCTAAGTATAAGGAACCCCCAAAATTTATTGTTTTTATTTTTTATTTTTGTGTGAAAATCTTAATGCGGTTCACAGAATACATCTGCTTAAGTTTCAACAGTATAGTTCTTATAGTTTCGGAAAAAAGTGGCTGTGACATACGGACGGACAGACAGACAGACAGACATGATGAATCCATAAGGGTTCCGTTTTTTGCCATTTGGCTACGGAACCCTAAAAACCGCATTTAATGGGTCTATTCGTTTAAGAGTTACGATGCCAAAAACAGAGACATACACGTATGCTTGTAGCTTATAAGTCTTATAACACTCCTCTTTTGCGTCGCGTTGGGGGGTTTAATAGCATCATATTGATACTTCTGGGCTCAAAGGGCGTATACACCTAAGTTATATTTAGCGTATACGGTCCTTTGAGCCCAGAAGTATCGATATGTTTATTAGATTTAAGAGTATTACGTATATGGGAAGAGAGCTATGTATGACACAGTGGAGACGAAGCTACGAAGAGAAGTATGACCTATGATGTCAAAACTGAGATAAAACAATGCCTACTGGACAGCACAATTTGGTTTATTGTCTGTTATTGGTTAGTTTGTTAACAAATACTAGTAACTGATTGATGTATGCTCCAAGCTCCAAATCATGAAAGTAATACAATTTTTAGTCAATGACCTTTTACGAACTCTTATAAGTTCCTTGTTTATATTTAAAGGCTTTTAATAAACAACATTCAATCACTAATGATCAAAGATCTATTTGACGTTTCCTTGTAAGGGCCGAATAATTTGCTTCAGTAAGAAAACAATAACAAAAAGAAAGTAATTCGATAGCAATTTTAAAATATTGTTATTACATTATGTCTTGTTCAACTTACAAATTATTTTTTCACTGAACGCTATTTGGCGAAAATTTTATAAAGATTGTAATTTTAGCTAGATAATATAAACCCTAACTTATAAATATGAAAATGTATTTGTTTATTCCCTTTTGACGCCTCCATGATTCCCTTTTGACGCCTCAACCAATCTTAACGTATTCAATTTTGCACAGTCATAACCTGTGACAGATAAAAGGAAATAGGATGTCAGAAATTCTCTGGCCGTTTTCGTATGGATAAACCTTAGTATTGTCATAAAACCATTGTATGACATTCCAGGTATTCATCGTAAACGTGATTGACACCAACAATAATCCGCCACAATTCCTACCAAACAATCAAGATATTGAGTTCACCATCACACCACCCTTGCCCCCGGGTTATCAGATCACAGGCTGCCTCCAAGATATTACGGTGCGAGACATAGACCTTACAACACAAAGAATCGACTTCGCAATTGAGCCAAACGAATATTTTGAAATTGACTACGACGCATCGCTGTCCGCTAACCCAAAGGAATTTAAAGCAGTTCTGAGGACAACCACGTACATAAGAGCTCTGTCTGAACCAGTCGAGCTGATAATCAGTGCCACGGTAAGTGAAACCTCTTGAATATTTGTACCTGACTGTCAAAAATCAGGATTCATACATGACTGCTTTGCGTGTGTCTCACACCAAACAAAGCCTGCCATTACGCACGCAAGTCTATAGCTTTAAGATATTAAAGCTATAGACTTGTCTTTTGTTTACTAAAAACTTTTACGATGGCTTTTATTCATGAAACTGTATAACTTTTCCCAAAAACCCATAGTCAAACTGAAAGAATTGGACTTTAAACAAATCAAGAAGCTAAACTGCTGTTTTTCGCTTTTCAGCAAAAAAGTTAAAGTTTATTATAACTTTGTAGAGTTGTATACATTTAAAATGTTGAACAGGCATACATGATCTTTCAGTGTGAACTATCGTTTAAATTATTTTAATGCTTAAAATATCACAGTATGAGTATAAACTAAATTATCCTTCCTTGTCTTCTAGATTTAATTGAGTTACCATGTAGTAAGTCCTCGTCTACGTTTGACCCACTCGCACGTAGTTTAGCGCCATAAGAGAAAAAGAGACAGCTAGGTACTCTCCCACCTCGGCGCCATTGCGCGGTCCAAGCCTCATTCGTTTTCGTGCGCGCACGGCTACCGCACGTAGTAAAAAATATTTTTTAAAAAAGTTCGTTAATTATTTGAATTTAACAAGTGTGCAAAAATGTGCTTAGAAGAAAATAAATCCTTTCGTTACTTTTAGATAAGGAGATTATGTGAAAAGGAAATACGAAAATCATTTAAAAAAAAAGTGCAGTGCAGTGAAATTTATTTTTATTTAAACATGATGGGAGAATATCAAATAATTTTATTTTTTGATATTCTATATGGCTATTGGCCAACGCGAGACGTTGACCAATAGCCATTTTTGCTTCGAGTCAACGCGAGACGTTGACCAATAGCCATTTTTGCTTCGAGTCAATGCGGGACATTGACCAATAGCCATTTTTGCTTCGAGTCAATGCGAGACATTGACCAATAGCTACTTTTATTAGAGTTAATGCGAGACATTAACCACACTATAATATTCCTGTTTCGTATGAACTGGAATCATCAGCTTTCTAATGCTTATGCGGCTGCTCCATCAACCCTAGCTCGCCGCCACAGGTGAAGCGTTGGCAGCATCGTGGCTCATATCACTGCACTGCCACCACAGCCACCGCCGCTTATGCAGCTGACAACGATGCTGAAAAATCGACAACGACGATGGACGGATTGCCTCCCGAAACCTCCCCAACGGCGCTGCTGTAACCGCCGTCCGCCAAAACCGCTGCCGGCGCGGCGGCGCGGCGGCGCCGCCACCAAAACTGCCGCCGCCTACAGGTGATATGTACCTACCATAAGCACCGTCACGTCTATTTAATCTTCCGGCACATATCCACCGCCATCGTGCGTTTATACTGATGCCTACTATCCGCAGTTGAGATTCCTTCTAGTGTTTCCAAACGCGTGTGTTATTATTTCAAAACCAACCTCGAGAAGGACGGTCTATTTAAAAAATACAAACAATTTTCTCGAGTTTGTCATCTGACAATAACTCCAGAAATTGAGGCGATGCTGAACTATTAATCTAAGACGGAGACAAAAACAGGGATATTATAGCTATTTTTCTTAACCATAACCTTACGGTTATGTCCAATACCTACCGCTAATCTGATTTATTGAAACAACAGACATCCTGAATGAATGAATGAAACACCCGACCGATTTCGGTCATGAGTCATGGTGACCACTTGGACTCCTAGTAGACTTGTTGACTGTGGGGCGCCCGAAAATAGCTAATATAGCCAATCTTCGCGGCAAACCCCCGTGCACAGTGCACTTTAATTAAGTAATATACCAGCCTTTTATTTATTTCTTCATCATATCATAAAATACTTATCTGTGAGTAATAGTGTCCTGTGATACTTATACACTGGAATCGAAAAGGAGACATGTATTCGGTGTTGTGTTCGGTGGTTTTGTGAAGATGTCAAAGGGCATATGCAAAAAGTTAAAAGAGTTGAGTGGCGTCGGATAGCGAGCAGGGAGATACGTATGTATGTATGTGCCACTGCCGCTCAGCCAGCCCAAACGCAACCCGTCGTCGCGTCGCTGCCGCGCCGACGACGCGCTGCCGCCGCCGCGCTGGCGCGCTGACCGATCGCTGCGAAGCGCGCCCTCCGCAGCTCAGCCGCATTTTAAGGTAGCGGGTAGATGGAAATATTTTATAGATGCATTAAAAATGTATTGTTTCGTATAACTAGACCATTTTACACAAAATATTGAGATAAAGACTCTCATTACCCCAGATGACTTCTTGGCCCTGGACAAGTTCTGGCCAAAATATGGTATATTTTTGATCACAATTGTAAAAGTTAACGCAGCAACCGTATGAAAAACTCTTTGCTTCGAGTATTATTTTTATAATCCGTAAAAGTGAAGACAATGTTAATTTATACTGGATTTAAAATGTTAATCAAATTTTGAATATTGATAATTTGAAATCTATTTTATCGCACCTACATAGTTGCCCAGGGCAGTTACATGGTAAAAGCAATAAATGAAATAGGCCGATTTCCTCGTGCTCATGCACGATTTTATCTTACTTAAAACACTTTTTTCTATATAAGTACTTGTGTTTTACCTTTCAGCCTGTGCTCAACTTTTATAGGACTATTCCTATGAACACTATAGTGTTCATTAACTTTATGAACAGATTCAGGAGTCTTTTCAATCTGTTTTTACTATATTATTCTATGTTATTCTTCTTTTCGGTCGATAACAAACCTAAATAGTCTCTGCCCAAAATTCAGCCACGCGAATTGCACTGTCCGTGGCACTCATTAGATCTGCCTGCGTGCAGTTATCTGGGCATGCAGGGCACGACGTCAAATACTCCACTGTTTGGGGAACTACGCCACACTTAAACTCCAATTTGGAACCATCTGAGGATGTTATCACCATTATATTATTATCTTATTGAGAGGTGTTAAACTTAACACCAAATATATTTTAAATCAACGAATTAAATATATGTACAATTGTACACATTAATTCTTTAAATAATTAATTGATTGAAACCAGTTCGGTATACGATTCAAAACCCTTTCGATTTACAGTTATCATAACTGACAAGTAATCGTTGATAATTATAATAAGAAAAATAAAAGTATTTTATAAAATAAGGTTTTCTGTACCTTATACTTGAAATTGTCTTTTTTGTACCTAGCTTCTGCTACTTACACGAAACTTGCAATGACAGCGTTTCGGGAAGTATTAATTATAATAAATACATATACCTACGTTATTTTTTCTTATGAAGCCATGTCTTCAGTCTAGATGACAATGATTCATCGGTGTGCCTGTTTTGAAGTTTAATGCAAGTTAAGTCTTAATAAAGCTGCCGCAATCACCAGATAAGAATAAACAATAATGTTTGATGGGTGAAATCTTTGAATTCTTAGATGGTGGATAATCAAAATTTTGACTTTTGCATAATCAAAATTTTTGTTGATGCCTCCACAGTACACTGGAGATGTCCTTGTGAGGATGGTGAAAATTATTTATTGGCATTGTTTAAGATCGCCTATAATCAAAATATACATTAAAAAGATTTATATATGTTGGATGAATTAAAAATGAAAAATGTGAACGTCAGCGAATTTGCAAAAACAAAATTTTTATAAGTCATAGCTTACGTGAAACTTCTGGTATATTTTGAACTAAATTATTTACAATTGAAAGTTTATTAACCGCGATATACTTTCGTGGCTATATAAATTAAATTACAGCAATTTTTTTTCTCTATAATCCAAACAGGTAGTTTATTTTTTAAGTAAACACACAAAAGAACGAGAAATTAAAATGTTAAAAAGTTGTGACAATAGAATACTATTGCTGGTGTGCACAAAATAATAAATATTATTTTATATTCGCATCCACATATAAAACTTGCTGAAATTACCGTTATCGATACAGTTTAGATAAATATACTAAACATGTTTTCTACTGCATTCCAAAACTTATTAAATAAGCTTATCCAGCCTAAAATAATAATTTTAACTTAAAGAATAAATACAAAATGTAATAAGTACATTTTGACATCTTTGTAATGTTTCCGTTTATTTGTGTAACCATCTTCAACGGTTTTTCCCGCTTTTTCCTTATTAAATAAGCTTATCCAGCCTAAAATAATAATTTTAAGTTAAAGAATAAATACAAAATGTAATAAGTACATTTTTACATCTTTGTAATGTTTTCCGGTCATTTGTGTAACTATCTTCAACGGTTCCCACTTTTTCCAATTATCATGAACTTCATATTATTATTTCGAAATTATGACTTATTATGTATAAGTCTTAAAAAAATGCTGCTCAAGCTACTACCGTTTTCATACCTGACGTAGGGTCTGTTATGAAATCAGAATTTATCTATATTTTATTTCTTATAAGTGAACCTGAAACTTATATTTTTAAATATTGTCTCAAATATTTACTTATTAATTCGTATAAGGAACGAACAAATGCATATCGTCAGTGCTGGATATAAAATTCCTATCACTGGTCGATAATACCTAGTTTCAGTTCACATCTAGCTTTAAACAGTGGGGGAATATTATCGATCAGGAGTATAGATTCGTTAGTTTGTTCACGGCTCATCCCCATTGCGGGTATACCTATAGTTATTCGGGGTTATTTGGTGTTAAATTTTTTGTCAAATTGCCTAAAAATGAATTTCAGATGTTCAACGTGAATTATTCAAGCAGTACATGAAAGATGTACAGGTTAAAACCATATTTGTTAAAAAACGATAGGTACATAGTGTACCTATCGTATACATAGTGTAATTAAGGTACCAGAATATCGTATTAGATTACCATCTTAGCAGTTCTTTGGACTTAGAACAGATTTTCCAAATAGCTAAAAGGATGGAAATGTCAAACAGGTTCCCGTATGAAATTTTCAAGTATATATCAATAGATTATTCATTAATTACTAAAGTAATTCATATCCGGTTATGTAAGACGTCTAGAAAAAGCATACTTAAACGACGCTGCATTTACCTTTCATAAAACACTATCGTCTATTGCTACACTTATGCTAAGTGTAACCTCATCACTCAGAACCTAACGTCAAGTTCAACTAACAATCAGACTATTAATCACATTCATAAAATTGAACAAGATTTAATTTTATTTTTATATTATTTAGTTGATTACCTTCTAGGAAGTGTTATTTTTTAATAAATTATTGTGTACACAAAATGGGCATAATATAAAAGCTTACCACCAAATATACACAAGGGGTGCAACTTATTTCTAAAAGAAATTTCTTCCAGAAAGAAATTTCTGTTAATTGAATTGCAGTTATAAATTCTCTCAGATTATATTTTATTGCAATAATTCTCATACCTATTACCTACAACATTGTTAGTCTCTCCAAACATCTACATGGTAACTCAATTAAATCTAGAAGACAAGGAAGGATAATTAGATGATCAAACGAACTTACCTCAAGTGAAGTTCGATCTTAATTATCCTTCCTTGTCGGAGAGATTTAAGGTCCCTCCCTGCCCTAGAGTAGACAATACTAGGATGCTAGTATTAAAACCCCTAATACCAACGTTGTAGGATGTAGGGTGCCTTTTTTATTCTCTAAAATGAATGAGGCTTGGACCGTGCAATGGCGCCGAGGTGGGAGAGTACCTAGCTGTCTCTTTTTCTTTTATGGCGCTAAACTACGTGCGAGTGGGTCAAACGTAGACGACGACTTACTACATGGTAACTCAATTAAATCTCTCCGACAAGGAAGGATAATTAAGATCGAACTTCACTTGAGGTAAGTTCGTTTGATCATCTAATAAAACCCGTCTGCACATTAAGACTATATTATATTGTTATAAGTTAAAAAGACAATACATGGGAATTTACGACATAAAAGAAAAACGAACTGCCAAAATATGTCACTGTAATTTCAGATTTTCATATTCTTCAAAAATATAGTTAAAAAAACTATTTACATGACAACATCCGTCATAAACAACGAGCTAAATGTAAACCTGCAAGCAGATTAAGGATTTAAATGTAAAAAAGTAAATTTATGAAAAATTCAAAATGGCCTGCTAATTAAATTTTAAAACAAATAAGTAGTTGAAATATGTTTATTGATTGGCTATGGTCAAAGAGGCTCTAAGCCTGCTTATTTCCTTTTGCCGGATAATGTCCCATTCGCAAAAGGTCATTTCGAAAAACAACCCTTTCTCAAAATTAATTATTGCGCGTTGTTATATAAAAACAAAACACCTGCATCCGTGGTGTAGTAGCTAGTCTGCTTGCTTCACATCAGGTAGTTGCGGGTACGATTCCCGGCGGAGTCCAACTGTGTGGACTCTGTTTGGTTGGTGGTAGTGCATTTTCGAAGCCTGTTTGATAGGCCACCACCATCTTATATAAATATTACCGCTAAACATCAATGTTAAATTAAAAGCAAAGATAAGATAGCCAGTTGCCCGTTGCTTTGGGGAATCTTTGTGAGCCCGCTTTCATTTTCACCAGGTGAGATATGTAATACCAAGGCCTTAGCAACTGTGGATAAAAAAACACAGCTCGAATTAGTAAATCGCGCGCTCAATGCCTACCTAAAGCTTCAAGATTGTGTAAAAGCAATTATTGGAACAATAAGCTGAAAAGTCTGATCGATTAAAGTCTGAGCAAACGTCTGTTCAATTTGGGCATATTTTCAATGCTTCAGTCTGTATAATACCAATGTAAAGTCTGAGTAAAACTTCTTAAAGCTATTACCATTACTTTTGTTATCTATAGCTGGTGCCCGCGACTTCGTACGCGTTAGTGTTAGGGTTTTCCCAATAGTTCATATGTTTTGCTAAATTATTCTTTAGAAATAAGAAAATAACAAAATTAAGTAAACAATAAAACGACTGAAAGAAAAAGAAAAAAGAAAATGTAAAAGAAAAAATAAAAAAGAAGAAAAGGAAAAAGAACAATAAAAAATAAGAACAAAGAGAGAAAGAAAATGAAAATGCATTGGATTTATATTCACAATCAATACTACTGGGGCATGGATCTCTTCTAATAGCTAGGGAAGGTTAGGACACAGGGTCCAAGTTTGGATAGTGGTAAGATGTAATGATGTTAGGTTATAGATGTTAGGTATAATTAGTTAACATTCTTGACCCGGAATTGTCAAGGGTGTCCCGAGGGAACTGACGGAATCCTCTGTTTCGATGAGATATGTTTACATTGTTTTACGGTGTAGGTAGCTGTAGAATATCGAAAATATACGTATAACGAAGTGAAATAAGCAAAGCAAACTACATTTGTAAATGTTATTTTTATTTCGTATCCAACTATTCAAGTGCACGGCAATATTTATCAAGTGGTGGTATACAGGATGTTATAAAGGCGTAGGCATTCTACTGGACCTGTTCTTAATTTTTTTCTTTAACTACCTAATACAGGGTGTTAAAAAGTGCGTTTGAGATTTTAAGGGGTTACTCAGAATCAAAATATACATCCTACGCCTACGCAATCAAATATACAGCCTACGCATTTATAACACCCTGTATACCACCACTTGATAAATATTGCCGTACACTTGAATAGTTGGATACGAAATAAAAATACCATTTACAAATGTAGTTTGCTTTGCTTATTACACTACGTTATACGTATATTTTCGATATTCTACAGCTACCTACACCGTAAAACAATGTAAACATAAATCTCATCGAAACAGAGGATTCCGTCAGTTCCCTCGGGACATCCTTGACAATTCCGGGTCAAGAATGTTAACTAATTATACCTCTGATTCGTCTAATCTAAGAGTGAATGTTTCACCTTAATACTTAGATACAGTTTCCAGCTTTTCCCTCGGAATCCCTTTGAATTTCTAGGACCAATAGTATGTATCGAATGATACGAAAATACCGTAATCGACACGCCTTTTCAAAAAGTTAAGGTTTTATCTTAATAAACTGAGTTATTGTGGAGATACGGTGTTGTCGTTTACTGTGGGAACCCTTCATGAAACCTAGATGAAAAGGTTTGGATGTTTAGTAGTTATGATAAAGTATCATTGTGCCAAATTACAATAAAATCGGCTTCGTAGTTTATGAGTAATAAGGCTTTTAAGAATTAAAGTTTTTATGCATTCCTTCGGGAACCCTTGAATTTCCCGGGACAAAAATTATCTAAGATGGTTTTCGGGGTACGTAGTATAATAGTACGAAGTTTCATCAAAATCGGCCCAGCCGTATTTGCGTGATGCGCGGACAGACAGACAGACAGACAAAAATTCCAAATTCAATTGTTTTCGTCTCTATATAGATAGACATGTCCCCTCCAGGTATTATTTTCAAAAAAATTCCATGTACAGGATTGGCCCCGTTACAGTTTTATTATATGTATAGATGTTACATATTTTTACCAACATAGTAATAAATTCGCCGCTCGTGTGCCCAAAATTACATCTATACTATTACATAGTAAATAGGTTGAAAGAAGGGTCGGAACCTTAAATAATTAGATGTTTTATTGTTTTATGTAAAAATGTTAAAATTAAAATTATAATCGATTGCCTACATGAATTAAGCTTCCGAACATTCTTTTGACCCATTTGCTATGTAATTTTTGGCAGGCGGTGAATTTAAAATTATCTTTAAAGGACGACAACTTTTTTTCTTGACATTGGATTTCGATTAAACAAAGACTATATAATGCTCCAAACTAAGCTTAATCTACTCGAGAAAACCGCATGAAAATCCGTCCAGTAATTTCGGAGATTAGCGTGAACAGACAGACAGACAGACAGACAGACAGACAGACAAAAAATTTTAAATTTGTTTATTTGTGTTCTATTACTCTTATTTTATCACCTCCTTACTATTTTTGGTAAAAATATTCAATGTACAGACACGCGGTTTCTACTGTTATAAAATTCCATGTACAGGATTGGCCCCGTTACAGTTTTATTATATGTATAGATGTTACATATTTTTACCAACATAGTAATAAATTCGCCGCTCGTGTGCCCAAAATTACATCTATACTATTACATAGTAAATAGGTCGAAAGAAGGGTCGGAACCTTAAATAATTAGATGTTTTATTGTTTTATGTAAAAATGTTAAAATTAAAATTATAATCGATTGCCTACATGAATTAAGCTTCCGAACATTCTTTTGACCCATTTGCTATGTAATTTTTGGCAGGCGGTGAATTTAAAATTATCTTTAAAGGACGACAACTTTTTTTCTTGACATTGGATTTCGATGAAACAAAGACTATATAATGCTCCAAACTAAGCTTAATCTACTCGAGAAAACCGCATGAAAATCCGTCCAGTAATTTCGGAGATTAGCGTGAACAGACAGACAGACAGACAGACAGACAGACAGACAGACAAAAAATTTTAAATTTGTTTATTTGTGTTCTATTACTCTTATTTTATCACCTCCTTACTATTTTTGGTAAAAATATTCAATGTACAGACATGCGGTTTCTACTGTTTTATTATAGTATAGATAAACTTGTTTACAGAGATGTAGGTAGAATTTTAATAAATATAATGAAACAAAAGTACAGAATTAGGAGGGGTTTCCATAAAATAACTTTTTTTTTGTTTTCAGTCTATTATGTATTGTAAAACTGTAATACATACAAGCATCAAACTTAATGTGATTAGTGCTAAGTCTGACGTGAAGCAACAAATAAAAAATGACTAAGTTCAAAGAATCCCGAACTTAATGAAAGACAACACATTTTTATAGTAAATGCATAAAATTAATAAACATATTAACATCCTCTAACTCAGTTAAATGACTGCTGAAATATGTAATTAGAAAATAAATAAGTTGTATATAGGAGTATTTAACATATAACATATAACTTGAGAAATTCTACAAACGGATGCTTCGGCGACGACGGCGACAATACATTTAGGTTCATTTAGTTTCCTCGGGGATAGTCCTAAAGGTCACAGAGTCGTTAGCCGCTTTTTGACGACTTCAAATAATCCTTTAATACTCGTGACACTCTGTCACGCCATAGGTGTAAGACTCACTTAAATTTTAGCTTTACGACTTTGATGGATTCGCAATTTTTTTTTACAATTAGTCTCTTCGTAAAAATCAGTCATCGGTTTAGGTAACTTTGTACGGAGAGTCTGAAACATTTTTTGCTAATTTAGCAGTCGTAGAAGAAAAGTTATACAGTATGATGAATCTGTATAATTAATAACTATTCGCAGACTGCGTTGGTCGAGATTATATTAATGTTAGTATGAATAAACATGCTGGATGCGAGCCGCACAGGACCGGTCGGCGTGGAAATCCTTGGGGGAGGCCTTCTTCCAGCAGTGGACGGACGTCTTTCGGCCGATAGATAGAATAAACATTTATTGGATTCATGTACACATGCAAGTTCAGTTTCATCCTCGATTTAAGATTACAGTTAATAAACAACCCATATCTTCCCTACTCCAGGGACACGGGTCTCTTCCCATACATTTGGATAATTCCTCCAGCAAAATGATATGACGTATATATAAAAGTGCTTAATGTACCTATTTAAAGTAATAAATTATTAAGATTTTACCTCGAGAAGGTTAGGTCATACTTCACATAAGGGGGCTAAGTCCGGATTGGTGGAAGTTGTGGGGCTAGTGGCCAACCCTAGTGTCAGAAGTTTAAAGCTGTCTATAAGGCCTCCGACATGGCTTAACAACTGCCATCTAGTGATAGTAGCCGGTACCAACGGCTTAACGTGACTTGAAATACGAAACGGTCATAATAAATGTCACTAACAACCAAAGTTCAAACTCATCCATAGGAGAGCTTCGATCTAACATTCAGTCTCTCATTTTTAGTAATTCCTACTTCTTCTGTCTCAGTTACCACCTTCTTTCTCTATATGATAGCTTGATAGCTACAAGAAAGTCCTGAAAAAAAATGAGGGTGCTGTTCTAAATGGCGATATTTGAAGATTTATTTACATTGATTTTCTATTAATTATGATTATTTTTGGGTTGCTAAAAATATTTTGTGATTCCATCGACGTTCCGTTTTAAGACAGCTTTTTCTTTCAATTATATCGTAAACTGCATCAAAATCACCTTTTTCTATACCGGTATGAACTTTTCAGGATGTGGATTTAACCGGCGATCCGCCTATAACTACGTCTACCACCATTCGTATCGTGGCAGATAGTGAATTCGAATTCCCTGAGGAGCCTGTGTTCTCCCAGCCATACTACATGGGCAAATATGAAAACAATCAAGTCTCTTTGGACGAGCCAATCGTCCTAGAGCAAGGCTTTCATGAACTGGTGCAGTTTAGTTTGGAAGGAGGTTAGAGTTCCCTCTTATTATAATTTCTTTGCTATAAATTAGTCCGGGAGTTGACTGCATCAAAAATAAGTTATAAAACTTTGTTACTAAATAGCTATTTTATTGAAATTACAGAAAAACTTTATTGCTTGGATTTACACTACATGTTTTTTTTTCTTAATTATTTTTTTACATATTGTATTTGATGTCAGATTGGTTTGAAAAAAATACATTATAACGTAATGTTTGTGGATGGCATATTTTCAAAAGTGTTTTAGTATGCCTTATGTCTAATTGTCGAAGTATTTTACCACAAATTATTGTATTTTACGACCGAACAATAGAATAATATCCCCTGGAAATATGGATTCAGCAAATCAGCTGACTTGACGTCTATCTTTTATTGTCTTTTATTTTAAATTTCTTTTCAAGAATTGGCGGTGCCACTGCCGTAGATCCAGATAACAAATTAATTCCTTAAGGCTTCTCAACTTTCAAGCGTACATAATCAGGAGCACTAGCTAGTTCTTTAATAATACTTTTTTTAATAAATGCTTTTTTATTAAGAATTCTGCGACTAGTAAATTCAAAGGACTAAATTCACAATTCACTTACTTTGAGAATTTAATAAAGATTGAACGAATGTAAATTACCTCACCCTTGACTGTTTGTTGACTTTCAGAGCACTCGACGTACTTCGATCTCGGAGTTGATGGGAATCAGTTGTCCCTCATTGTAACCGAGCCGTTGTCGCCGGAGCTCACGAGGGAGGGGTGGCTGATCCTCGCAGTGAGGGCTGAGAGGGAGTTCACAAGCGGGGCCATTGCCACCGTTGTGATTGAATTGCCTGAAGGTGAATAAATTATTTTAATTTATGTATTGTGTTCAGATCATTTTAAAATATTTTCAATGAGTTTGCAGTTTTGACAATAACCAAAGATGGACAGGTTTTAAGGGGGAAAGTTCCCGAGCTCACTAGCGCTCGAGGTTTTTAATTTATTTTTATTAAACTACAGAAGATACACAGACTTCCTTTTGTTTGCGAGCATAGCACAATAGGGTGGTATTTTAGCGAACATTGCAAGCATTGAGAATATTTTTGTATAGTTATAAATGGGAAAAGTGCGAAAAGTACTTTTATCACTAAATTACACAAAAATAAATTAAAAACCTCGAGCGCTAGTAAATTCCGTGACGTTTCACCTTAAAACGATATAAGGCCTTTTATCCTTATAAGGAAGGTATTAATTATCCTTAGTCACTATGATAATCTACGAAAATTTGACTCCAGTAAATTTATTACTTCTGCTACACTGTTAAACTAACATGAACCTTCTCCGGAACTTGAGCCACGTTCATTAATCAGCATCCTATTTTGTTACCTTCGCTATACTGGTTGAATGTGGCTCCGCGTGTAAATACTCGTGGCATAGCACGGCAGGCGGGATCGAAACCGTAGCTTAGCGGAGGGTCCAACGGAGCCGTATAGAGCAATACAGAGTGTTTTATTTATTTTTATTTTATTTTATTTTTACATATTAAGAAAATCATACAGCTGTTTCTTAAAAATATTTATACAGAAGATAGACAAATTTTATATTGTTAAGCCTTAACAGAGTGTTAAAAAAATGCGTTTGAGATTTTAAGGGGTTACTTAGAATCAATTATAGAATACAGGAAAAATCACGGTATAAAGGACATTATACAGTATGGACACTCTCTGCCGCTCTCTGAAGGCTACCTCACCCCCCTGTGTGACCGATCTGTGACCATTTGTCAAGAGGTTGGCACAGTTCCAAAGCACAGTATTATAACCAAAGACAATTTTGTTTTTAAGGAAAGAGCTAAGCCTTCTGAGGCTATACAGTCTTGTCTGGTGTATACAGCCTTTACTTGTAAAAGTCTAGCTAATAATGAAGAATAATAAGAGCTAATTGAATCTCGATTCAACCCTAGGACATCACGCACACATTCACATGTGTACAAACATGAATGTCTTTGTAATAAACACTGGCGTGAAATTTGTATAAAGTGTCCGGGGTATGAGGAAAAATATAAAAAAAATCCGTTTAACAACTTTTTTTCTGCTTCCCATACAAATTCTTGATTCACTATACAGATTTAGTATAGAAAACTAAATAAGGATATTAGCGGTTGTTGAACAAAACTACTTTATCTGGATTACCCTTTCCCTTTTCTTCCGCACTTACTATAGAATGTACAGGCTAATATACATAGTAAGCTCATTGCTTCAACTAATAGAAACATTTTATTTAATTATCAATTTTCAGTTTTGGGACTTCGTTTTGAAAGTATTGTGTATGAAGGCAAATTAGTGGATGACACAATGGAGCCTTTACAGCTGGTCTTAGCCGAAGGGTACGAGAGTGGATTTTCCGTGGCCTTAACGGGGGGTAAGCGAATTTAATTAATATATTTAATACTCAACCTGTCACCACTGCATGCAGAATAAAAAAACATAAAATTATACATGGTCCTTTTAAAATACCTGAAAATATTAACGATTTTCTATAAATTTTTATCGACTTAAAATTATACATGTTCCTTTTAAAATACCTGAAAATATTAACGATTTTCCATAAATTTTTATCGACTTTATTTAAAAAAATGTACTCAGTAGGTACTTTTCTAATAAAATCATAAATTGGATTTCAGCCAAAGATAAAAATTAAATTAAACATTATGTTTCCGCGTATACGCAGACTGATTCATCACTCATGGCATCCTATGAGCGAAACAAGATTTTATTATTTATTTACAGCTTTTAGTTACAAATAACAATATTAAAATATCGGCCAAGTGCGAGTCGGACTCGTGCACCGAGGATTCCGTATAAATTTATATTCACACATGTCTTGAACTCTACATCAAATTCTCAGGCATGCAATCCCTTGAAGCTGTGAAAAAATCAAATTTCTATGCCAACGCAATCAAGAGATACGGCCGTTTATGTCGCATATATGGACACTCGCATGGGAATCAAAACCTATAGGGTACTTCCCGTATACATAGAATCATGAAAAAAAGCAATGTCTTATAGCAGAAGCAAAAGAAAAAGTCCGAAAACCAAAAAAATTTAGTTACATCACAAAAAAATTGTCTTAGGTAATAGGCTAATCTAGGTGATGCGGCATAAACGGCTATATCTCTTGATTGCGTTGGCATATAAGTTTGATTTTTTTAAACAGCTTCAAGGGATTGTAGGCCTGAGTATTTGATATAAATTTCAACTTGATACGTCTACGCGTTCCTGAGAAAAAGGGTCTTGACAGACAGACAGACGGACGGACAACGAAGTGATCCTATAAGGGTTCCTTTTTTCCTTTTGAGGTACGGAACCCTAAAAATAATATATATTTATACTTGGTAGAAAAAAGAAATACGATTTACTCGTAAAATAATGTGTAACAAAAGTTTATGCGGTGTACATGTAGGTGATGGATGTTATTGCTACAAGAAATCTTTTCCATACAACTTTCAGTAATATTGTAAAGGAGACCTAACATGCAAACCTCGTTCCTTGCAAACGTTCGCTCAAAATGTCCGATACGGAGCACCGCAACATACGTTAGGATTAGGGCTGCCGGAGATCCGCAAAATGTGTCAGGGTTGTCTGTCAGGGCTTCCGGAGATAACACGTAGCCGCGCATGACATTTAGTTCATACGCAAACAATTTAGTAAAATACTTTATAAGAAAATGCGGAGTTCGGTGCGTGATAGATAACCTAGTATACTAGTATTACTGGTATTACGGAGACAGAAACTGTTCCCGTATCAACGTATTTACTGTACAATATCCGTTTCCTAATAAACATTTATTGAGAAAGTATTATTATAGTGAAATTGAAATCGTGGACAAAATTTTTCATGTGGTTTCTAGTCATGACACTGAACAACTTTCTCTAAGGAACCAATTCAATTGGAGCAAAAAAATATTAACTTTCGATACAAAGTTGGCTACTTAGCTCATAGATTTGTATGACGAGTCCAATTTTTTTTTTTGCTCCGATTGAATTGGTTTCTTAGAGAAAGTAGTTCAGGTTCATGAGCAAAATCCACAGTTAAAATTTGATCTGCGATTTCCATTCCATCCTGTAGATGTAAATAGTGAAACTTAATATTTATGTCTCCTTATTTATCTCTAAGATATACCTAGGAGTTTCTGGATAGCTGGATAGATGGATAACTGTCTCAAATTACAATCGATGGGTACGAGAAAGGTAAACCGTAAAATGGGGTTAATTTGAACAGGTTTCTTTTACGTCCAAGATCCCAAATTTTTTTCCGTCCAATAGTACGGTATGATATTTGGCTATTAAATAAATAGGTATTTCAAGGAATACGCCCCCGTCCTTATTTATCTGTATGATATGTACCTAGAAGTTTCTGGATAGCTGGATAGATGGATACCTGTCTTTAATTAAGATCGATGGGTACGAGAAAGGTACAGGTACAGGTAAAACATCATTTATTTGGTAGATTGAACCCTGATTCAGAAGGGTCATGTTTGGCGGTCGCAAATACTTAATCGTATGATGGATCTTCACGGGACGGCATATCCTAGCGTGGGTCATTGTAATCTGTTTGTTGATGTCGTGTGTATTAAATAAACATGTTTTTTGTCAGAAGTGTGATGAAAAGTTGGATTAATGTATAAGGATAGATCTGTTTATTCAAAAGTAAACTTGTTTTTTGCGTACGTTTTTTCGTGCCTTTTTATAAATAGATTTTATATTTTTTTAGCTCATCATAATAATCATAATAAAAACTTTATTTTCTTCAGGTATTTTAGAAGGACATTTATAAGTTTAATTACGTAGTTTTTGTATGTGAAACATAACTATAAGAACGAGTAAACCTAAGTATTTTTCCCGGTCTGACTAAAACGTATTGTCCGAAATGCTCTTGCGTATACGTAAACTGTCTTAATACTTTGCTAGCTAGACACGTTACTCCGTTCATATGAAGTGTCGAAGGGGAAGTACTTTGAATAAAGCAGCTATTTCACATATTTTTCAAAATTTTATTGTGTAATTTTACTTTTTTTACATTTAATTCTACTGACTTTGTATTTTCACATCTTTTAAAAATTCCGAGCCACAATAAATTAAATTATGATCAATAATGATTTAACTGTAATAATACACTTATAACCGGATGGATACTTCGAAATTTTTTTAAACTTTTTTAAGCTTAAATACATGGTGTTCAAAGTATTACAATAACAACATTAGACTTATATTCAAAATTTAAAAAATATTACGCAACTACAGCTGCTTAATATATCAGTGTGTAGCATAGCAACCCTATAGCTGTCGCTTGCGACTGCTCATACATTATGTTGCTTACTCAGTATTTATCACTATTAAAATAAAAGAAAGCCCCCAAAATACAGGGTAAATTTTTGTTTTATATTTAAAGTATTTCATCCAAATTAAGCAACTTTTAACTAGAATTTGTTTAGTTTCACAAGCCTCATTGAACGGAAAAATTAATAAAATATCTCTCTCTTCATTATCGTATCTTTTTCAGATTCCTCTGCATTTTTTACAACAACAATCCAAGGCAACATAATCACCTTATCATATAGTGCTCGTCCAAATCCTATCGAGCAAAGCTTCATTAGCATCCAAGTTTCCGCGTCCAATGACTTCAGTACTGCATCAGCTATAGTCAACTTGGAGGTCATACGGGACGACGTTATCACCCCCGCTTTTGAGAAGGCTATTTATACAGGGATTTATGAACCCGAAACGGGGTTGACGCTCGAACCAATAACCCTTGTACAGGGATATGACGAGACTGTATCTTTTACCTTGGAAGGAGGTAATGTATTTTTTGTTATTCCTGTCTTTAGCTTATTACATTAGAATATTACAACATGTTCCGCATAGCAAGCGTGTTTTCTGTACTCTGAATGTATAGTAAATTATTGATTATTTCATATATCCTTATAAAATGTTATCACTCCTATGCCACGAAGTACACAGGTTAGTAATTTAGTTTGTGTCTACGCTTCAGGTCCGACTGTGCCTGACTGTTTAGCACTGCAATTTTACTACGTAATATCGTCAGGCGTGTACATTGAAACGAGTGTTGGCACTCATAGTGCACTTACTTGCATTCTAACCATCGATCTGATTGCATACCGTTGTATCTTCTCCGAAATTAAATATTTAAATATGTAATTTTGAGTTTAATTAAAGCTCCAGTATTTCAACCTTAGACAGTTTGATATATTTAACTTTATTTAAGGAAACATAAACGATTTGGATTTTGTTCTTTGGTTTATTTTTTTAATTTAAGCTACCTACATGAAGATAACCTTAGTTAAGTCTGAACTTTTGTAGTTGATAGCAAAAAATACAACGTGAAAGAATTTGTAAAATAACGTTATTGTTACCTAGAGGAGATTCAATATCATTTCATTCGTCTTGAAGATAATATACCTATTATTTTGAATAAGTATATTTAACGGTGAAACAACAAACAGACATGAACCGTCAATGGACAAATCGTAATACTATACAGATAGGTATCAAATTAAATATTATCAAAAAGGTTGTATATCAAACAGTATTATGAAGAAAAAATACGATTTAATATATTATAATATGTACAGCATCTACATAAATAAAAATAATTGTTGCTTAATCTACTCTAATAATAGACTAATAAAATCTTATAAAAGTGTTTAAAACTGTATTAATATTCAAACTGTAATTATATGTTTACAAATACATGAACGAACATGAAATTGTACATGAATTTTATGAGTTGTACAACTTTTCAGTTACGCCACGTTTATTATATTAGTTTTAACTATGGATTTCACGACAAAATAAGCGGTCTATTCATTTTAATGAAGCTTCTGCTAAATGAAATCCTCCTATCAATTATCGTACTATCTATGTACACGCGTGCAAGCTCGCAAATTGTTTCCCAAATTGAAAGCGAGAACCGAACTGATTACTTCACGAAATAAATTGTTGAGTTTAATTGAAGCTGAATTTAGGAAATTGCGCGAAGTAAAATTCTGTGCTCCTTATTTCCGTGATGAGCTCATTATTTTAAAGTTTGTTTGTTTTGTATTTGAGTTTCTCAAGTGGTTGGTCTTATTGTTAGTGAAATTAGAATGATTATTGGCACAGAATTGTCCTTGGAATGACTTTCACAAGGATCTACCTAGTGGCCAAGCGTCACGGCTTTGCGAGCTAGTTGTTGAGCGAGTCAAATCTCCTCTTTTCAAGTCATGTTCAGACAAACTTCAGTTATAAATCACATTAAAATCTCCTTCTAGAACACGCAGCGTACTTCGCAGTGAGCCAAAACGGTTCCGTATTGAGCGTCACCGCTTCGCTTCTGCCACCACAAGTTCTGAGCGAGCGAAACCTGATCTTGTCACTCCTAGCCTCCAAACCACGCACTGTGGGCGCCAATACTGCCATCTACATTCAACTACCTCCAGGTATAGTGAAAGAAAGATGAATGTATTTCAATAACATAAACTAATAAACCTTTTATAAAGAATTAAGGTGCAGCTCCTTAATATTCACGATTTTCAAGTCTTAGCTTAAATACATGTATAAGCAAGCTAACAATAGAATACGCGTAAACGAGTTTGAACGTAAGCAAGAATACCAGTATTAACAATGAAAAACCTTAATTTCCTCAATGTCAGAGTAATTAAAAAAAACTATCTATAGTCTAACGTAAGTTTCAAGAAAGTCGTGTCAAAAAATTTGGGAGTTGCATGTTCTGCAAGTTGATATAACAAAAATCTGTTACTTAGGTAAGTACTTAAAAATGAGCTTCTTTTGTTCTACAAGTTTGTGAAAGTTCAAATAAAAAGAACTTTTTTTAAAGTCGTCTAAGAAGCAAATCGATTTCTTGATACATTTTGATATACTTGATATATTTCTTGATATATTTTTGCTTAGTTGCTATTTCATCAAAAATGTTTCGTAGAACAGAAGTAGTTCAGTTACAATTATACCATAAATAGAAGCTAATCTTTAAATTACTGATGCACATTTTTTTACAAACTGTATACTTATATCGTTTAATGCTAACTTGAAGCACCTTGAGGTAAGTTATTTTAATAATAAATGTATATTTATGATTTTTTAATGAACGAAAACCAATATTGTGCTAAGTCTGTTCTGGGACGTAGATATTAAAATCCAATGGCGCAGAAGGCTCTTTGGTGTGCCATTAGGAAAGTATTTCGAACTTATTTTCAGCAAGGGAACTCGGTTTCGAATCATCGACGTACATCGGAACTCTTGAAGAAAATAATTTGGTGCTCGCGCCTGTTATTATGAGCGTTGGTTACGGTGATGACGTCAGCTTCTCTTTAAGTGGCGGTAAGTACCTGTTAGACTTTTCCATTATCTTTCTTAAAGTGTACAATCCAATATAAAGGTTTTTTATAATATTTTAAAGGTTTTAAATGCATTTTTTTTAATGTAATAGGCTGCAAACGAGCAGACGGATCACCTGATGGTAAGCGATTATCGCCGCCCATAGACACCCGCAACACCAGAGGAGTCACAAGTCTAATCGATTGCTAAGTTTTTAACAACAGCCAACAACAACAAGTGTGCTAGGCTTAAATATGTAAAAGTTTGTGGCCTATGACATTTAAGTGACTATGATGTTTTTGAGTTTTCGAGTAATGGAGAAACCATTGACTACGGGGTTGGTAACTCAAAATAGCTCTGTGATTATCTTATTCCTTATTTCAATTGGTCCACTTTTTGAGAACTTCTATACCATATACAGATACTACGGCAAACGTGGGTTTCAAAGTTATGGGCAAATAATATAGGTTTTTAGCAGTCAGTGCCTAGTTTTCACCTGCGGCGGCCTATCCCATAGCGTGTGAGAATACTTTATGCGTCTGACCCCGTTTTCTTGTCTTCGTAGGATAATTTGATTACTTATAACGTTTTTGAGGAGTTCGCGTTCTTCAAATGTTTGATTGGAAATCCAATATTCTGTATTAATTTCGCGCAGTTCTCAGTAATAAATAAACTACTAAATGCTAGCTAAGCTAATATTTCTTATTAGTTCGTAACTAGGATCGAGATAGAAATTAGATACTTTTAAATTAGGTTTTAATGAAAACATTATTTATATAAACTACTACTTGAGCATGCAAGAAATAGTTCTGTGGCGATTTTTTATGTGATAGGTGGCAAACGAGCAGACGGATCACCTGATGGTAAGCGATTACCGCCGCCCATAGAAACCCACAACACCAGAGGAGTCACAAGTGATTTTTTGAATTTTCAAAAAAATAAACTAAACTCTGCTAAAACAGACAGGTAAAAAGCTGATTTTATCAGCTCTTATTTCTTTGTACAAGCCAAAAAAACATAGTGGGTAACTAAGCTAGGTTAATATATAGCGTTAGTTACAATAAACAGAACTTATGTTGTATAAAGTTAAAATCGTTTAAAAAAAGCGGCCAAGTGCGAGTCGGACTCGCCCATGACGGGTTCCGTAGCAGCAAGTAACATAATATAAAAGTTCTTGTAGTTCGTTGTAGGTAAATAGCGGTTTACGATTTATGACGTATTAAAAAAACTACTTACTAGATCTCGTTCAAACCAATTTTCGGTGGAAGTTTGCATGGTAATGTACATCATATAGTTTTTTTAGTTTTATCATTCTCTTATTTTAGAAGTTACAGGGGGGGGGGACACACATTTTACCACTTTGGAAGTGTCTCTCGCGCAAACTATTCAGTTTAGAAAAAAATGATATTAGAAACCTCAATATCATTTTTGAAGACCTATCCATAGATAACCCACACGTATGGGTTTGATGAAATAAAACTTTTTAAGTTTCAGTTCTAAGTATGGGGAACCCCAAAAATTTTTTTTCTATTTTTGTGTGAAAATCTTAATTCGGTTCACAGAATACATCTACTTACTAAGTTTCAACAATATAGTTCTTATAGTTTCGGGAAAAAGTGGCTGTGACATACGGACGGACAGACAGACAGACAGACAGACAGACATGACGAATCCATAAGGGTTCCGTTTTTTGCCATTTGGCTACGGAACCCTAAAAAGGTCATGTACAAGACAATACCCTGTTTCCGATGTAAAAGCAAAAATAATTTAACCTATTTTGTAATATTATCACTTCTACAACGACACTCTCACATCCTTCAGTTCTCTCCAACTCCCTCCACTTTCCAATGATGTGGATTATGATGATAGGCTATTCAGTTAACCAAAATAACCTTTAAATATAATTTCTGTATTATATAACAACATCTTTAATATCTCAAGAATATTTTAATTTTCAGATTACGCAACATATTTCACAGTTTCAAACGTACAGAATCAAATCTCACTAACTCTATCGACACCACTGCCGCAGGATGTCATTTCGTCTGAAAATCTCTTAATCCTAGATTTGTCAGCATCTGGTGAGCTCGCAGAAACTTCGTCCACTGTTATTGTATTGGAAATACTTAAACAAGACACGATCACGCCTGTGTTTAGCCAGGCTGTTTATGTGGGGAGTTACTCGGAATCTAATTTGGAAATTGGAAACATCAGTTTGATACAAGGGTACGAAAGCAGCGTTTCCTTTCGACTTGACGGAGGTGAGGAAAACATTTCAAATAACTAATAAACTTCAACAGCGCATGGTTCATTTGGTTTTCAATAAGACTTTGAATTTGCACTACATAAATAAATAACTGAGTTATTCCTAATGTCAAACATGTGTAGAATAAAAAAAGAGGTAACTGAAAAGATTGAATGTGTTCATAATGGCTTGGTTAAATGGGAATGGCGAATCCTTTTGAACTCGCGTTTCAGTATTTTCATTTAGTTTCTTTGTTCACAGCCCACAGCAGCTGAAGCACCGACAGTTATTTGTTTTCATTTTACACTTTATTTATATTTTTTTACCTACTCTTAAGTATAAGGTCTAGTCTCACCATACAAAAGACATCAACGAGTCATGCATTGATATTTAGTGACTTTGAGGAATATAGACAAAACCTATGTAATAATATTCATTTTCTGGCTTCAGCGTTTTACAAAAAAGGTTTTACTCCAATCTAACTTAGTTTTTGAAAAAAAAACGAACATACAGTCATTGTGAGAATGAAGACGAATAATAACAACACCTCGAATCAGACATTTTCTCTACAGACATTTTAAATTAAGCGGATATTCATACATATGTATATAAAAAAATATTACCCTTCTCTGGGTCAGTCAGGTAATTAAAGCTACGTAAAGTCCAGCTAAGCCCTGAGAACAGATAATATGACTTGCGTAAACCTTTGCGCAAAACAAAACACAAACCAAGCAGAGATTACCTATGCGCGGTACAAAGAATGCACAGTCATTCGCTCGGTGTAAGGGTAAGGTATTAAGGTTTTGCGCACGAAAGTTTGAGCGAGTAGCTTGCCCGACTTAAAGCTGCTTTTTCACCGGCGAGGCGAGGCGAGGAGTGGAGTGTAGAAAATTGTTTTTTTTTTTTTTTTACCCTCAATTGGTAAGCCCTTGGCCTCATATCACCTGATGGTAAGTGATGATGATGCCGAAGATGGAAGCGGGCTTACCAAGATTCCCCAACGCAATGGGGAACTGGCTATCTTATCTTCATACCGGAACACATCAATGCTGTTAACATTGATGTTTGGCGGCAAGACTTAGATAAGATGGTGGTAGCTAGCCAGGCGGGCTCAGAAAATGCCCTACCACCAACAAAACCGAGTCCACAAAGTTGGACCCCGCCGGGAATCGAACTCGCGACCTCCTGATGTGAAGCGAGCGGCAAGCCACTACGTTACGGAGGCGGTTTAAATCTCTAAGAAGAAGACTATTTCCACCGAAAATATGCGAGAATTTATTTTTTCTCATACAATTTTAAATTCTCTTCCCTCCTCGCCTCGCCGGTGGAAAAGCAGCTTTAAGGTCTCCATAAAATGTCAATCATGACACCCGAACGAAGAAAAAGGCTGTAATTTTCAAAATTTCCGTTTTTTACTATTGTCTGTTGTTTCATTATAAAATAAATTAATAATTATTTTTATTCAGATTACGCCACCTACTTCAACATCAATGATTCAGGGAATAACATCTTTATAACAATGGCATCGAATATTCCTGAAGAGTTGATCTTCGACGAAAAGTTTTTATTGTTCAACATAATAGCGGACAAACCATTGACAGTTGGCGCTAATGCTGCTATAGTAATCAGATTTCCGCCAGGTATGTATATGTTAACAACCCATTAAGTCCCCACTGCAGGGACACGGGTCTCTTCCCATACATCGGGAAGGTTAGGCCATACTCCACACACGGGGGCCAAGTCCGGATTGATAGAGGTTGTGGAGCTAGTGGCCAACCCCAGTGTCAGAAGTTTTCAAGCCGCCTGTAAGGCCTCCGACATGGCTTAACGACTGCCATCTAGTGATACCAGCCGGCACCAACGGCTTAACCTGACGTAAAACACGTATGTGTACAACATTTTATTACCACTCGTTAATGTGATTTCATGTCGTAACAACCGTTTCGACGCGAGGGTCAGCAATGCGAAGGTTGACATTCGATGTAAAAACGATAGCAAATATTTACTGTTTCAAATAAAATTGAAACCTTTTACTAGTTAATGAGACAAATAAGTAAACAACAAGATAAATTGGTAGGTTTGCAAATATGAAAAACTTAAGTGTCTCAGAATTGTTATTTGGTAATTTTTGTTGGTTTTCTGACGTTTTAGATGTCTTTTTTTTTCATCATAATTCATATTTTTTCTTATTTCACAATATTTTGTCCCAACAATATTTGTATGTTCAACAATATGTTCATTTTAGACACTCTTTTACTAACTGTCTAAAGTGAACACAATTTTATTTTTTAGAGGTTATCAATTTTAAATGTTTTCAATTAAGTTATAATTTATGTCTTTGGGTATTAACAATTTGAATTGAAAATTAATTTTATTTAAAACGTTTGACATTGCTTTGTCACGGAATACCAAACCCAGTTACAAGATAGTTTCCGTTGACAAAAAATATAACAAAGTGAATATATTTCTTTTATGTGATAGGCGGCGAACAAGCAATTCATATATTATAACAATTAATTTTCTCAGATGCCTTATGCTATAATTGACAGATAATAAACGAATAATATGAAAACAAGAGTGAGTAGTGTCAATTTAATCAGTATAAATTATGATCCAGTTTTCAATATTTATTATTGTAATTATATTAATATTATTTATTATTATATTTATAAAATATGATCTCTTTTTTATGTATTCCCTAATATGGTACGCTGAGCACCGGAGCATAAAAAAATTTGAATTTATATTAAAATGCTCTTATATTTTCCAACGCAGTCAGGCTAAATATTAAAAACACGTATCTAAAAAAAATATAAAAAAATATGTACCGCATTTTCGTCACCGTGAATGTTGGGGGTACCCTCAGATCTTAATTTGTTTTCCTCCATACTTACCCTTTTAAAATAACTAATTAAAGAACAAAAGAAGTAACAAAAAGAAAATGTTTACATAAGTTATTCTAATTTACTTAACAGAATGAAACCACAGTGCTTTCAGGAATCCAGCTTATAGCCGAATCCTTTGATTACCTACCTCGAGTAGTAGGCGCCCGCCTGTTCTATTAGTAAATCTCTTCTATTGATAAATCTTATCTAATTCCATTCGGTAAAGTTTCGTGGTTTACGCATAGTTATTGACCTGTATCTTATACCAGGAAACAGTACCGAAATGTCCAGTCAAAGAGAAATTAAAAGTATCCCCTATTTTTTTCTCAGAATCCCTTTAACTATACAGGAGCAAGGTATGATTTCATAAAATTAAGCCATCCAATAAATACAGATATATGTATACCCCAGCTTTATTATATTCAAAAATATTTTATGTACAGACGTCTATGGGTAAAATTTCATTTATGTGATTATAACAAGTGTATTTTCGTTATCTCGGATCTGATATTGGCTATATAATACAGGTTTTTGATTCATAATAAGGTATCGTAATGTGTTTAGTTTTAATTTATTTATCATATTCGCTGGGACAATGGGACCATCAATCTGGTTATCACAACAGCTGTATTTCCATTAAAAAGGGCCGTCAGCCTCGCCTTCCAAAAATAAATAAGGTGAAAATCAATATTCTAATAGAAGAGTAATTAATTTTCGTATTAAAGATTTTCGCAAATAAATACCTGAATTAATAATGTGAGTACCTAATAAAAGTAAAATTAAAAATTAAAAAAACTCCCCGACACAAAAAATAAACTCTAAAAAGTAACAAATGATATTTTAAACCTATTATAATTAATACCGTCACATATATTATGTAAGTTCAAATATTTTTATTTTCCAAGCGTCGTCGCGTCGGGGGACCATAAGGAAGAATATACTAGTTGAATATACTAGAGTTTAAAAAATTTACGCGTCACATCGCTTCGACTCTGCCGCAGTGGTAATTGAGCCTAATTGATCCGATTTCATTACCCACCTTCGAAATCTAAACCTTACCCTAGCATGTCATATTTAAAGTCATGGTTACCTTACCATGTTCTTTCAATATAATTGAAGTAATACTGTACCAAATTTAGAATCGATAGGGGGCATATGGAAGGTAGTCAGATCCCCTCATCAACTATTAAAGAGCTGATGATCTTCAAACGGCTGATCAGGTCATGGTTAGTTTACCATATACTTTCAATATCATTGAAGTAACACGGTACCAAATTTCGAATCGATAGGACATATGGAAGGTAGTCAGATCCCGTCATCAACTATTAAAGAACTGATGATCTTCAAACGGCTGATCAGGTCATGGTTACCTTACCATGTTTTTTAAATATCGTTGAAGTAACACGGTACCAAATTTGGAATCGATCGGACATAAGGAAGTTAGTCAGATCCCCTCATCAACTAGAAAAGAGCTGATGATCTTCAAACGGCTGAATAGATTTTCTTGAAACATGGCTAAGAATACTCGGGATAAAATTATCTATGACACAAAAAAAAACTAAATGAAAATCGGTTCATCCGTTTGGGAGCTACGATACCACAGACAGACACGTTAAACTTATAACACCCCTCTTTTTGCGTCGGGAGATAAAATTGTTTTTCGTACTTAGAAAGTTATTTTTGTATGCTTAATGTAAAACCCACATTAACAAACACCTGTTTACAAATAATGTAATTAATAATTACTTTTATTTAGGAGAATGAATAATGAATTTTTTTTTTCAGAATTAACTGAACCGACTACTTTGAAATATGCACAAAATACTTATGTTGGGTCAGTAGAAAACAATGTGTTAGCATTAGACAATGTAATTCTTGAAAGAGGTTACAACAACGGCACAGAATTTACACTTTCAGGAGGTAATGTATCAGACAAAGTTAGCAAGTTCCGTTTTTTAGTATTTAAGTTGTTTTAGTTTTACCACAGTTTTGTTTTGCCACACTTTGTTGCTCCACGGTAGTAAATCGGCTCTCTAAACCAAAGGTTTCGGATTCAAATTCAAGCTAGTATACCAATGACTTTTTCAGAACACACGAGTACATTGCAACAGTAACGGAAAAATGTACATCTCTCTTTTAGATTTGTGTAATGATCGGATTGCACCTTGCTTAATTAAAAAGGCCTACAAGTGACTGCTATAATACCTATCTTGTACATGTATTGTTACGATTAAGAAGTTATAAATGCATCAAAAGAGAACTGTATGTACAAAAAAAGTGAAAAAATACCTGTGCCAAAGTGGAATTTATGTTTACACTAACATTTCTGCATAGAATTGTTTTGAATAAATTATGCAAGTTCTGAGTGCTTAATCTGTAGACTAATAATTGAAGAGAGACTTCTCTCAACTTTACTGTTTTGCTGTCAAAACTACACAAATTATTGCCCAACTTGGTAACGTGCTCACAAAAGTTTGCGACAAATTCTGACCCGGAGTTGTGGTCTGCTTAATTAACGTTACATGCTTATATTTAATGTCATTTCGAGATTTCTACTCCACAGTGGTTATGCTAGAGTTTAACGCTACATGTGACAAAATCACATTATATTTAAAAAAACAGCTTGTCATTAGTGATTAGTAAGATTATTTAGCTGTATAAGACACTTAACTGTAAGAGACTTCGTCGTCCCTACCGTGATTCAAAAATTGATGAAATAAGAGTTTACTCGATCGCTTTACAGCAATTAGTCTGCAAAAATCAGGATGATTTTTAATAAACAAAAAAATAGGAAATCTAGTTGCACGGGCAAACGTAGGAATAATTATGTTGGGTTTAGTTACGTTGCTGGTGGCAAGGCAACGTATACTCGTAAAGAATGCGACTCGACTTGATTCTTTATTCGTTACATTGCATTTTAGAATTTCCACATTTTTGCAATGATACGGTTTTTCTAATTATACTGTGGCACCGTCAACTGGCTGAAAAACATGTGTCAGAATAATGTTTGCATGCATGTATTTTAAAAGGACCCTGTAGGTTTTACCACTAAGAAATTTAATTTCAGCCTACGCTTCTTACTTCATGTTTACATCCAGCGAAAATATTGTCACAATCTCAATATTTGAACCTTTGCCCGACGAAGTGCTGCAAACCAATAGATACATCATACTGGAGTTGGAGGCAGAAAGATACCAAGCAGTGTCCGCTGTCACTAGCATAATTATAGACCTAGTATTGCCTGAGGTGGAACAGCCCCTATTTGGACAACCTTATTACAGGGGCGTTTACAATGAAGACTCCGGGCTACAAATGGAACAAGACATAATTCTTACTCAAGGCTTTGACGAAACTGTAACGTTTTCCCTTGAAGGAGGTTAGCATTTTGGATTCGTTTCCGTTATTAGTTTTAATTTTAAGAAGGATCTTCAGTAGATTTTTAATTTAATTGTACCAATTAACTGCATTGCTTATTCATTTTTAGCTATAGTTTTATAATTCGGTTAAATCGTTTTCATTATTCTATGTACATATGTATAAATAGATAAATGAATGTATACCCGTTTCGTTGCTATCCCCCAAAACCCAAAAAATGGCTTAATAGATTTTAGAGTGCAAGATGTCGTTAAATTCATCTTGATCCCCAAATTTTCGTAGTATACATTTTTAGTAGTCACTTTTTTCAAATATAATAATTTTTGGTATACAAAAATAGCTTTTATTGTATTGCTTGCTTTTCAATAATTTTTTAGATAGTTCACAATGGTTTACATTATCAACGAATGGAGTAACTGTCACCCTTGAAGTGAACGATGACATCCCCAGTCAAATAATAGAAAGTAACCACCAACTGCTTTTCACTATTGTGGCAAGTAAATTCGGGACCCCACCTGGAGAAACTGTCATATCCATTGAACTGCACAAAGGTATTGTTCTTCTTCCTTTTATCTACTATAGGATAGTGATACCTCTGGCATTGCTACCCGAAGTTATTAACTATTTCGTAAAGTAACCGTCAGACGTGATTTGTTAACGCAAACTTCATACACAAATGTCCGTATAATACAAAGTGCATTAAAAACGAACTACATCAACGACATGTTCTCCTATCTTAAACTTAAGGGTGCGCTGAACATTTAAAGCAGATTTTTGTAGTCTTGCGAACCTTTGAAACATACAAGCAATTTCAGTTATCCTATATTTTATTGAAAATAGACCAGAAAACTGATATCTATCATATACTGTAGACTGTAGATGGAGACCAAGATTTATCATATACTGTAGAACGAACTCGGAGAACATAACTCGTTTTAACGTAAAATTCGGAAAATTTATTTCTACCTGTTAAAAGATTTTAATTCTGTTTTTTTTTTAAAGTAGCACGATACAGACATAAATATACCTCAGACAATTACATGTATAAAAGCCGGTTGGTTTCTTAAAAAACCTTTAAACTCCACGACCCCCTTAACATTCGATGAAATAAATATTGATACAAGACTAAAACTGCTGAATTACCATATTTTAAACATTCACAGAGATGGAACCAGTGATTCTACGCTTTGAACAAAACAGTTACGTGGGAAGCATCGAAAGCGGGGAATTACAGTCCCCGGCCATGACTCTACTGGGAGAAAACATACAACAACTGCAAGTTGCCATCTCAGGAGGTCAGCAAACTTTCCTTTTAAAACTTAGATATATTATGTTTTACAGCGACATTAAAGCGCGGAAATTTAATGAGAGCATGAAGCTAAAACTCGACTATGAAAAAATCGTCACGTAGAATTATTTAGTATAGGAACATAAACCTAAAACCGACAGCGTCCCCATGACGGGCCATGGTCTCTACTGCTTTTCATATCGTAGCGTGTTTAGAGCACAGAGGGTCCAAGTCCGGACTGACAGAAGTTGCAGCGCTAGTGAGCATTTATCAGAAGATGCCAAAGTGCCTTCTTAACTTTTTTACTGATCGCCAGATAGATACAACTAACAGCTGAACTCGTAGTGATTCTAGTTTGATTTTGTGGTAAAGACACATTCTTTATCGTGTGTGTGTACTGTGTACGTGTATTTAGTGACAATAAATGTATTTTCTTTCTTTCTTTCTTTCTTTCTTTTAACCGAGGAAGATTCACCTCTTAGCAACCGTACTTTATTTCTTTGATTTTTACCATAGTTGAGTAAAAATGTTGTTTAGACGAATACTTTTTACTTTTCAGAATATGCATCTTACTTCACACTAGTACAGGACTCAAACAATGTGTTACTACTATTAAATGGCACTTTACCCAGTGAGGTCGACGACGTTTTTATTGTACTAAACATTGAAGTATCATCTCCTTACGCTATATCTGGCTACACAACTGTTGTTTTAGAAATAGTTAAGGAGCCTATATTTGTAAGACCAATGTTTGAACAAACTTACTACGCAGGTGAATATTCGCAAGAGGATGGATTGCTTTTTGAACACAACATCCAATTAATTGACGGATTTGATGAATCCGTGTCTTTTACTCTCGAAGGTGGTAAGTATATAATGGTGGTAATTATAACTTCCATAGGTAATTAACAACATTTCAAACTTTTACCTCAATTTTTATGTGTGTTTCACGTAGAAACTGCTACATAAATACATTTTTTTAATAATATATTTTTCTCGAGAAATTATTGTTTTTCTCCAATCGGGTTTTATATATGGCTATATGCGAAACAGGATGACAACTAATTAAAAGAAAGTTGTGAACTCGACCTGATGGCTTCATACTCTATATAGCCAAACATACATAAAAACTACGCCAATACAAATGTGGGGGTGAGAAAATTTTAAATGTTGTCAATTGTAACTTCTTTTCATCCTCTAATGAACCAAGTTTTAGGTTTATATTCTGTATTTATATAAACTTTATTTTTCCAGACGATGCTCAGTGGTTCGAAATAAACAACGAGGACGAAAGTTTGTCTCTAACACTGAACAACAACTCGACTCTCCCAGTACAAGAAAGAGGCCAATTAATATTTTCTATTGTTGCCAATAAGCTGAACAGCTTAGCTGGACGCGCTGCCATTGTTATTATTCTCTCAGGTTCGAATAAAACTTCATAATTAAAATATCTTTTGTCAAACAATGTCTGTTTTAAACCTATCATTTTAGGCAAATTTTCTTAAGAGTTATTAAATCCCGGTGTTGACTGCAACAAAAATAAATAATGAAATATTGTTCGCTAAATAAAACTGAAATTGCATAGAAACTTATTCACTAGGATTTTCAGTACATTTAACTACAATTTTAATTTTATAAAAGTTTCATAACTATTTGTATAGTTTTGATCCGGGTAAATTTGTATGAAACGGGGTGCCTAACGTTTAACCTTAATATGCAAAATACTACACTGAACAATGACGTCAACGTTCATAATGTCAAACATTTTAGAACAAAATTTCGTTTTTAAAATAAAAAGTAAAGTAAAGTAACTAAGATAACTAGCAGTCAACTACCGGATTAACTGAGATCGACTCTGATTGATGTCACCAAATCATTTGTTTCAGACTACCCTCAAACGGAATCATTACACTTCTCACAGACTTTTTACAAAGGAACAATTGGAAATGGTGACTTGACAATAGAAGCGATCAGTCTGGATGGCTATTCAGCTGATACTAACGTCTCCATTGCAGGAGGTATGATCGTAATGAATAAAGCCGCCTCAGATTATGTACACGCAGTTTAACATAAATTATTACATAGTTCCCTTTAGATTATGTGCATTACTTCCAGCTGTTGAACCAGGATGGGGTACTCTCGATAGAACTCTTATCGCCGTTGCCAAATGATGTGATTGACGATAATGCAGTCCTGATATGGACTTTAGAAGCCAAAACTGCAACGACAAGCACTCGAGCAACTATTGTTATTGAGTTATTGAAAGACCACATAAGTTCTATGGCCTTTGAAGAGATATACTATGTAGGCTCGTACTCTGAGTCGAGCAATTTAATCTTCGACTCGGAGGTAACTTTGACCAATGGTTATGAAGAATCGGTATCATTTAATTTGGAGGGAGGTAAGTTAATATTTTGGAATCTTGAAAAACAGCTATTTAAATAATTGACCACGATGAATACGTTAAAAACAACCGACTTCAATCGCAACAACTCCAATTTTGCTGTTTTTGTTGATTTTCTCAAAAACCGCTGAATCGATTTGGATAAAAATTTTATGAAACCACCTGTGAAGTATACCCTTTTAAACAAAAAAAGAATTTTCCAAATCGGTTCAGGCGTCTTCGAGTAATTGGAGAACATACATAAAAAAAAGATTCCGAAGATTCCGACGAATTGAGAACCTCCTCCTTTTTTTGAAGTCAATTAAAAAATCTATGAAAGAGCACCCCCGGAGGTTCCCGGAGTGTAAAAAATCTATAAGTTCCGTGAGCTGGAGTTGAAGTGACCTCACCCTGCTGCGGTTAAGATTCAGTGACGGTTGCTTAGCGCAAGTACGCAACAACCACAACAGCGTGATAAAACCGCCTATCTGTATAACTAGTATATTGTTTATATTTTCTTATTTAATGTTGTGCAAAAAATATGTTAATTTATTCATTCATATTGTTATTAAGTAATACATAGTAGGTAATTAACACGTCATTTATATGGAGTGTGTAGGCAGCCTAAATGAAAATGTTTTAAATTTTCAGATGATGCGCAGTGGTTTTTAATCAATCAAACCAACAATTCGGTATCTTTGCAAATGACAGCTCCTATTCCAGAAGAAGTACTTTTGAGCAGGAGGCAGCTGATATTTGTTATTGTTGCGGACAATTCAGGCAGTTCAGTAAGGGCTACTATTATAATAGAGCTGCTAGATGGTAAATATTGAATACGATTATATTTTTTCCAGCGACAAATCACTAACTTTCATCCAGCCCGATACTATATTGGGGTCAGTTGATCGTATGGGATTTTTTTAGAAATATTGTATTGTAACAAGGTTATTTATCCGTTGCAGAAATCACTGACGATTTTACTTTGCTATCATTTGCAAATCGCAGCTACATTGGAACCATTGAAGATAACATATCTGTTATAGAACCCATCAACCTGTTGACGGGTTATTCTGACAACGTCGTCTTTTCATTGAGTGAAGGTAATGTTGTTGTGAGGTACATACAACTTTAAAGTTCGATGTGATTAGAACTTAAAAGTAATATTTTTCAAAAATGTAGATCGCCGAACTAGGTCCATTATTTCTATTGATTTTTATTTATTAGCATAGCTATTATTTATTTTGTTCACACATGTATATTTTTGTCTGTAAATTGTAGGAATAAAAAAAACGTACTGTGACCATCCTGCATTGGGTCACTTGGTCTGTGCCAAAGTTCAAAGTGTAATAAAATGTGCAAGAATTCTTTGAGGCGAGGTTTTCTTCATCATATTATAAAACTTGTCAAGTTTTGCTGGACTTCCTATCCAAACCTGATATATGTATTTCTATGATAAGTATTTTTTTTAGATTTCAGCAAAATCTTCTTTTCTACGTCTTTATGTAAAACAAACGTTATTCACTTTCAAGGTCTAAATTCAATCCAGCTCCCACCCGTTGACCCTAAAGTGTAGTTTAGTTACACCCTGTGTATCCATGAAGGTTACATGCATGCATGAAATAGAAACGGACGAATTATTATTTATGCGCTTTTCTTTTCAGGTCTATCTGAATACTTCACTGTAACAAATGAAGAAGCATTAGTATATATACGCTTAGAACGTGAAATCCCCGAGGAACTGTTACCTGCTAATGGAATAACGTTAATTGAACTGCAGGCGTCGGCACCTGATGCCATTTCTGGGTACACCATAATCATATTCGAATTCGCACAGCAAGAAATTTCTCAGCTTATTTTCAATAAAGTCTACTACACTGGAAGCTACGGCCTTCCTGATGGAGTAGCTTTTGATGAAGCAATAAGACTGAGTCAAGGTTATGATGGCAATGTTGAGTTTGATCTTCAAGGAGGTAGGATAAACTTGTTAAATTAGAAATAATTATTATTTACCAACTGATATAGATAACTTTGCTGAAATATTTACCTATCACATTATTCGATTGTTTTATAATGTTATTTTTATCTTATCAATATTTGAAGGTATCAATGTTTTTATTTATTCTGATCTCTATTTTTTATATTTATATAATAATTTTTTGTGTACAAAACCATTATAAGATACAGGCTTAATAGAAAACATACAAAAGGGTACAGCTTAGTTCATAAAGAAATAATATTATTTTTCCCTCTTATCTTGTATCCTAATGAATCGTAATATCCCCTAGAAATAGACAGTGGTTGCCTACTATTATACTAAGCAACACACGGCATCCATATTTATATCACACCTAAAACGTGTGCAACGTGTGCATCGTTAGGTATTTGTGCTAAACAAAGTCTGTATATCGAAACATAGTTAAAAGTACTTTTTCATGTACAATAAGTCATACACTTCCCTTCTACTCTATATGTCGCATATTACTATGTAGCCGAAGCCGAGAGGATGGCGCAGGTCTTGGGTAACCCTGCGCTCCCATAATTTTGTCCCAGGTGACGCAGTGTCTGTGTAGATTACTGACTAAATCGTCTGCCATAGACGTCACAGGCCAATGCAATGATGATTGTGTAGCATACAAAGTTTTTATGCACTTTACGTAAGATTTAATTTTGAATCATTATTATTTCTATGCTCTCTTTCAGATACTTCAATATGGTTTGGTCTTGACACAGATAATAATGCAGCTTCCTTGATATTGACAAGTCCCATTCCACCAGCAGTTTTGCAAAACAATCAACAATTAATATTTACTGTCACTGCTAGCAAACCTGGCGCTATAACAGCAAATGCTACTATAGTAATTTCACTTACAGATGGTAATAAAATGTTTAATTAAGTAACTGAAGTCACACTTTTTTATCTTAAATAAATACTGATGACAGTGCATTATTTTCAGATCTTACAGAATCTTCTTTGCTTGGGTTCAATAAAATAAGCTATTTGGGTTCGATAGAGAATAACCAAATTAATTTGGAACAGGTGATTCTAAACGAAGGATACACGGTAAATGTAACATTTACATTGCTCGGAGGTAAGTAATAGTCATTTATAAATCATTCGATAATAATAATAAATTATTATCTAATAATTAAGTTGTTTAAATAATGCAGATATTATTCTTTTTTACAGATCTGGCGTCGTACTTTAATCTTATTAACGAGAATGGAACAATTACTGTTGCGCTTGAAGACTCTATATCAGAAGAAACCATAACAGAAAACCAAATCATTATACTCGAAATACAAGCATCAGCACCACAACATATATCTGCTTACGCCACTATAATTTTTGAAGTTCGAAAAGATGAAACTGTAGTTGAAAATATACTTTTCAGTGAAATTTACTACACTGGCAATTACAATGAAGATACAGGACTAACCATAGACCCTATATCACTAATCCAAGGGTATGATCAAAATGTTACATTTGCACTTGAAGGAGGTTAGTCAGTTCTATTTGCTGTTTTTTCAAACCATGCCCATTATGATATTTTATACATATGTATCTTATATTATAATAACTATACTTTTACAGAACAGTCTCAGTGGTTCGGTCTTCTGGTTTCTGAGAATATTGTTACTGTGACATTAGATAATCCAATACCACCGGCAATTCTCGTAAATAATCAACAACTCATATTCATCATCACTGCTCAAAAAGATGGAATTGCTCCTATAAAAGCAACAATAGTTGTTTCTCTAATCAACGGTAAACTATTTTTGTACTTCTCGTGTGTTATTTTAAGAAAAGAGAGGACATTTGTCCTAATTATCCTTTCCTTTATTTAGAAATTTCAGAAACAGAATTACTTGGATTCAATAAAATAAGTTACTTAGGTACGATAGAAGGTGACCAAATTAATTTAGAAGAAATTATTCTTAGTGAAGGGTACTCGGAAAATGTGACGTTTACATTACTAGGAGGTAAGAAATAGTCACCTATAAATGGCTTGATATTTCTTTTCTTAACAATTTTACAAAGTATGATAAAGTTATTATTATTATTTACAGATTTTTCAATATACTTTAACCTTTCGAACGAAGAGGGAAGAATAACTATAGTGCTTGAAGGAACCTTACCCGAAGAAAACATACAATCAAATCAAATAATAATACTCGAAATACAAGCATCAGCACCACAGTATATATCTGCGTACGCTACTATAGTTTTTAATGTGCAAAGAGATGAAACTGTAGTTGAAGATCTCCTTTTCAGTGAAGTTTACTTCACTGGCAGTTACAATGAAGAGACAGGACTAGCAATGGATCCTATATCTCTCATCCAAGGGTATGATCAAAATGTGACATTTTCACTTGAAGGAGGTTAGTCAGTTTTATTTGATGTTTTCACGAACCATGGCTATGATAGTGTATCATACATTTATGTATATTATGGTCCAAATAAAAATTTATTTAAAATTTTTTGAATAAGTTTATCTTTACAGAACAGTCTCAGTGGTTTGGTCTTCTGGTTTCTGAGAATATTGTAACTCTGATATTAGATAGTCCAATACCACCAGCAGTTCTTATAAACAATCAACAACTCATATTCATCATCACTGCTCAAAAAGATGGAACTGCTCCTACAAAATCTACAATAGTTATTTCTCTAGTCAATGGTAACCTTTTTTATATTTCTAGTGTGATAAATAAAAAAAGGGGAAAATTGTTCTAATTATCGTTCCTTTTCTTTAGAAATTTCAGAAACCAAATTACTTGAATTCAATAAAATAAGTTACTTAGGTACGATAGAAGATGATCAAATTAATTTAGAACCAGTCATTCTCAGTGAAGGTTACTCGGAAAATGTGACGTTTACATTACTAGGAGGTAAGCAATAGTCATCTATAAATTGTTTGATATTTAATTTTTAACAATTTTACAAATCTCATTATCATTATTATTTACAGATTTATCAACTTACTTCAACCTTTTCAACCAAGAGGGAAGAATAACTATACTGCTTGAAGGAATTTTACCTGAAGAAAGCATACCACTTAATCGAATCATAATACTCGAAATACAAGCATCAGCACCACAACATAAATCTGCATACGCTACTCTAGTTTTAAATGTGCAAAGGAATGAAATTCTAGTTAAAGAACTTCTTTTCAGTGAAGTTTACTACTCTGGTAAATATACCGAAGAAGAAGGACTTATATTTGGTGACATAAATCTGTCACAAGGATTTGATGAAAATGTTACATTTGATTTAGAAGGAGGTAAATTCTATTAGTAATATGCAGATAATTACGTTCAATATTACTAACATATTTAATAATAATGATGCGACAACAAAATATCATCATAAGTTAAGTAGAAATTATTCGATTTGTTATGGCTAAATCTTTTACAGAGCAGTCGCAATGGTTTGGCCTGCAGGCATCAGAGAACGTAGTAACACTAAGATTGACGAATACAATACCAGCGGCTGTAGTGCTAAATAATCAGCAGCTTGTATTTATCGTAACAGCTCGAAAACCAGAAAGCTTAACTGCAAGTGCTACTATTATTATTTCTTTGCCCAATGGTAAGTTTCAGTAACTTTCTTCTAATAGTAATTTAATATTATATTAAACCAAAGGATGAACCTGTCTTCGATAATCACTATTTTTCAGAACTAACCGAAGTTGCAATACTCGGATTTAATAAGATTAGTTACCTTGGCACTATAGACAATAATCAACTCAGTCTAGAACCAGTTGTAGTAAGTGAAGGTTATAATGAAAACGTTACTTTCACTTTACATGGAGGTAAGCTAGATTTGAACAAAATAACAATTAAAGCGTTTTTAATCAGCCCCTTTATAATGTCAAATATTCTTTGCAGAATTTGCAGATATGTTCGCAATTTCGTCTAAAGAAGAAACAGTCACAATTACATTACGAAGCACTATTCTAGAAGATAACAATACCATTATAGTTCTCGAAATACAAGCGTCATCTCCACAATACGTCTCTGCCTATGCTACTATAGTATTCGAAGTATTAGATAATCCTGCATTTGTCGAGGAGCTTGCTTTCACAGAGTTATATTACATGGGTCGATATACTGAAGGAGAGCTTTTATTCGAAAGTTCCATTGCATTATCACAAGGCTTTGATGAGACCGTAGAATTATCATTGGAAGGAGGTATGTAAAAATCTATCATTCAAAAAATTCTTAGTATTCATACGAGTATATTTGATACATGGCTTAATTCTGTGTTGTTTTATTTATTCCAGAAAACTCACAGTGGTTTAACTTAGTCGTATCGGAAAATTTTGTGACATTAACAGTGTCAAATATTCCTGAAGAAATTTTGGAAAATAACCAAAACCTGATCTTCTCAATAATTGCGGAAAAGCCTGGAAGTCCGACAGCAAGAGCAGTCATCGTAGTCTCATTACTTTCTGGTAGGTAACAGCATTTTTTTTATTTTCCATAAATAAGGCCACCTATGCTCTTTATGTGGAATAATTAGCCGTGATTTCCTTAGGGATGATATCGCAGTTTCTGAAAATTAATTATCCTAGTAAACATTTCAGTGGGCTGACCCTTATCCCCTTATCAGAATTTTATTTTCAGTCGTAAGTAATTGTTATTATTCAACCTAGCTTTTGATCCTTTAATATGATTCAGTGTCGTTTATCCTGTTACCAGTATGTGCGTTAATGCACATTAACTCGTTTATTACACGAATTATCTCTTTATCAGGTTATCTATTTATAACCAGGTATTTGCTCGATAATCTGACATTGTAAAGTCAATGTTTCCCATTTTAGATTTCGCATTAACACAACACTTTCGCATTTGCAGCATTTCTCTCATAACATACAGACATAATAATATCTATTATGTAGATGGTTTTCGTTCATTACAAAATGTAGTATAGACGTAGTTGTAGACTAAAATATAATACAGTTCGAGTTTAATCAAACTATTTCATGTTTCTGTTTAACAGATGGTGAAGCAACACCCGGGGTGACATTTGAGCGAGCTCTTTATGAAGGAGTGGTTCGAGAGGGCCGCGTTCAGCATGAGCTAATCATTTTCTCAGGGTATGATCAGACAGAAGTAAAAATATTTGGAAGTAAGTGCTTTTCTAATTTTGTCATTACCTTTTTCGATACTTCGTTATACAGATTGAATGAGACATTTTTCCATGCGTTATTTTTTTATTGTACTTACTAGAAGCAGAATTGTTTAGTGATCAGAAGTAGTATTAATTAGTCCCCACAACCCCTCGTTTTAGAGATCTCCACAAATAGAACTCGTTTTAGAGATCTCGATGATATTAGGAAAACGTCAATCAATATATGTATAATATAAAATTATACGGGATACTTTGTGAAACAGATTTTTACGGGGTGTTTGGGCTCTACATCTTCACTGAAATCACAAGAAAGCGAAGTACCGGTACAACAGCACATATATGTACATATAAATCTATAATAAGCTGATTAGCCATTTTATATGGTTTTGTTTTTATATTTGTTATTAGCCTATTTTATAAGGTTATCTCGCTGTAGTCTCTAAGTTATAAGTACTAAACAGGGCCGACCCTACAATGGGGCGGACGAAGCTTACGCTCCAGGGGCCAAATCCCAAGCGGCGCCTTCATTGTGGAGAAAAATAAAGAATGAATTTTTGAGTGTTGAACCCAGTATCGTAAAGTTAATGAGAAATACGTTTCACTTCAAAAAGTCAAAAAATATTGCCTTCACTTCGCTTGCGACTTTTTTATTTTCCTGCCTTTATTACTCCACTATCTCCATCTTATCTAATTGGAACCCCAATATAATGAAATTTCCTTCCACAGACTTGCAACCCGCTCCCCGCGGAGCGACGATATAAAACTTCTTTGTTTCGTTCCTATACATTTCAGCTAAAAACCTCTTTAAATTTGAAAAAGATTGCATTTGAAACAAAAAAATATATATTTCAGCTTACGCAGAATTATTCGTAGCGTCGGTCTCCAATGGGTCGGTCACGATCCAAGGGTTGTCATCTGTGATCTTAGCACCTGATGTCGCTTACGTGGCTTTGGAGCTGCGTGCGTTGGCCGCTTCTACTGTCTTGGTATTGAACATTGAACATGACGAAGGTAGGTACAATGAAAATTACAAATATTCATCCTAGTGTTTATAAAAAGTTTACCACGTCTACAAAAAAGAAAGGGACCTGAAACAAAATAGTTTTGCTTGCTTGCTTGAGTGTTTGTTCTTCAGATTAAATAAAGTCTTAAAAATATTTTTTAAATTATTATAATTTCATAAAAACGTATATACTGGGCCTTATACTTCGGCCTTTAGTTGAAGCGCTAAATACCTAAAACTAAATACCTAGGGCATCAAGTCAAAACTTCTCGACTGCCTCAACGGTCTGAAACTAATTGTATTGTTATTAAATTCCATTTCATTTTCATCTCGGATTTGGAGTGTTAAGCAAGTTTCAGCGTGCCGGCGTGATTGCAACTAATAAAATTTTGTTCCTTTTAAAATATTTCAATTACGTCTTTCGGGAACTGCTCAAAATCGTTAAAATTATACTTTTTAAAATAGATTTTTTCATTTTTTTTTTACATAAAATTTCGAAAAACCTGTTTTTTGCGCTTCCTATACAGGGTGTAACAGAAGTGTGTGACAATACTTCAAGGTTGGCTTTTACCCATCAAACTGAACAACTTTTGTTCTACAACTTTGTTGAAATCGCAAAAATTTTTTTGGACTTTTCATACAAATCGATCAGCTGGCGAACCAAGTTTGTATGAAAAGTCCAAAAAAATTTTGCGATTTCAACAAAGTTGTAGAACAAAAGTTGTTCAGTTTGATGGGTAAAAGCCAACCTTGAAGTATTATCACACACTTCTGTTACACCCTGTATATTGAAGTCGTTCTTCTTCTTCTCTTTTGTCGGTAGATCATTCCCTCGTATACTTCGCTAACTTAACCTTCTTTCTTGACCTCCACACAACGTTTATTTTTGCAAATAGATCGATGTAACTATTTCTTAACTACCCTACCTCTTTTTTTACCGTAGTAAAGTATATTTTTTGGCAAAACTAGCGAAAAAAATCCAATGGTGCCACGTATCCACGCAAACTTACTCTTAAACCTTTTTTCATCATCTACCTAACATATAAAAAAACTGCAGTAACACTTTTAAGTGGTTTTCTACTCATTAAATTAGGACCAGGACAACTTGGATTCTAGAATTTTGGGAAATAGTAAAAAACGGCTAAGTATTTCATACAAATCGGTCTGCTATTTAGCAAATTTTTATACAGTAAATATTTTTTTATCGTTTTCAACTAAATTGTAGAAATTTGGTTCTGTTTTAAGAGTAAAAGCTAATTATAATGTGTTTATTTTTAATTTTTAGTGTACATAGTCTCGTACCTTCACTTAAAAATGTACTAGACTATGAACTAGAAAATATAAAAATGTCTACTTATAAATCTTTGTTATCCATTTAATTTGTAATGACATTAAATGTTGACTTTTCAGATGTGAATTTGCCGACGGTAACATTTGGGTCAACAACTTATTCAATAAGCATCGATGTCTCGCAAACTGGATTCCTTGGGCGAGTGGAAGCCACGGCGAGCAATGGAGAGGCGCTGACATACAGCCTCCTTACACAAGATGGTAAGTAGGTTATTCGAGCTGATCCCGAACGATGTAGACTTGGGAAATGTGTAGATGTATCCCAGGAGTGTAGAGAAGCAGGGGAATTTGTAAAAACGTGTGTTCTCGCCAAGCGTCTCTAGTACACTATCTGCAATTACACGGTTGGCGCGCGATGTACAGAAACGCAATGTAAGCAATCCAAAATAATGTACATATACGAGTACGCTCTACATAACCTTTACCTATGGGTACTACATATTCATAGTTTTAGTTAGAAGAAGCTGTGCGAGGCAACGAAAATACAAACTCATAGTAATCAAAAAATGTAAAGCAACCACGCATACATATTTTATTTTATTCTCTTTAATAAATGTTATATAGAATATGATTTATGATAAGGCCACCGTTATATTCTATACTAGCTTCCGCCCGCGACTTCGTTCGCGTGGACTTCAGAATTGATAAAAAAATGTTAAGATAGCGCCATCTAGTGATGAAGTGGAAATTTTGAGTTTTAAGCATTCCTACGGGAACCCTTAAGTTTTCCAGGATAAAAAGTATACGATGTGTTAGCCGAGTGCTTCATCTATCTACTTACCAAATTTCATCCAAATCCGTTCAGTAGTTTCGGCGTGAAAGCGGAACAAACAAACTGACAAACAAACAAACATCCATACTTTCGCATTTATAATATTATATATTAGTGATTAGTGAGATGAGATGAGATGAGATGTGTAGTTAAGGGATTAAAGTTTTTAATTACTTACATTATAAGCTCTAACTAACACTAAGACTCTTACTCATAATACTGAACAAATTTCCCAAAAAAAACCGTATTCAATACCGCAAAAAAAAAGTGAAATCGCAAATACCTATTGCTTTTAAATTAATTAATTATTAATTATAATCATATTTAAATAAGCCGAAAGAAAACATATTCATTATAAATATTGATTAAACTTTTTCTTAAAGTGGTTCGGTGGCTTTTATTTGATTTAATAAGATTGGAAATTACTGTTTAAAACCGAGCAGGAAGAACGTTAAGGTTAGGAGTATTGTGAGTGTCAGCCGATGCAATCGGACGTGTCGGTTGACTAATTATAATATATATACCTAATATCAAAACCATTACTTGCAAAATAATGACCTAGATGTACATACGGCGGAAGATACATATCTGTGTCGTGACGTTTACTATTCAGTTAATTGAATTTATAATGTTCAGTGCATAATCTTAAAAATAAACCAATGGAAGACAGTCCCTGTAACCGAAGTGTGCCATCGCGACGCAGTCCGTCAGGAACACCCGCCCATCAGGAAGAGGATCCTCCTGAAGTGATATCCACACCTGAGATCCAGAACTGGATGATATCTGTAGAACAGTGCCTGACTGATGTGTGCATTATCTCGTCTGAAGGAAAATTGAATGCGGACCAGAAACTAAGGATCAATAATTTGTGCCGAAAAGTAAGTCATGGAATGTCGCAAATGGTCGTGCAATATCAAGCCCTTAAACGAAAAATCTTTCAAGCCCATACTTCCCTTCAAACACTAAAAGAAAAACATGACCTCTCGCAGCAACTTTTAGACCTTAAACAGAGTATTAAAGAGTCCTCTAATCATGCCATCAGGCCACCCAACTAGCAAAATGTAGTCCTATATTTATCTCAAGACTACTTATTTTTACTCTTATTTCACTCCTATATCCTCTTATAAGCCTGGGTTTGGGCACTCCTTATAAGAGCGTTTAGTTTTAAATCCAATCTATATCAGTCTTACTGAATGCCGTTCATACTGATAGTAATTATCCGAAAGTAACTTAAAAGCGTAAATAGGCTTTTATTGGTCATACGTAAGTAACTTATAAGCCTGTATAGGCTTATATTGATCATACGTAAGAAGCTTCTAAGCCTAAATGATCTTATTATGGTTTTACTTAAATTCAAACGTGCTTACTATGCGCTTAGTAATGTTTTTGTGAGTCTAAAATGTATCCCGCATAAAGCTAAAATAATAACGCGTGTGTTGTGCACATAAGATGTGAAATTTAAAAATGTGAAAATAAGATAAGTTTTATGTCGTATAATTCATTAGTCACATAAATGTCTGTTTATAGTGTTTATAATAACAATTTGTATGGGGATTTTTTATTTACTGTAAATTGAACCCCATATATAGCTAAAATTTTGATGCGCCTTACTAAATATGAGTATAAAGTATTCATGTTTTATTATTTATTAGCTAAAACAGTACTGACGCCGCCATTTTTAAAAATCAGCATTTCGTAAGCGCCTTGTCAAACTATTGTAAAACCATTTTGTCTTATATCAGCCATCAAAAAGACTAGCGCAAGCACCATGTTAAAAATATTAGCGCCATGTTACTAATATATTAAAATACGAAAGTCTGTCGGTCTTTTTTTTTTTTTTTTTATGTGATAAGGAAGGCAAACGAGCAAGTGGGTCACCTGATGGTAAGTGATCACCACTGCCCATAGACACCTGCAACCCCGGAGGGGATTGCAAATGCGTTGCCAACCTAGAGGGCTAAGATGAAATGCCTCTTGTGCCTGTAATTTCCTCGGCTGTCTTACTCTCCACACCGGAACACAACAGTGCAAGCACTGTTACGTTTTCACACCCACGCAACCAATTTTGATGAGTTTTGGTATGGAGATAGATTGTACCTTGGAGCACATAGGCTTTATTTTGTTGCAAAAATAAAATATTATATATGTAATAAAATAAAATATAGGGGATAAAAGTAAGTATGAAGAACTAATTATTTCTCAAGTTAGGAATACAAAAATATCATATTTATACTTAAAATACTTTTGCTGATATTAACAACCACTAAGGGTGATTTCTGAAACTTCAACCCCCAAGGAATTAAAATGGGGATTAGTTTAAATGTAGCAATATATGATAGTTGGTAAAGAGCTAGCCTTTTCCATCGGTCGATTTACTTGTAAATTGGAATAAATGTTCACCCGTTAAAATTATTATTAATACACGTGTTTCTGTATTTTTGAAGTCAGAAATTCAGAAAGTGTTGTTAAGCCTCCTATATATACTCAGCTTACTCGTGGGTTAACCTACCGCGGTGTAACTTGGAAGTCATTCCATAACCAAGTTAAGATTCACCTGACAAAAGTTTGTCCCTTTCACACTTATACAAAATATAATAGGCTATTGACAGCAGCAGAGTAAAAATTACTCTAACGAAACTAATTTGGAACGCTTTCATAAATATTTCGCGCGCCAAGCACCATAAACGATGTTAACGCGGGCGGAGCCGCGGTGGCAAGCTAGTATTTTGATATTTTAACCATGTCCTTTTATTGTCTTCCCAAGATGAATACAAGATAAAACACACTTAAAATTATCCCGCTTTATTCTCTTATAAGTATGCTCATCCTATATCGCTCATATACCTGTCTTACTTATTGCTGTTCATCCTACAAATGTCTTGAATAAGATTACAAATGCATATTATTATAGTACTCTTATGCTATGTTTATATAAAACTAACATACTTGCAGTAGCATGAGTAAGCCTATTATGAAACCAAACGAACTTACAAAATGTGGATATAGGATAACAGTTTTACAACATGCTTACAACATGCTATTATAGGACACTTTACTTACAACAGTTTTATAAAATTATCCTAAAAGCGCATATAAGGCTAAGCAATGAGATTAAACGTTTTTGAGTCTATTCTGGCTTATCTATTGCTTTTATAGGAGCGATGGCATGTTTCAAAACTGTTATAGGAGCTTTGTAAGTGTATTACTCCTATAAGATGCGCGTTCTGAGACTACTTTGCTAGTTGGGCAGTTTCCTTCGCCGACATCGCAAAAAAAGGTGCACATAGTTTTATTCAGCCCAGTAACATTAGTTCGGTAGCAATTTACCCTAACGATAAAATGAAGTCGAGTGAGGAAACAAAAAACCTTGTTCAAAAAATTATCAGACCTGAAGAATTGAAGCTACATGTGAGAGGTTTGCGCAAGACAAGAAATAGTGGTGTCATCATCAGCACTGACACTAAAGACGATATCGAGAAGCTGAAGCAGTCTCCGCAGCTAATGACATCTGGTCTCACTGTGGATGAACCTCACAAACGCAAGCCCAGAATAGTAGTCATCGGAGTGCCCACTTCTATGCATGAATCGGAAGTCTTTAACTGTATTTTTAAACAAAACTTGGCCGATAAGCTGCAAGGTATGACACTTGAGTCATTTTTGACCTGTATAAAGTTAAGTCATAAGTCGGGAAAAAGGGAAAGTGAGGCCTGCAATTATATAATAGAAGTCCCTGCACATATACGCAAAGCATTAATAACTAATGATAGAGTATTCGTGAATTGGTCGTCGTGCCCTGTAAGAGACTTTACCCTTGTAACACGGTGCTTTAAGTGTCAGCAGTACGGTCACGCCGCCAAGACGTGCAGGATGGAGGCCTCCACCTGCGGTCATTGTGGCGATGTAGGCCACACAATAAAGGACTGCACAAAAAAAGCCGAACCACCTAAATGTGCTACATGCCTGCTCTTCAGGAAGCCAGCTAATCACAAAACAGGTGACGCTGACTGTCCCGCCAAAAAAAATGCCGAGAAAAGGTACATTAACTCGATAGATTATGGAGGCGCCTAAGAGCGCCATACTCAATTTATTGTCAGTACTTTACATTTATTCATTATGTTTTATATTCGATATGTACCAATTATTTTTTAATATTTTGTTTTGTTAATTTGTCATTGAATAATAAATAAATAAATAATTCATCTACTGCTAAGAAGGAAAAATTGTATTTTGCAAGTAAATATTGAAAGTTAGTTATGTAAGCTCTTTTTTGCCTGAAATACAGGAATACCTAGTTCAGGCACGTGTGTTTTCTGTACTCTAATAATATGTTTAGTTTTTAGTCATTATCTTGTCAATTAAGTTTTCTTTCAATAAATATTATTAGTTATCTGGCTTCAACTTAAAAAGGAGCTCTTTTCCAATAAATTTATCAATAATTACGACATATTCTTCTGATAATATTGCTACACATGCATATACTACGAATATACCCAAAGGAGATAACAAGTTGCCTGGCTCTGCCTTTAAAAATGAATTTGCAAGACAGGAGGTAAAATTACTGCTTGTTTTGAACTCAGACATGTTAGATAAAATAACCTAAACTTTTTATTATCGAGTGCTATCACTGGGGATGGACGGTGATTGCCTGGTGTTGTACTTAGCAACTTAGATTTTCATCTGGCGGACATGTGCAACGCAATCTTCATACACATCTAATAATCAGATATGCAAGTTTCCTCACAAAATATTGCCTTTCACAGTTAAAGCAATACGTGAGTTTGTTGGTATATGGTGTGCAATAAAGTATATTTATCTTATCTTATCTTATATTTTGTTTGTTTTGCGGATTCGATTCCCAGTGCAGCGGAGTCCTTCTTTGTAGGACTCGGTTTGGTTGGTGGTAGAGCATTTTTTGAGCCCGCCTGGCTAGCTACCACCATCTTATCTGTCCTGCCGCCAAACATCAATGTTACCAGCATTTATGTGTTCTGGCATGAAGATAAGATAGCCAGTTCCCCATTGTGTTGGGGAATCTTAGTAAGCCCGCTACCATCTTCGGCATCATCATCACTTACCATCAGGTGAGATGATGCCAAGGACTTACCAATTGAGGGTAAAAAAAAAGATTGGTCTGAATTTGGACTTTCTATTGAACTTTTTAGATTAATAATTTGATGAGGTTTTTTGACACAAGTGCTTTATTTAGGTTACCTTACCATTCTTTTTTCCTTTTTGTTAGGGACTAGAAACGTTAGAAATACGTGTTGGATACAATCATCTAAGGACAGAAAAATTGCATGGAATCACAATAAATGTCCGAAACGGATAACTTATATCCAAAAAAACCATTTAGTTTAATAAAGAACTATACAAATTAGGATTATAAAAGAAACGAAATACAAAAACTATGAATGATAATTAACCACGCTGAATACGTTAAAAACAACAGACTTCAATCGTAACAACTCCAATTTTGCTGTTTTTATTGATTTTCTCAAAAACCGCTAAATCGACTTCGATAAAATTTATACGGGACCACCCTTTTAAACAAAAAAAGAATTTTCCAAATCGGTTCTAACGTCTTCGAGTAATCGCTGAACATACATAAAAAAAAAGATTCCGACGAATTGAGAACCTCCTCCTTTTTTTGAAGTCGGTTAAAAAGGTCCTATAAATAGGTCCTTAGTCAAACCCACGTTTTTTACTGCTACAACAATGTTTGCTATTTAAAAATATGACTTTCTAAATTTAAATAGTAGAATTATTTACACAAAGCAAATAACTTATGATCTGTTTAACCTCATCATTGACTTGGCTAGTTTTTACCAGTACATGAAATATTCAGAAGAATAGAACCTTATAGTATAAAAATAAGAACTTGCGTATAACATAAAGATGATACGTTGATAAACCAAATTTAAGATGACTAGTATGTGAAAACTAGCCAAGTCAAAGTTGAGGTTAAACAGATCATAAGTTATTTGCTTTGTGTAAATAATTCTACTATTTAAATTTAAAAAGTCATTAGCCAAGCGCCTAGTCAAGCGCCTTAACTTTTACACAGAGCGAAGTTGTATGAAATCGGAATTGTTGGTTATAAAGGCAGGCAAACATTAAAAATTATACACTGGTACCGATTCTCGTTAGTTTTCAACTATATACACCTAACAGATCACTGCTCTAAACTCTTTTAACAGAAAACCCTTTAACAATTGTAAATGGGTTTTCTATTCTCCAAAATTCTTAATAGAAAATATTTCATCCAGCTCTTTCAGTGTGTACAATAAACTTAAATACCCTAACAAACTTTTGTCATTTGCTAAACTTTAATGAAGCTTTAAATCTTGTTTCTTATACTTATAAAATCGTTTGTCTCGACTCACTGAATGATCTATCAACGCACAGCTAAAATTAGGTACTTAATCTCGCTGCTGCTGATTTTTTGAAACTGAAGCTGGAATTTGACTTTTTTGAAATAAAAAAATTAAAAATGATTTATTTGGAACCAAAAACTGAACGATATGTGTGTTCGAAAACGCAACGTAACGTTTTATAACGTAAGCACTTGCTTTCCTGCTAAAAAATCAATCTCCACAAAAACATTTTGTAAGAAGGGCCAAGGTACTGGGTGATTTACCTTCAAAAAGTAGCGAGATCTGATGAGGAGCCAAGAGTAAGGGTATATTATATTTAAGAAATCCAAATGTTTGATCTTATTTTATATTAAGTACCCAATAAGTACCTAACAATTCATCTGGCATTTACTAATTCCAAATTGTAAGATTAACTAAATCTAAAATTACGTATTTATTCATTAAAACAATACCAGAGTTACCTATTCTTAAATAGTAGGCAAACATGTCATTGATAATATGAAATAAAATACGTAAATATAAATCTTGTTATGTACATTTTTATTAATAAAAATACACGGTTTTTTCCTGTATTCTTTAACAAAATACTAGCTGCACACCAAATTTCAAACTTATGGGTACCTGTACTTGAAGTAGTGTCGTAGCTTAGATTTTTGATGACAATGAGTGAGTCAGTGACAAAATAAAGGTGAGGTGTGACTTTGCGCGTAATTATTACATAAACTATAACAGGTATAAATTTGCAATTTATACTTGCTAAAGTTCGTTGGAAACTGCATCGCAGAAATTTTCTGCCCGCACTTCTATTCCTCTGGACTTCTATTCCTCTTTCAAATCTTTGTTTAGACGTCGTGCCATTTTTGCCTCTTATTTCTCCTTTCGTTCGATTAATCCTTTATTTCATAAAGGGACCTCCTTATGAAATAAAGGGACCTCCTTTTTTTTAAAAATGTTTATTTTTTTATTTTCCTGTTTTGTTGTGCAATAAAGTGTTTTCATTCATTCATTCATTCAAATAAGTCCTTCTTTGTATTTTTTTTAATATTCTATAATAATGTATTTTATTTGGAAAATATCGTATTTAATCGCCCGTCAAAAAATACTGAATGCACAGCAAAAAATATATTTCACCATCTATAGGTTAGGTTTGTAATTTAGTTAATTGTATATGCAACTATAGTATTATACTGATGCGTGATTAATTACTTTCCTTTTTGTTTTATTTGTACAATAAATAAAGAGTTTATAAAGAAATAAACAAACTATGCTCCACGACCTGCAACTTACTTCACAGCAGGCACGCTGCTGTCAGACCGATATAATATGACATATGACATGACACACCATATCGCTTGTCGTACTGTACGTAACGTTCGAGTCGATTCAAATGGAGTGAAAACAATATCTTATATCTCGGTATAAGTATAACATGAGCTTCAAGTAGGGTTGCCCGAAGGTCTCCAAAATGAGGATATGGCCCCGTTTCTACTATTTGTCCTCTCATCCTACCTTACCTTCTGAACGTCATCCTTTTACTTATTTGACGAGGAAGGATCTTGCTCAAAATTACAGCCAATATTCCAAACTACACCAAAACATTTTGAGTTCGCTTCATTAGAGATAATTTAAACGTATTTACTTAAACTGTATGCCTATTCTTTATTCCATTAATTACAATATGAAATATTGTTCACAAAATAGTTTTTTTTATTTATTTTACAGAAAACATTTTTCATCACGTATATCTATGTTTAAATTTAGATAAATTTTATAAGTGTGGAGACAACTCACAATTTCTAATATTGATAGAACAAAACATCGTATCGTGCCAGATTCTAGACAGTTTACTAAGGGTTTTCTGAGAAGAAAGAGGAGGTTATGTAGCCTTGTGGACGTATAGGCATTTTTAAGGTTGAATAGAATTCATTTATTGATTTATTTTTGATTGCGAGATACAGTTAGATATACATATAAATCTAACACCAGCTAACTCCATAAATTCCATTACATATATTTTAAGCAAGTCACTTTGAGCTTTTAAATGAATTAGTTTGGTTTCCGTTATAAAGTATGATTTCATTACAGATCACCTGAGTCAGCGCATCTCGGTAAACCAGGAAGGAGAGCTACACTTATCAGCTCCGGCTAACAGTGGCGTATATAGCTTTGAAGTGGTTGCTACCACTGTCTTCTCGAGGATTTCTGGCAATGCTGTGGTAAGTACCACTAATATGTTTAGAGACTTACAGCAAAAACTATTGTAGTACTTAACGTTACGTAATATCTTTTAGAAGGAGGTCAACTAGAAATTAAATATCAAAGCAACAAATAAGTTTTGCCCATGGCACTGCCCGCGTGTGAAAGTCTGTCAAAAAAGTCTTGAAAACTGATTTTAGCGGAACTAGAGGTATAATTATTTCTGATGGTAACCTCTAAATCCTTATTTGTTGAATATGCTCGAATGTTGCCAGGTTGACACGGAAAGCGCCCTCATTTATTTTCATGACTTTCTTGACAGATTTCTTGATGGTGTTAGGATACTCGAACCGCTGGAGATTAATTTATTCCTTTTGAACTGTTCTTTCTGCGATGTATCCTTTGTCATCCCTATATCGTCGCGTGAGAGTAAAAACCTCGTAGGTATATGCGGAAAGGGTAATTTTTCAGGAGGAAGGAAAAACCTCGTCTAAAAAATTTTGCTATACTACTACAATTTGTTCCCTTTAAGTTTGTATTCATTAGCTTTGATGAGATTTCAGATGCTTTTCGAATTGTAGTCTTAAATTCGTAAAAAGTTACAAATGACTGCCCTACTGAACTGCGACACACACTGCTCCGATGATATACTGCTTCGACAGAACTTAGCTTCGATGCTACACTACTGCGACAGAACTTAGCTTCTATGCTACACTACTGCGACAGAAGTTAGCTTCGATGCTACACTACTGCGACAGAACTTAGCTTCTATGCTACACTACTGCGACAGAAGTTAGCTTCGATGCTACACTGCTGCGACAGCTACACATGTGCCATACATCAGTGCTCCGATTAGTCTTATCTTCGAAGCTTGGCTCTCCCCCGGTTTAAAATGATTCTCTGTATTTCTCTGTTCTTTCTTAACTTCTTCCAGTGTCTTGAATAAAAACATTGTAGCGGGGGTCGATCGGGTGACGATATACAACACGGAATTACGTAGAAAAACGATTTATTGTACTATTACAGCCTTTACAAACAGTAGTCGAATTATGGTCCGTGTCCGACAGGGGAGTCCGCTGCCGTAACGTACACGATTACCAATAGGTCCAGTAAACCGTACACTATTGGTGTCCCTACCTAGTGGAATGGATACAAATCAAAAGAAATATTCGAGCCATACTAAACTCGCGGGACGAGACGAAAGCGCGTTTTAATTGTCGCGCAGCGCCATCTATTGGTAGGCAGTAGTACTCTTCGTTACATACTCCCCCTCTGGCCTTGAAGACGTCCCGGCGAGAGAGCCAGCAGTTTGTTCTGGATTCTTGCGTGGTCGGCCTCTTTTCCTTATTGGGTTCATAGGTAGTGGCGCATTTTGGTTATCAGGCGCTCTGTATGGCTTCATGGCCGACGCATGATACACACCTATGCTTGTTTCAGGTGTTTGGAGCATTGCCACTTCGAATGAGCTTGGCCCGTGCCTTTTCTTTATGATGTAAGGCCCATCTCGTCGTGGTGCTAGTTTTGATGTAACTCCTTGCTGTCCTTTACTGAGCACATGAGTATTTACCAACACCAAATCACCAGGATGATAATCTGGGCACGGTCGACGCTTGCAGTCCACGTACTCCTTTCGTCTCTCTTCGTTACTCTCTTGAACTTCACGTGCTTTCTTCATGACGTCCGCCATCAACAACAGCTTAGGCGTGATTTCAGCAATGAAGCTCTCTTGCTCCACAATACTCCTTAGATCATGCTGAACGTCGTCTGGTGTCCGCAAGTCTCGCCCAAACGTCAGATATGCTGGACTGAATCCGGTTGCAGAAGAGCGTGCAGTGTTCATGGCGAACCTGATACTAGGCAACTTCTGTGCCCACGTTCTGTGATCGTCTCCCACTAGGATTGCCAGCTGAGTTTTGAGATCACGGTTCTTGCGTTCCACCGGGTTCGTTTCAGGGTGGTAGAGTGGTGTTAACCCATGCTCGATATTTAAGCAATATGTCAGCTTTTGCATAACATTGCTCACAAATTGGACGCCATTGTCACTGATAAAACGTCGTGGTGTTCCGTAACGAAGAATAATTTCATCTAAGAGGACTCTTGCGCATTCTTCGGCAGTTGCCTTTTTGAGAGGGAAGATCTCAACCCATTTAGAAGCCAGGTCTTCAATGATGAAAATCCATTTCTCGTTATTGGACGTCTCCGGCAAAGGACCAAACAAGTCAAATGCGACTATTTCAAATCGATGACTTGCAGCTGTTGTTTGTAACAGTCCGGCTGGTTTAACATTTGCAGGCTTGTATCGCTGACACTGTAGACATTTCCGAATGAAATCCTCGATCTGAGCTCTCATGCCTTTCCATGTGTAGCGTTTCGATACGCGCTCAATCGTCTTATCGGTCCCGTAATGTCCAGCCATTGGGTCACTATGATACGTGGTGATTACGTTAGTTTGCTCTTGTTTAGGTACTACGAGCTGAAGATCTTCTTCCTCTTGGTTTTTCGTTCTGTACAGTAAGCCTTGGTCCATTATGTAACCTTTACGTGACCAGTAAGTGGCATTCTCTACATTGTCTCCCTCTAAAGCGTAGACGATCTTCTCGATATCCTCGTCTTTCAACTGTTCCATGCGGATATCTTGCGCACTCTTTCTGGGCATATCAACAGTGATACTGCAAACTCCACATTCTTCTACATTGTCGGGCTCGCAAGCAGGTCGAGACAGAGTGTCGGCAACGACATTCGTTTTCCCAGTAATGTATTTGATAGTCAAGTCGTATGGCTGGAGTTGTAGTGCCCATCTTGCTAATCGTCCCGTAGGAGATTTTAGAGACATTAGCCATTTAAGTGACTGATGGTCCGTACAAACAGTGACTGTAGAACCTTCGATGTAGCCTCGGAACTTATTTATGGACCAAACCACTGCAAGGGCTTCGCGCTCAGTGGTGGAATAATTCCTCTCTGCGGATTTCAGTAGACGACTCGCGTACTCAACAGGGTGTTCCCTTTCCTTCTCCCCCTGGACCAAAACTGCTCCGATCGCGTAGTTACTCGCATCGGTCTTGACAATAAATGGTAGATTTCCATCAGCTTGAGCCAATACTGGTGCTGTTACCAAAAGCTCTCGCAGTTTGTTGAAAGCTGTCATCTGTTCTTCTGACCATTTCCAGTCTACATTCTTCCTTGTGAGTCGAGTCAGAGGTTCTGAAACCTTAGCGAAGTTAGGCACGAAGCGGCGATACCACGAACACATTTGTAGAAACGACTGTAGATGTTTCAGATTCATCGGTACGGCCATTTTAGTTATAGCACTGACCTTTTCAGGATCCATCTTTAAACCTTCAGGGGTTATCAGGTGTCCGAGGTATTTTATGTTTGCGCAGCAGAACTTACATTTTTCTTTGTTAGCCACCAAATTATACTCCTGAAGTCGATTGAAGACATCTTTCAAGTCCTTTAGGTGCTGCTCAAATGTTGGTGAGAGGACAATTAGATCGTCGAGGTACACCAGTAGCTGAATGTGACTCAAGGTTACTCGAAATCCATCCATCAGTCTTTGGAAGGTGGCAGGCGCGTTACGTAAACCAAATGGCATTCGAAGAAACTTGAACATACCAAATGGGGTAACAAAGCTTGTTTTGAGCTGATCTTCGTCACGAACCTTGATTTGCCAATATCCGGATCTAAGATCAATGGTTGTCATAAACGGTGTTCGCTTCGCACTGTGTAGAAGATCATCGATCCTTGGTAATGGGTATTTATCGGGTATAGTAATTGCATTAAGTTGCCGATAATCAATGCAAACTCGTGTTTCACCGTTTTTCTTGGGTACTAGTACAACCGGAGATGACCATGGTGATGTACAAGGTTCAATGATTTTATCTCTGAGCATCTTGTCCACTTCCGTCTTCAGAATTTCTGTTTTTAGCGGTGACAGGCGATAAGGTGGAACGGCGATCGGACGATGGTTACCGCAGTCGATATGGTGCTCCGCTTGGGTTGTAGGCTTGCCGTTTGACTCAAACACTCTTTGATGTCTTGACAAGAGATCTTCAAGCTGTTTAGCTTCCTCATCGGCCAAATGGGATATTTCAATGGACGCTAATTCTGTTTCGGGGAACAATGCCGCTGATCGTGGTGACAAAGTCATGTCCGTTTCTGCAATTGTCCTCTTCGCATCGCGATACAATGCATCCATTATTGGCGAATGCCCGTCAAACAATACGCGTCGCTTTCTTTTAGGTGGACTAAGGTTTAATGGAATAAGTGGTCCATAGGCCTTAGTTGCGGTGGCGCTTGCTTCAGGCAAGTTGGGTTTTAACTGGCGCGCTTGTGACAATGTATTGTTTTGCTCTTGAAATTTTACAAAGTCTTCTTTGTAAAGTTCAAACGTCTCTTCTCCGTCTACAAATTGCCAGGTGTATTGTGGCAGATTTAAGACCATTCCTGCATCCTGGATAAACCCAACGCCTAGGAGAGTGCGATTGTCTTTCTTGTCAGGCATTACCAAGAAAGTGGTGAAGACTGTCTTGTTACACAAGGTTACCATAACCTTGGTACTCAGTACTAGTTCTTGCTTCTTTACTCCGTCAGCTAATGTTAGAGTCATCATCTCACGGTCAAAGACATAACCTTTCTCTTTCAGAAGACAGTATAGGCTGTGAGAAGCGATACTCGATTTCGCACAAGTATCCACGTATGCAGTGCCTTGTGTTCCCTCAACGTTGATGAATACGACAGGTCGAGCTCTGGCATCAGTCTTCACATTAATGTAACAGAAACCAATATTCGTTTCTGCTGTCTGTCCAGTCTTTGATTTGTGACATGTTGGGCAGTTGCTTCGAACGACGTTAGGAGTACCGCAACCATAACAAGAAAACTTTGGTGTAGAAGGTGACGGTGCTTGTGTCACTGCTTCAGTCTTCATTGTCGTGTTTTGTGCTTCCTTCTGAGCTTCTTTGCGTTTCAGCTTCCTGCAGTCTTCAATGTTGTGACCCGCCACTCTACAGAAAGTGCATCTCACCTTTTTAGCTTTCTGATAAGGTAGTGCTTGACCAGGATCAGTCTTTGTTTTATTTTCGTTGATCAACTTCTTCTCATTCAAAGTCCTTTCAACTCCACGTGCTGCCTTCAGAAGCTCATCAAAAGTTTTAACATTCTCTCGTGGTAACTTTTCACGAATCTTGATATGCAATAGTCCAAACAACATGTCGATCTGTTGCATTTCGCTGTGCTTCGGCTCAGGTAATTGTGCAAACAACAGGCGTTTCTTGCTAATAAACACCTCAGTAGCGACATTAGCCTCTTGTTTGTCACCCATGATTTCTTGGTAGATGACGTATGCAGGCTTTTGGGGCGCGAAGGCATGGCGGAGTTTATTCTCAAAGTCAAACCAAGTTTTGATGTCTGACTTCACACCCTGCCACCAGGTGCCAGCTTCATCCTTCAACAACAGTGGTAGACCTTCAAGTGCTTCTTCATCAGATATCTTCTCAATATGCTTGAATACCCGTGCAGCTGACAGGAAATTTTCTACTGCCTCCGAAGTCCTTGTACCGTTGTACGTATTCGTACAAGAAGCAAAAGAGCGTCGTTGCTGACTGGTTATGGTATTCAGGAAAGAAGCAAACTGTTCCTCGCTGAAGGAGACGGCCGCCATCTTCTTAGCAGGTGGGTTCCGTTTAGGCTTGCCTTTGGCTTTAGTTTTCAAGGTTACTCCAGTAGAACTTCGTCGTCTTTCTTCTTTGATCGTTTCCTTTTCTTCCTTTACTTCAGTTGACTCGTCGCTCGACATGGGTTCTTAATCGAAAAAAAAAAAAATGTGTGCCGCGAGTTGGGTGCCACTGTAGCGGGGGTCGATCGGGTGACGATATACAACACGGAATTACGTAGAAAAACGATTTATTGTACTATTACAGCCTTTACAAACAGTAGTCGAATTATGGTCCGTGTCCGACAGGGGAGTCCGCTGCCGTAACGTACACGATTACCAATAGGTCCAGTAAACCGTACACTATTGGTGTCCCTACCTAGTGGAATGGATACAAATCAAAATAAATATTCGAGCCATACTAAACTCGCGGGACGAGACGAAAGCGCGTTTTAATTGTCGCGCAGCGCCATCTATTGGTAGGCAGTAGTACTCTTCGTTACAACATCTTTTTTCCTATTAAGTAGAGTATTCCACCTCATGTACCAACTTTCTTTTGAATTTTGCGTGGAAGAAATACCACATTCTATAGAATCTGCCACTGACCAAAGTTCAGGCGGAAACATTGGCGGTACTTTCTTGAATATAATTTTTTAGTCCTTCCAGCAATTTGTTCCAGCAATTTTTCATAAACCAGTCAATAACCAGTTTCGCATCATTTGGCAGCACTTTGTCTATTATCAGTTAGGTAGCAGACGGAATTTCTGATAATGGTAGATACGGCAAGGATGAAATATGTTTCATCTTATGGACAAAATCGCTATTGTTTTGTTCAGCGAGCCCTGCAGACTGAATGTGACGCCCTATATTCTGGAGTAGATGGAATAAGCAACACTTGTACCTTGAGTTGGGAAAAACACGTTTACTAGCGTTAATAGCGGCTTTCTCAAAATCTGTCAGTATAAACGGGGAATTTAATTCAATCACGAATTTCCCGAGAGCGTAGCGTGTTACAATTTGTAGAAAAATATAATAGCAGTTTTCTGTCTTCTTATTCATAAACCCGTATACGAGTGGTAGAATTTCTTGAATACCATCTTTTGTTCCTACTCTTCCGTGTATGGTGTACATCTGATAGAACAGATAAGGACAACATTTGAAGGTTCCGTCCATAACCAACAAGTCATAATTATTGAGTAGTCTCAATGACTGCTCTGTGCTGAAAGCAATGACAACCTCTTCATCACAATTATAATGACCTGTCAAAAAACCTTTTTCCGTCAATGGTTAGATACTCCTCGGGAATTTCTAGATCATTTAAACTGTTACGAATCTTGGGTAATTCTCGGGCTCTGGTTCTACTAATCATTGTCTGCATTGCTTTTTTGCTAGGCATATAGGGCGCACTTGTAGATGGGATATCTTTATTGCACTGATGTATAATTTGGATGGGGCTACCCATGCTGCATTTGGCCTTATATTTGAGTTTACTATGTAATTTACGTACTCGTACCTCGCTGGACCCGGTAAGTGGCTGTGCGGGTTAATGGTTTTATTTGCAATATAATGTTTACTATCACGCTTAATAGTTTTAAGCCACATATCGCATTTTTCGTAACATTTTTCTATGCAACACCAATAAACACGTCATCACGCACTTTATTTACGCAGTAAATATAGCCGTCCAGTACCAGTTGTTCTTTTCCGTTTATCGCGTGAAGACATGATTGCTAATACATTTATTTAAATTTAAAGAATTATAAACAAAGCACTTGGTATTTTCGTAAAATGATTATGACACAATTATGCAGTTAAAATAACGCAGTATGAATGCAAATATTAAACTACCCTCAACATAGAACTATAAAAAGAAGTTCCGTTTCAAGAAATGATATTTGCGATCCGTTTACTCGTTTTGTCTCTGTTACTTTAGTGACTTTCAAGTAGTGTAGTGTCGAAAATATGACTCGTCGGAGCACTGATGTATCGCACATGTGTACCTGTCGCAGTAGTGTAGCATCAAAGCTAAGTTCTGTCGAAGCAGTGAATCATCAGAGCAGTGTGTGTTGTAATTCAGTAGGGCAGTCCTATAGCAATCATAGCGAGATAAATTAGCAATTTTGCGTTCCCGAGGTTTTCACTGTAGTTTTTTCGCTAAATTAATTCCTATGTTTCTCACCACCCCTTCATTTGAGCTAAATCTAAATAAAAAATCATCATGTACAAAAATCTATA